>OX371223.1:28827171-29427171 GCA_947310385.1 Nephrotoma appendiculata
ACGCTATATTGAACGCTATTTCTTCAAATTGACTGACGGTTTATTCAGATTAACCACTTTATTTTTTTGGGTGTATACAATATTTTAACTTTTGTAAATTTATTTTTATTTGTTAAAATAATAAGAAAATCGAGTTATTAGAATATCATTTATTTGATTTTGCTTCACCATTTCCGTCAGAAAACAGTTTAAAATAGCGAAAATTTAATTTCAAATTCAAATTAATTAATTTTATATTAATAAATATGTTTTAGATTCCATCATATTCGTACAATATTTTAGGGTCAACAGTATGCTCTTCTGTTCGCTGAGGCGATTCTATTCCCAATTGGTGACGATTACATCCTTATAGAGATAAATAGTGTATAGGGGCTCCATATATTTTAGATAGAAGTGTATAGTAACAAACAATCAAAATATTGTAAAATTCAATTTGGCTATAAAGAGCTCTGATTAATTTGCAATGCAATTTATGCGTATTTTGGAAAATATTTGTATGGAACATCAGACCCAGGGACCCTATCTCTTTAAAAAAATTATAAAACTCTGCTCGTTGGTATAAAATCCCTATTAAATGTTTGAAACCGATTTGATGAAATGTATGGCAACTTATAAGGAGAGCCACTTTACAAAAGGCAGGAACCCTTTGGATGGAAGCATGCCACTAGTTTCATATAAGATTTTCCTTAATTCATTCCCATCAAAGAATTTAAAAAAAAATTAAATTTTACATAAATTTGCACCGAGGCCCCTAGACACAGAGGTTCAACCGCTTCAAAAATTTCATAAGATTGGTTCTGGACATGAAACTTATACACTGTCAAAATTTCAATGTGATCGGTTGAGTGATTCGCGATATTTGGTAGTGTTTTAGAAAAACTTGTACCGGGGCCCGTAGACTCTGGGGTGAACCCGTTCAAAAATATGTTAAGGCTAGTTCTGGACATTCAATTTATAAATGGTGAAAATTTTAAGAAGATGAGTTGAGCGGAGGTTTCGCGTTATTTAGTAGTATTTTAGATACGTTTCTACCCGGGCTCCTAGACCCCGGGGTTCAACCACCTTCAAAACTGTCACAAGGATGGTTTTGGACATGCAACTGTTACATGCTCAAAATTTCAAGAAATTTCAAGATGATCACGATATTTGTTAGTGTGACTCGAGTGCCACCTATTGTCAAAAAACGCACTATGCTCACAACCCCCCTTGCCGAGATACAGATTGCGTAAACATTTCTTGTCCATCGGCCGTATAGTATTTGAGATTTTTGTGAACAAATATACAAACATAATATGACTTTTATATACACTGTGTTTGACCCGAGGACCGACAAATTGTTTGGCAGATTGGGGTGGCCATGTGGAAGCTTTGACAACGCACCAAATACCCTGTATATAGATAAAAAAAACAAACATTTTGTTTTATGCACACATTGCAATACATTTCTGGCACAAGACTGAAGAGCCTCGCTAGTGTATGGGTGTTTGATGATATTGAAAACCGAAGTCCACAAAAATGGCTTATAAAACAAATAGAATCTACGTAAATTTAAGTAAATAACAAAAACACTTATATATATTATATTTATATTCATATGAATTTCCAGAAAAATATTTTTTTTTTCATTTCGTTTTCATTGAAATTTAATTATAATTTAATTTCGCAATATACCATTTCTATACGAGTTTTACAGGAAAAACTTATGTTTCCTTATTTTGTTCCTATTCATGCAACTTTTAAGCTTCGTTCAGTATATAGTGAGTACGTTCTTATAAGAACTAACAATATGTACATATTCACAATTCACCCCATTTCAGAAAGGTACCTCATATAGTTTCCCTATGTTTATTATAACTAGTACTCTAAAACCACCAACTTGGAAAATGCTAAATTGAATTTTTTTGTGTATAAAAAAATAAATTGTTTTTCAGGTATATAAATATCAGAAAATTAAGAAGAAAAAGTAACATGAAAAATGACGGTGACCACTAAGCGCACGGCGTATATTCGAAACCAAACGAAACAAGAGTTTGTACACACGTAACATGAACAAGAAAATTAAAATACCGAACAAAATATACAAAGTAATTGAATTTTCGCGTGTTTCCACGAAATCAGTATATATTTAAGCAAAAAAGATTATGAACAATAACAACAACCAAACTATTTAAAAATAAAACAGGTAAAATATACTGCTGGTTACATGTAGGGTGGTTGAAGTATAAAGTTTATCAAACACTAAAGGTAATAGGCAGACCAAAAAAAAATATCTTAAGAGTAGCACAAAATATAACCAGGAATAAAATTACCACCCTCAATGTTCTAGGCATGCATACACGTTTAAATGAAGACGGGAAATAATTTAGATAAATTCCTATATTTATTATTTATAGGAAACATCATGTGTCATGGGGGAGGCAGAGTAAATATATAATCACAAAACCTGTCTTATACGAATTTTCTTGGAAAATAGAATTAACAAACATATAACATGAGCCCATATGATAACAGTTTTTAAGGGAAGCACATTATTTGTATGTATATTGATTGTGTAATCTGATTAAAACGCTATATACATTATATTATGAACACGAATTCAATATTAACCACAATTATACATGACTAATTTGCCGTCATTACCACATTAAAGCCGATATGCTGCTATTCGAAAAAATAATAGCCTGTCATACCGTCCGTATATGTATTTGTTCGCTCGCATCGTATACAACATGATCAGACATTATTTATGTCGAAACGATTTTCAATTTGTTGGCCAACAACCTTGTCTAAACCTTACACACAACATTTCTATAATCAATATAAAATTGTGTTATGGGTTTCGGATAAAAGGAAAATTGTTAACCTAGGAGCAGAAAAAGAAAATTAAGAAAACAGCAGGTGTATACTATATAACACAACAGGAGAGTTTTTTTTGTGTCGTCTATTATGCGATTGGTGGAACTGGTTTGTTGGATTAGCTGGGTTCTGGAGTATGGATTTACATAATTATTACGGATATTTTATGTAGCATGCTGCGGTTAGATACAGACATATAATTTTCAATATTATTATGAAGAATGCCGTTTGCAATAAATAACAATCCGATTTTAATTAAATTATAATAAATTAAATGAAATGAATTTGTACAAATTTGTGTATTGGAACGATATTGATTTTTTTTTTTTTTTAATAATTTATTATGTACTAAATACATTAGTTAATTGCAGATGTAATATACGTGTGTTCCAATTGTTGAACGTCACCTTATACCGTAAATTATTCTCGAACCATTTTTATATGATAGTTTTTGATATTATAAGTCTTCTGTTATTAATTTTAAATTTACTGTGACAAGCGACATTTGAAATTTATTTTTCATAAATGCTTTACTAATTATCGTACAAATATAGCTACCTCGGAAAAATATGGTCTAAACCCAAAAAACCTAAATTTCGAGAAAACGCAATTTAAAAATTTTAATTAAATTAAAATTTAATTATTAAATCCTAAAAGTATTTGGACGGGAAGCGGCTTATTATTTTATTATTTTTCAAAAACGGTTTATAAATTTTCATAAAATTGAGAATAGTATCTAATTTCTACCATTTCTCAATTAATTGCATAACCCTTTGTTTTTGCTTCAGAATTCCTGTTTTACTTGTATCGGTATTTTTAATTAGCAGTTCTTATCTGTTTAGTTTTCTTCGAGAAGTATTAACAACGGTGACACGGTTTTGAAATTTTTGTCACTTTACGAATTTTTATAAAGTAACTGGTAAGGTTTGTCTCCTTGTAATTATAAAACTTTAACTTCACTAATCTTAAAAATTTCTTCATCTGTATTTTCTTTTTATTACACACACTAAAATTCTTAAAATTCTAAAAATCTCCGTAGCATTGCTTATTAACCGTATACGATCTTCCATTTTTTTTCACTGACCTTACAATACTAACGTACTGATCGAGAACATAATTAGGTGGCGACTTTATTGCTTTTTTGGCCTGTCTGTTTCAAATATTTATGTCTAATTGATTCAATTCGATCGGTAAAACAGTTCATCATTCGTGATTTTGGTATAAAGACAGCAACCTGTTTATGCCAATTCAATAGCCCATGACCATAGTTAGATTCTGAGTATAGGTTAGGGGTGGATCTGATGGAGTTATGTTACAGGAATGTAATTTTGATTTTCCCCATTTTGTGTCAATAAAAGGAGATTTTTATCGACGAGATAAAAGAGATTTTGGCATAAAGACACCAATCTGACTACGCGAATACGATGGCCCATGACAATAGATAGATTTTGAGTATAGATTTGGGGTGGGTCTGATGGGGTTATAGAGATCAAATGGTATATCTGCTTCATACAACCGAAATTAGTCGGTAAAGAAGATTTCCAAATTATCAGCCATCGTCAAGAATCGTCCTTCATTCGAGATTTTGGCATATATACACCAATCTGACTATGGCAATTCGAGAGTCCATGACCATAGGTAGAGTTTGATTATAATTTGGGTGGATCTTGATAGGAAAATTTTTATTTTCCCCATTTTTCATTGATAAAATTGTTCGTCATTCGTGATTTTAGCATATACACACCAATCTGACTATGCCGATTCATAGTCATAGGTAGATTTTGATTATAGGTTAGGGGTGAGTCTGATGGGGTGAGGTAATAGAGTTCAAATGTTTATTTTCCCCACTTTTCATTGATAAAATTGTTTGTCATTCGAGATTTTGCCAATCTGACAATGCCGATTCGAAGGCCCATTAAAATAGGTAAATTTTGATTATAGGTTGGGGTGGATCTGATGAGGTTATACAGATGAAATTGCATATCTGCATCATAAAGCCAATAGTTGTCGATAAAGGAGATTGAAAATTATCAAACATCGTCAATATTTTGGTATATAGACACCAGTCTGACTATACCGATTTCATAGCTTGTTATGACCATAGGTAGATTGGGATTATAGGTTAGAGGTGAGTTAGTTTGATGGGGTTATAGGGGTTAAATTTTGATTTTTCCTATTTTCCATTGATAAAACCGTTCGCTAGGACAAGGCAAAACTGCGTATAGCTTGTATATTGCTACGAACCTACCGGATTTTTTGTTGTTTTTTTTGATACGAGACAATAAAAAAATTTCTCAGATCGGTATCATATTTTTCTTCAATTTTTGACATTTTCAGCCTCATCAGCTAGAATTTATTAATTACGAGCAAAGTTCACATTCATTCTTTTTAGGGTTAAAGAAGGAGCATGTTTATCGCATTCAATATATTGTGACTGTCGATACTCGGAATTGATTTAATATGATGTCGAATGGTGTCTTTAACGTCATCAGGAACGCTTGAAAGGCTTTTATGTTTTACTCGTGACTCTGAGGAAATTATTTCTTTTTCTTTAGTTTTATTTGTCTTGGACTGTCCGAATAGCTCTACTACTGATACCTAATGTAGCTGTAATGAAGTATTTACAGACTCTTACTTTGCTCTCTATGTGGTCCAAATAAAATGCACTATATTTTGGTGCCACGGTTGCCATGCGATGTTCAAATATTCGTCAAAAATTGCTTGCCTTTCTTCCTGTGATATTTTTTGTGATCATTTTAGTTCACACTATACTATACTTTCTCTTCGACTCATTTTTTCATTTTCAGGCACATTTAATTTTTTTTACTACCTCATTTGATTCTGCTTGAATATTTCCGATGGGATAAAGTTTCTGAAAAATACGAGCCAATATCATAATTGGGGTCGAAATTACCTAAAATATAGTCAGTGTTTCCATTTTTGATCGAAGAGAATGAGCGGCGATACCACAAGAGTTGTTGAAATCTTTGGTGAAATCTATGAAACATCGAATGGAAGGCTCATTTTCTGCAAATTTTGACTTATGGAAAATGACAATTCTGATGGCAGCTGTCACTCGGGCGACGAGGGAGAATACTTCTTATTAATAAAAATGGTTTTTGCTGATTTTCGTTATTTAATTTTATTTTTACCACTAATTTTCTTTCTGGAAAATTCACAAAAATGGGTGCTTTAGATGATGACCCCAAAAATAACTTTGTTGGTACGAGACAAGTACAAAAAGGTATCATTGGATAAGTGTTGAAATGGACATTGAATCTATATTCAAAAAAATTAAACAAACATAGGATTTTTTGATATTTTTGAACTTTTGTTGAAAATTGATCAATGAGCGGGTTTATGAAAAAATGTTGGTTAGTTTCCGCATCCAAAGAAGGTGTGGAAAAATAAATATTAAAGCTGCGATAAATATAGGAAAGAAAAAATTTCTATAAGATACACTAATAAGCGTATAGGAAAAAAAAACAAAATTGCTTTAGGAAAACCAGAATCGGCCTACTGGTGAAATAGAGTGTGAAATTAATCTGTTCCACTCTGCCACATAAAAATATACTCGATTTAGAATAATTTCGTGCAAAAGAGTCAAAATGTAATTTTTTTTAGTTGTGTCGGTATTCTTCCGAGGTAGCGATATAAATATTTGAATGCTTCTTGTTTAGTTCATTTTACTTTGTAAATCTAGAAGAACTAATAGCAAGTTGTAAGGCTACTATGAACTTAGATTTTTCTTGATTTGGGAAGCTTAACTAAATGATGATTGGTGAGGGTCTATAAAGCGGGGATTATATCGATGGCAAATTCTAAATGGGCCGCAACAATAATTTTTTAATTTTCTCGTTGATTTGCACAATTGAAACAAAACGATAGAATCGGTTTTCAATCGGAAACCATAACACCACGATTGCTAAACGTCAAAAAAATAAACCGTAACAAACATAATGTGATAGAGGTTTAGGCCAGTATAAGTTGTGATTTAGTGCAATAAAGTGTGTTAAAATGCCGAAGAACTGGTAAGTTTTAGAAAAGTATTATTTTTATTATAATTAGTATATAAAATTAGCATAAAATCCAAAATACATTTATATATATATAGGTTGTTACGTCCTATTTTCATAATTATTATTGAATGTCAAGTCCCATTATTTCTAAACTAGTTTAAAAAAAATTCAATTTAATTTATAGTTATAAAACTAGGAACGAAATTATGAATAATTTAGCGAAAAAGCATATTACCGAAAGCAATAAATATAATTCGCAGAGAATGTTTAACTGCAAACAAAATTACTGACATCGAATACGAAGTATGTACAAATTTTAGACACACCCGTCATTGTCGACGTGCATATACAAACGTATGATATTATAACAGCCAATGAAATGCCAGATAATTTAGAATACGAGATTCAGAATTCAGAAACCAATATCCAAACTCACGAACATTTACAAATACCTGCAGAAATTATGAACCATATCGAAGAAATGGAAGTCAATTCGACCAGGTAATAATTTACCCAATTCAATAACATTAAAAATTTATTTTAATTAATTTTTCTTTAGGTAAACTTGCTGCAAGCAAACCAAAACAAATTTACTCTCAATTTTTAACGATTTCGCAAAGCAAATATAAGCTTCTTTAAGATTTAAAAGTTTAAATTCCCTGCCTACTCACTCCTTTTATGACTACATACAATTTCACGCTGACCCGTCAATTAGAGCCCTATTTAGAGAGAACAACTTATTCCCTTCACTATTTGCATATGGTAAAATAAATAATAAGTTACGCTAACTAAGCTACAAATAACATCATGTATAATGTGCTCAGTGTTAAATACAAGGAGACCTTCTTACAGAAAATATATAAAGAAATGCATTTTGCACATAAAGGCTTTGCGCGAATCTGAATATTATAGACACATGTCCGGGTTATCACACTTTATGCCCGTGACTTGTATACGAGTTGTGTATTCTGTTAAACTTGTTAGGGACCGGCCACTGGTTGATAGTGATTGTGGATTATGGTGTTAAGCAGCGGATGGATAAAAAGAGCCCGGCAAGCGTCCAGCGGTGTTTACTATCAACAGCGATATATGACCCACTTCTTTCGCTGCCGGTTTAGTGCAGACTGCGTAGAGATGCACCTATGATTGCTCCTAGATATACCTGGATTTGAAAATTATATCCATTGTGATTCTGTGATTGGCTCCGAAAATACATTAATTTGCATCTTGCAAAGTTTGATGAAATAGCTTTTTGCCTTCATGAACTCTGTGATGCAGCTTGGATGTGAAACTATTGCCTTGAGAAACATTGGTATCTCCCATTACAGTATACAACGTTTCCATGTTACATATACTTATCATCCATCAGGTAGTTTATTACAGTTGGTTAGTTCCTGAACCGTGATAGGTAAGCCTATTCGATATAGACGGACGTAAAAGTACTTTATGATGAGGTTTATTTTTATCTGTGAATCGTTGAGAAAAATTAGGACAGAGATGGCTTTGTAGAGCTAATAGTCCCATGACTGTACCTAAAAAATAGTTCTTCAGGATATTTTCCAAGATATCATATGTTAAATTAATATCAAATAGGTCATCGATAATACGTTGAATGTTCGGTTTGTCGATTTCTTTTGAATTCTTTCAATTCATTATATGTGCACAGCATATTATGAATTCCAGACTGTTAGAGCGTATTCCAATTGAAATCGACAGTAAGCGAAATAGAGTGACCATAAGGCTATAAATATAGTTAAAATATCCTGTTCATCGTTCGACAGTCGAATCCATCGTTTTTATAAATCATGGCAAATGATTGGCAACATAATTTTCAATAATCCTATTAAAACTGATTTCTAGAAATTTAGAAATCAGAAAGCATTCCAAGTTAAGAATGTACTGCTATCAGTACGCCGCCCAAGTTTCTAGGACTACCAACTGTCTAAAGTCCGCGGCATGGCAACAATTTTTTGTGTAGAACGTATGTAAAAGTTAGTGTTAAAATAATACAAAAAAGTGATAAATGACTTTTTAGTAGGTCTGGTTCAGTAATCAGATAATCCATCAATCTTTGAATTCAAGCTGGCATTAGCCCACTGGTGCAGTATGGGGTGATTTCTGGAAACAATACAAATATAGTTAAATGTGAACTTTTTATTTTTCAACGTTTGAGGTTGTAAATGAAGTAAGCATTTTTTGAGGTTCTGGAGTATTTGAAAATGTTTTACAGAAGTGGAGGACGATCGTTTTGGCTCTCGCCTAGTTTATACAAGATTCAGTTTTAAAATAAATTCCAATAAATCGTTGTAACATACAAATAACCAAACCTTTTGAACGTTTCTAGGTATATAATTAATTTACACTTTTGAACCCACCCATATGTGCGGATCCGTTGACCTATAAACTTTTATTTAGCCAATTTTGAAAAACGTAACATATACGTATAAGCAGAACTAAACTAAATAAATTGGTTTTGATATAAACAATCAAAATTAATTACCAAAATAATTTATTTATTTGTCGAAATTTTATATTCGATACATGAATAAAATTTTCTAAAAAATTAAATTTTCAATAAAAATATAAAACAAAATAATTTATTAGTATGTATATGGTATACGAATTGCACCATTACAGACACTACGAGAAGAGTTTCCCAGAATTTATTGTTATCTACTCATATACCATGTATAGCTACTCGAATGGAGTATTTACATACACTTGGTACAAAATATTGTTGATTTTTATCCAGCGCAAATACAATTTGTACCTAGGTTCTTCTACCTATATACCATGTACATACATTATTTACTGACAATTTAATTGATCAAATTTCATAATATGCTGCATTTTTTGTACCAAGTATATTTTTCAAATGTTCTCGATACATAAAAATCATAATTTCGAGTACAAAATATTCCATTCCCTAATCAAAAATTTTTGAATTTTTCAATTGCTTCTGCCTTGCGTACTTTCAATATTATTAAATTACTTTCATGTTAACTAAATTATTTGTTTATTTGTTTGACATTATTATTGTATTTGTTTATTCACAAATAATGTTAAATTTAATTTTTTATGCGAATTATGTGAAACGATTTGAATAAACATTTTATTATTGTGCCCGGGATACATGTAAATATTCCTGCACAATTTTATCGGACCTGCAATCAATGAAATATTTATGTTTATCCAATTGATGCTAAACAATGATAATATTATTGTGGATAAAGAGGAAGCCAATAATTTTACTGTGCGAAATCTGTTGTTGCGTATCCAGACATGTACTTATTTTATATTGCCAATATAAAAAAAAAATGATTTTATTTATTTTATATATCTGTTTACAAAAGGGAAAAGGAAAAATTAATATTAAATTTTTTTAAATTTCAAAATATATGCTTTTGGTACAGTTCTTGGATTTGATTTCCTTTCAACATATACATTTAGGCAAAAACACTGGAAATAACATTTAAATTGGAATTTAATGAAATATCAACGGTAAAGTAAACAACATTTTCGTGTTGAACTGAAGGAAACAATTTTTTTCAATTTCTTTATTAATGGTATATGTATTACTTCCCGGAATTATTACTCATACATTTATGTCTAGCAAATAAATTGGCTAAAAAAACAAAATATTTTACAGAATAAGGCAGACAAATTTAAATGTTTGGAATACCTGGAACATTTGAGAAGGGAAATACCTACATGTTAAGCACAATCAGATTTTTTTTTTTTATTGTTGATCCAAGAACGCCATATTAAAAATTTATTTTAAATATAACTTCTATATCTCAATATGCAAACATGTAATATCTGATTACTAATACAAATTTCAATTTGTTTTTGAAAATACCGGTACCAACCCGTTATAAACCGTTATAAACAGATAATTAAAGTTATCCGAAGTTAACAAACAAAAATCGAAAAATAATTTAAAAAGTCATCGTGAAGTAAGCTCGCAATTCGACTTTTCATCGGCCGCGTAGTGAACAATGGCATAAGTTTGATCATTTAGACACTGAGAAAAAAAAACATATGAAATTCACCAAGTTCTTCGACCTTGGAAAAAATAAAATTTCCCCAAACACTACTATTTCTTCGCATACCAGTCTTTTTCTACTTAAACTTGTTTAAGACGAAAAAATATAAAATTTTTCACTTAACAATAAAACGTCCCTTCCAGATTTCTTAATTTATTTATTGTTTTTGGACTCTATATTTGTAACGGAAATAATTCATATTATTTGACGGAAAATATTCATACTATTTTGAGTTGGTAATAGTCACGGCTTCAAAGAACTAATGCCCGGTTGCACAAAAAACTGACTAACAGCTGGTTAATTGTGCGCCAGTTAAATAATTTATATGAAATCTGTTTTTGCAATCACAAACAAGTCAACGCAAACTTGATTAAATTTATTTTCTCCGTGGAAATATTAAGCTTGCGTATAAATATTTAAATGGCCAATTTTAATTCAATAATTTTTTAACTAATCGTTAAATAGTTCCATGGAATAAAATATATTTAATCAAGTTTGCTAGTTTTTTCTGATTGCAAAACAGATTTCATATAAAATATTTAACTGGTGCATAATTAACCAGCCGTTAGTCACTTTTATATGCAACCGGGCATACGAGCTAGTACCGGCCGGTAAATATGTTTGGCGCAAATGGAAAAAGTTTCACTTTAGAATATGAGAAAAGCTTTCCATTCTCTTTCTGATTTTCTGAAAGTGATTGTTTATGGTTTGAACAGCTACTTCAGTGAAAGTCGGACAGTACGAGCTGTATGGGGCGTAATCTAGGGCAATCCACTAGCTTTCTTATAGCCCAATATAAAAATTTGTAATTTGCCATTCTCTTAGGAATATGATTTGCGGGAAATGATTGATACTGTTTTGAGTTGGTAATAGTACAGACTCTCAGTAACTCAGAGGGTAATACTAGCCGTACGGTACATGCCCAAGTTCTATATGGCCCCTTATAAGAATATGAAAAAAAAACGTGCGCTTGAAGGGTTTGAATTTTGCCTGTTACGATTTCAGATAAGTACTGGCCGTGTGACATTGCTCTTCTACAACAATTATCTATTCTGAGCGAGGCAATTCTACAGCCTAGACCGATCAGAAAGAAATTTCATAATTATGTTTTTTTACACTAACTCCGTGAAATGACAGCTTTCATAAGAGCTTTTTCGATTTTTGTAAATATTTTGAAAAGTATAGCATATACATAAAAACGATTAACGGTTAAATTAAATTTGCAACAAAATCGGTCCAGATCATTTTTCCAAAATATTAGCGGAAATTGCGTTTTTTGCCCTGTACTTTACTAATTGAGCCGAAACGTCATAATTAAGCTTTTTCCATAAATTGGAAGATCCCAGTCAATGGCAGAAATGAGCCACTTCTAGAAGAGCTTTTCGTTTTTTTAAATTAATGGTACGTACAGAAATTAGGCCCCTTTACAGCCCAGACGGATTGATTTATTTGAGTGAAACTTCATAATTAAGTTTTTTTTCATAAATTTGGAGATCCCAAGGGAGCTTTTCCGGTTTTTGAATTTTTTTGCAATGTATCTCAATTACGAGATAATCGATTTTGCGCTAAATGATTCTTAATTAAATTTGCAACAATAACGGTGAACCGATCAATTTTGCAAAATTTAAGCGGAAAGGTTGATTTTTGACATAAAACCTTTTCTAAATTTATTTTTCGTAGTTACTAAAATCATGAATAATTTTGAAAGTGCGATTTTTGGAGTAAGTATAAAAACTAGGTTTTATAAAATATTTTGGACAACGTACATTAAAGTAAATTTAATTAACAATTGGTTTTGTTGTCAATAGATGTCGACAAAGTTAATTTAAGTTATACCGATAACTAGTTTGATTTTTCAGGGATGTGTAACTTGATTTTTAATTTTTTACTTCAATAAAAACATGTATTACGCTTTGTTATCTTGTTTCATCAGATATTTATTTCATTCGTCGAATTTTTTATTCTTTAAATATCTAACAAGTTATAAGGCCAGTGACCCAAGTTAAGTGAAATTTTAAATAAATTCAATTTGTTATCTGTATCTACTGCGGTATAAAGGATAACAATAATATTAAAAAAAAATGTCTACCGAAATAAAATATCATTTCGTTAATTTATCGATAAATATTTCAATTGGAAATTGCGAATGGAATTTTTGATGCAAAAAGAGAATTCGCGGATCGCGATTATATCTGAAGTGCCAGAACCAGTTAATTATACGAGCTTTCCATTCGAGGAGCACGACACTTTCTGCTCCTTTCTTGTTGTGTCGATTTTCAAGAAATTTATATGGAACGCACTCTTTTACAATTAACATGGATCGCGCCAGCCCTCAGCTTCTCACTTCAACATCGTCATCACTATTTAAATAATGCATAGATTCTATTACTGGCCTAGCATGAGATAAGATATCCAACAAATCTATAACTTATTACGAAACTTGCAAAAAATGAAAATCTACTCGTACGAATGTACGTCCGCATGGGAATTTATTTTGAAATCCAGAGAACTTTGCAAAAAATGTATATAGATTTTTGGGACCGTATCCTGGTTCTAAAGTCGGTAATTGTTTCTTTTGTTTAAATTGTTTCAATGCGCAATGCTATAGTTTGCATTCAAAAGTTTCGCTGAACTAATGAATATTAATGGCATTTTCTTCCCTGTTCGGAATTCAACAGGTTAACGGCGTAAATTACCAACGTATTAGGCGCAAACATTCGTTGTATGTGAAAATCGTAGCATGGCACGTTATTTCAACAAACAAAAAAATGGTTTCAAATTTTTTCATCAAATTTTTTAATAATAACCGACTAAACGGCACAGTGGTTAAAGCTTTGGCGTTTGGATCGGGAGGTACCGGGTTCGAATCCCGATAGAGGCAGGATGCAAAAGGGATTTTTCATCATTTGATTACGATCGATGATGGTAATGAATACAACTATGACTCCCTGTCGGAGTGCACAACTCATGGGCCGACCCATCTTCCATGTCAGTACTATAGGCTTGCATGGAGCAATGCAATGTGCAGATGGTTCTACGTAAATCGGACCTATAGCCGTACGTCCTCGATTTGGCAAGCAATGCGTAAATTAGGACGGTAAAAGTGAACTGCGAAAGAGTTGGGAGTGCTTCGGCCCCAGAACAGATTGCATAGATTAAAACATAAAAAAAAAAAATAAAAAATTTAATAGAAGCGCATGATTCATGAATGAATCAAAATTATTTTTCAATAAAAAACCATTGAAAAACTGAAAAAAATCCTATTGATACTTTTTCCACATTTTCACACTACTCAAATACTCTGAAGTGCTAAATCGATGTAATAGAAAGAAAATCATTTTGCATTAAGTTGGTTTAAGAAAACTGTATAGATGTTATATAATTCAGAGTAGTCGCTTAACTTAACCTTAGTTTTGAACGAGGAAAATCTGTCCCATGATCAACCGCATAAGTTAGTTTTAGTCAATTTTCGACTAATATATGTTTTTGACAATAAAGTGATCTGGCTCATTACATACAAAATAACACGGCCAAATACAGTGCTCTAAACCTGCACCGACTAAACTTGTACTATAATTTGTTACACACTTATTACAATTTATTACAACAACTGCCGATTTTATTACAGTTACCGTTTTCGAGGAACGAGTGGTCGGTTTAGCTTGTAATTAAACCTACACCGCCAAAATTGTAACTTTTGATGTAGCTGTGATATCGGGATGGTTCTTGAGCCAGAATTTATTACAAATTAGTTACATTGATTAAATAGTTCAATACCAACTCTATATCTTGACTAAGACTAAATTTCACCCCAAACGGTTATTTATGACAAAAACATCGATTTTACCAATACTAATAAATTATTACACCAGAATGCCACCAGATATTTACTACCAGATATACTCTTTCGACTTTGTGGAGGGCAGATCAACCTTATAAATGTGTAATAAATTATCTATGGGTCAGATTACACGGAATTGGCTCCAAACGGTAAATGGTTCAAACGTCTAATTTAAAGTTCGATTTTAATATTTTCAACAATTTATTACACCAGACCGCCACCAGATATTGAATCAAATGTTACTCCTTGGACCTTGTGGAGGGCAGATCAACCTTATCCAGGTGTGTAATAAATTATCTATGTGTCAGGTTACACGGAAATGGCCCCAAACCGTAAAAACGTTTGAACCCTTTACCGTTTGGAGCCAATTCCGTGTAATCTGACCCATAGATAATTTATTACACATTTATAAGGTTGATGTGCCCTCCACAAGGTTGAAAGAGTATGGTAGTAAATATCTGATGGCTGTCTGGTGTAATAATTTATTAATATTGGTAAAATCGATGTTTTTGTCATAAATAACCGTTTGGGGTGAAATTTACCCTTAGTCAAGATATAGGGTTAATCTTTATTTAATCAATGTAATTAATTTGTAATAAATTCTGCTTTAAGAACCATCCCGATATCACAGCTACATCAAAAGTTACAATTTTGGCGGTGTAGGTTTAATTACAATCTTAACCGCCCACCGTTCCTCGAAAACGGCAACTGTAATAAAATCGGGAGTTGTTGTAATAAATTTAAATAAATGTGTAACAAATTATAGTACAGGTTTCATTGAGGCGGGCTAATTTGGTCGGTGCAGGTTTATAGCACTGCCAAATATCTTATACCGATTTTGAAAACCGTTGTCCGTTTTTTAAATTTGAATTTTAGAACAAAATTACCTCTATACAGAAAATGACTAAGGCTACTAACTTCAGCGGATTTGTCTTGTGACCACAGATATGTATGTACAATTTATTACTTAGACTGTGTGCCTGAGAGCAATTTTTTCGACTATACTGCCAGCACTAGTATCTTTTGAATATGCTGTGCCTCCGATTGTAAACTAAACTAAATTATGACTTTTCATACGTCATATTGTTTTCAACAACACCGATTTGTTATTATTTAAAATCAAGGAAATATCAAAAATAAAACAAATATGGATATGGAAATCGCATTATTCATGAATGTCATTATCAATTACAATCGAAATTTAGGAATTAAAATATTTCCTTTTAAACATTTTTACTCGCATGCACACGATAAAAAATAATAGTAGCAAAAAAGGAAAATGACAACTAAATAGTCAAGCAACCTCAGTACTAGTCTAAAGGATAAAAACTGGTGACTAATAGCATAACTACTTATTAATTTAGTTAAGTCGGAAATTTAGTCGAAAAAATCGCTCTCAGGCACATAGTCTTACTATATTTAAAATTAAACAAAACGTTTTAGGTTTTTGAAAAATAAATTAGATGAATTAGAAATAAATAGAAATGTAGAAAATCTAGCCAGCTCGGAACATCGAAGGCCCATCGGAATACCGGCCCTCATGAATAAATTTAAATTATACTCACCTTAAATATTTCGTTCGATAGTTATCTAAGAATCCAAACTCGACAATATAAGGAATTCGATTTTATATAATAATGTAATTTAAGTTGATTGATTTTCAGTGTGACTTACACGTTTAAACTCATTGAAACATTTTTGAAACACCTGAATAAATATCTCTATAGATTAAAATATAATACATTAAAGCTTGAAAATACGAGCGAACCATATAAAGTTACAAAACATGTATGACAAACATGTATGTCGTTATCGTGCTTATATTCTGTTTGGCCCATTTTTCAGTTAATAATTTTTCTGTATATTGTAAAGCATAAAGTTCATCTAGATATAGTTTTAACCTAAGAGACAAAACATAAAAAAGAAAATTGCACAAAAACACAACAACATTATGTGCATTACACGTCGTACAATACCCTAAATGAAAAAATAAAAAAATAAAATGAAATATAGTTAAGTTTTTCTTTACACCCAGTGCGCTCACCCATTTTAATACTCCCATACAAGCACCAAAAGAAAAACTCTAAGTACATAAAAAAATTCTCATCACATATAATTTTGATGCTGTTGTTGTTATTGTTGTTACTATATTTTTTCTAAGGCCAGACCACATTATTAGATAACACATAAAATAGTGTGCAACTTTTATGTTATTTTTTGACTTTGCAACATATGTTCATTATTATATAAAGTCTCATAAGTTAAAATAATATTTTCTTTACCATTCTATTACAGAAAAAGGAAAATTTTGTGTGTGTACTTGACTACTCGTACGAAGTTATATATAACTATATACATGGAAAACAAACTTACTGTGTACAATCAGGAATTTTGAACTATTTTCAGTTCACAGTAATACTTACTTCGTATACAGATTAACAGCATCTGTAATTTCAAATGTACCAATACCGAGTTTTTTACAATTCGGGTCAAATTTATTTTATTCGCAACATCTGAATATATATCTAGAATATAGTAGCATAGAGTTGAGTAACGATCCTAGGTTCCAACTATTATAATATATTCAAATACGTTAGACTATTTTATTATGTTACGAAATCATCTTGAACAATAATAAAGAAAATATTTATAAATAAATGTACATCTATGAATGAAAATGTAAGGTTTTTGCAAAATATAATATACATAAGTTGTGCAGAATGTAGTCATATAAATGTACGAATATAATTTACGGTAATAAGATTCACAATATATATTAAAACGGAAAAGGATTGGAAAAATAGAAACATTGAATTCATTTTTTTTTGTTTTATTTTGACGAAGAATACAAGAGTCTCCATCTTTGCATGTAATATAAATATGAGAGTCTTTCAGCATTTACGGTACAGACTGATGAAATTTCCATTTAACAGAAAATGAAATTTCCTTCCCCATATACTATATGCATGTAGATACTTTAGTTAAAAAATAAATTTTATTAGTTTTATCTTATACGTATATAGATCTTATTATATGTGAATAAGATGCTAAAAGTCAAGCAATATTCTTTTATTATTATGATTTTCATTATTTTTTAAATGTTTATATTATAGATCGTCTTCCAACGAATTTATATTTTGTGTATTTGAAGAGTGAAAAATACTTTATGCTTTGCAGGTTATCTTATTATTATTATTATTATTGCAATTTAATATTTTTCAAGTATGAAGGTCGCCCTCGTATACAATTTTCTAAGAGGGGTGAATTATTATTAATATTTTGTTGTAGTAATTTTTTCCACACACCATTTATATTTGAAGAGGATTCGCCTCGCTTTTGAAGTCGGAATCATTATTTGCAAACACCAACATTTTGTGTTAAATTTTACGATAAATAAAACACAAATAAAAATTCATGCAGCTGTATGATTTAATTTTTGTTTGAATTTTATTGACGAAAATTTATTTTGGATTGACAATAAATAAATGAGAAACATTTTCCAAAAACCTAATTACTATTCTTAATAGAGGTATAAGCATATAATTGACTGTTTAAACTGGTGTCCCATATCATAAATAATTGCAAAATAAAATAATAGTTTTTCGATCCAGTGTCTGACTGTATAGTAGCAGCACACACAAAACCACATAAAATTTATAGCGAAATCCATTATTTGCACTAACCTTTGTTTGGTGGTTTTGTATGTACGGAAAAATATTGCAACAAATGATTTTTTGTGGTTTGCGTAGGTATTGTTTGAAAATATATTAGTTGAAAGATTTTTTTGAACAATCGATACACGACTGTTGAGTAGCTGGTAAATATTTGCTTTTAAATTTGTTTCGATTTTCTCATGCAGAATATTGCACGACATCTGGGTAAAATTTGTGTGACAGTTTTTCAAAACGTGTATTGTTATTATTCAATGAATCTATCGTAAAAATCTATCGTTTAATGTAGATTATTACGCTACAGTTAAATTTTGTTGATATAAAATTTATAATGTAGCAATTCTTTTGGATATCGCAGAAAAATGCCTTTGAGATAAACAAGAAACAATTATTTACGTTCAAAACATGTTTATTGTATGTGATGTTTTAAATGCTATACGGCTGAGCTTAAAAAAATGAATTTAAAAAAATATACTTTTTACTCAGAGTCACAACCCACAGCTATATTCTATAGCCTAATTCCCGGGCTTTCATGTTCAAAAAAACTTCACATTAAGAAAAAAATTAAAATTCCATTTTATTAATTATCATAACATAAAAAAAAAAATTAATAATTACAATTGTGTAAATTCCAAAATTTATTTACTTTAGCAAAAAACGTTTATTACACAAAATACCATCATCAGTTTAATAGGGAACGGATCAGTTATCCAAGAACAAAAAATACAACTGACCTTAACTTCTAAAATCCAAGTTAAAAATATAAAATTTCATTGAACAAAATACTATAACGTAAACCCGTCATTATATAATTTCATTAGTTTAATAATTGTTTGAATTAATTAAAATTAATACAATTGTTATTAAAAATTACAATTTAAACATGATTCCCATTGTTTATTAAATTGATTATCGCTATTCTTGTGATTCTAGAAAACAGGGTTGGTTTTTTTTTTTGAAATATCAAACAGTTCAACTATATACAAACCAATATAATACTAACACATTTGTGTATGGTGCAGTTCTAAAACGGTTTTACCAATTTTTAAGAGACCATTGAATAAACTTTAATCGAAAATTTTAAAATATAATTCGAAATATTTCCATGGGCATAAAATGGATTTTTTTAGAATTTTGAAGTTTGGCATTTTGTTTTGGAATTGTTTTTATTCCAATTTTAGGTTTTTGGAATTTAGATTTTGGAATTTCATTTTTGGAATTTTGGATTTGGCAGATCATATCAATTCAATTATAGTAACATTTCGATAAAACTCAAATTGACTTAATTTAATAATTTTAATTAAAATTATTTAAATTTTAGTTGGTTGTTCTGACAAATTAATATATACACATGTTTCCTGTTGTTTACCAGGTTGATTACCACTTTTTGTGGTTCTACAAAACAGTGATGGATTTTTTATTTTGGAATACCGAACCACTCCTCTACAAATACACCTATGGTTGGGTACGATTCACTAAATCCAAAATTCCAAAATCGAAATTTCAAAGTCAAAACTCAAAAAAATAAATTCCAATAAAGACAAATTTAAAAAAAAAATCAAAAGAACAAAATACATTTAGAAAATACCAAATGGGAACGGGAACCCTTATCCAAAAAAATAATTTTAACTGATCTAAGTTTTAAAATCCCAGTTAAAATTATAAAAAGTACTCTAACATAAAAAAACAAAAATTACAATTCAGAAAATTCCAAAATGTATTTAGTTTAGAAAAAAATTCCATTTTTTTTTTCACTTTAATACTAATTACAACATTTCGCGAAAGTTGAAATTGATTTAATATAATTGGATGGGATACGATTCGCCAAATTACAAATGCCAAAATCAAAAAAATATCTAACATCCCAAATTCCAATAAATACAAATCAAAAATATAAAATTAAAAACAAAGGAAATTCTTATACAAAATGGTAATTTTCAAAATTCCAATATTCAAAATTCCAAAAAAATTTGGGCAGGAATTTAATTTCAAAATTTTATTTTAATTTATATAATCTGGTAAACAATAGGTACCATTTTTGTATATTAATTTTGAAAAACAATTAAATTAAAATTAATTATTTTAAATGATTATGTAACAATAATTAAATTAAATCAATAATAATTCCGGAAATAATGGAATTTTAAAAATGATTTTTTTTTTCTAAAATAAATAAATTTTAAAATTTTCAATATTAAAATTTAGAATTTTATTTTATGGTATTTTGTAAAATGGAATTTTAGATATTTATTAACTGGGATTTTGGAAATTTAAATTAGTAGAACATTTTTTTTGATAAGCGATCTGTTACCTACCAAAAAAACCCAATATTGTTTTGTAGAATCACAACAAGCAGTAGTCAACTTGATAAACAACGGAAATCACCCAAGTAGCAAAATGAAACCAAAGTTTCAGAAAAACCAGAATTTAGGTTGCATTTAAGAGTTTATGTAACTAGTATTTTTGAACCTGTTCTAAAATGTCTTTAATTTCGAATAATTTAAACGTCTCTGGCTGAGTTTTATAAAACCATTTTGACACCAGCAAAAGTTTTTAAATGGTTTCCAAAAATCCAAAAATTTAAAGGTTATTTTGAAACCATTCGTAAACGGTTTTATTTTGGAACAATTGCAACGTATTTTAAACGGGTTATAAAAACCCTTTTGTAACTTTTAATATTGAATAAAATACCGTATTATTGTTTCTAATAATTTTCTTCTATTTAAGTATTTTTACCACTGGAATTTATATTGGTTTTCCAACTTCTAAAATAATTCGCTAAGTCATTATGTAATTATTTTATTTATAAGCACAAAGAATATATTGTTTGATATGTTTCCAAGTCGGACAATACCGTCTGATAAACATGATAACTGACGAATCTTATAATAAGATTTGTCAAGTCACTTGGTAAATTCACCTCGAAGTGAAAAACCAACCTGACTAAAAAAAATTTTAAACTATTTTATCGGAACTTAAAGATGAATTTAAGGTTTTATAAAATCAGTTAAAAAAACCGTTTTTGATTAGGAAGTTTGTAATTAAAAAACAGATGTTTATCGGTTTATTGTTATAGTGTTTTTGAAACCAAGAACCAAGAGGTTTGTCACGGCTTCAAAGAAACTTAGAAGTAGTTTTAATACAAATATTTGAAATCATTTAAGACCGTTTCAAAAAATCTTGGGTTTTTTAAAAACTGTTTATAAACGGTTCCTCATTAGTAAAAATAAAACGAGATGGTATCAAAAACCGCGGCCAAAAGCAGTATCTGCTAAGGCTTCGTAACGTGTCAGAAACGTGTCTGAAACCATTTTAAAAACTTATTGGTTTTAAAACCAAAGTTTCATATTAGTTATAAATCCTAATTGAAACCAAAAATTGCTACTTGGGCATGTAAACGAATGAAATAATAGATTTTTTTTTATTAAATAAATAAATTTTGGAATTTTCACAATGAGAATTTGGTGTTTGGTGAATTTTAATGTTTTGTGTTACTCTAACTTAAAAATGGAAATTTAATTTTTTTTGAAATTTAAATCAGTTTGTAACGATCTCGCTACAAACCGACAGATTTGTTTACTGACGTTGTTGTGCTACTTACATCTGCCATGCCATCCTGGTTATGCTGTACAACATGTTGTATACGTTTTTTCTATGTGACATGAATACGTTTACTGACGGCGCTTGTAACCTGACTCTTAAATGAACGGACGACCGTTTTAGTATTGGCTGATCTGATTTTTGTCTATGTACATGAAAACTGGGTTAATACTCTCAATATGAGATGAACAGTTTCTACGCCTACGAATGTGCATACCAATTAAAAATTTTATTTAGGAAAAATATTCAAATGATACGGCATTCAAAAAAAAAAAAAAATCATTAAGTGGTGTAAGCAAAACGTAATGTACAGAACAAACAAAAAAACACAAATTATAAGTTAACTAGCAATTTCGAGGGCCACTTAGTCGGTGGATTTTCAAGTCTACTTTGAATTCTGTGAATTGCTTGGATTCCTTGGAGGTACCTGAATATAAAATAAAAAAACTATTAATATCGTTAAGTGAATATCGTGCCCAGTATAATTAAAATCGTGAAATTTGTTTTTTTTGGTACTAGAGCACAAGGTATGCGAGTATAGAAACGGTTAGCCCAAAACAATTTGTATGTGTTGTTAAATGTTACAAAATTTAATGTAACGATCAAATCTAATATTTTCGTTATTTTTTTCTTTTCTGTATGTATAGGATAAATTTAAATTTACTTTCGCTTATAATTAAATTATAATATATAATGAGCTTTATATTGGGCTCTGTGTTATTTTCAAGCCCAATGAAAAAATATATATTTTAGCCTTAGTTTAAAGATTAAAATCATTTTATTTTAAATCATACAAACTATTTCATTTTAAAAATTACAGCATTTTCATGTAGAAAAAATAAAAAATACGGTGAAGTAGGAACCATGGTAAATAGGAAATATGGTTTTGAAATTTTTTCTGAATTTTATAATGATAAAATAAATTTATTAATTATAAAAGTTATAATATATCAAAAAAATTTATAGTATGATCGATGATTTATAGAGCTCCTTATAATAACTTATGACATAAATTTATTTTTTGATGTTTTAGGTAACCTCCTTTACACTTTACAACACTACAAATCATATTCAACGGGTAACATCAATCTTCTAGATTGTAACAATAAGATTAATAAATATCTAGACATAGTAGAAAGTATGGTTTCTTTATATTCAATGAAATACATAGTACAAGACCTGAACATAACTCTTGCATTGACTATATATATTCAAATGATTTTAATCAAAAAGTTGATATTATGTTATTCACCCTGGGTTTGATAACACATTTATTTCATTAGAATCTGATTTTTTATTGAAAATAACAACTAAAAACACACAATCTGTTAGAATAATGTCTAATAAAATTAATTTCGACATGTTAAAAGCAAGTTTAGTACTTAACCCAATCGTCTTTAAAACGATTGAAAAAAAGAAATTATTTCTCATTAAAAATTGACAAAAATTCAAAAAAATCCAAAACAAATTTGAAACATTCTCAAAGAAATAATTTACAATGACACGATGCCAAGAGATAAAATAGAACTTATTGCCGACTGTAATAATAAAAACTAAACGTTAGCAAAACTGAACAGTAATAATAATTTTTTCGCAAATATAGGCAAACAATTAGCTTCTCAACATAGTTTTACAACAAACCCTTTATCAATACCAAATTATAATGTCTTAGACTAATTTGATCAAATTACTCAAATTGATATAAAAACAGATTATTTATGGCTTAAAAAATACAAAATCAGTTGGTTATGATGGATATCAGCTCAAAATTTTTAAGCTAAATAAAACTGCATTAGCAATGGTAATATCGCAAATTATAAACAAATCTCTGAAAAAAGGCCAGCTGCCTCAAAAGTTGAAAATATCAAAAATGATTTTAATACACAAAATGGGCTCAAAGACCGATCCAAACAATTATAGGCCAATTAATTTGCAACCAATAGTAAATAAATTATTTGGAAAGTTGGTAAATAAACAAATAAATCAATTTATCGAAACAAATAAAATACTATGTAATAACCAATATTAATTGAGCCATCATATAGCAACAACAACAACAGTGCACTATTTGATTTGATTTCGCAAATCCACGCTTATTGCGATAATAAACTAGCTTGCGGGGTTATCTTTCTAGATTTAATGAAAGCATTTAAAACTTTTGATCGTCAAATTTTATTTAATAAATTGAATCAAATAGGTATAACAAGAATTTGCTTCAAAAGGTTTACAAATTATTTTAATAATCGTCATCAGTTAAATAAATTTTTTAATAATAACATATCTAAACTTATGTATTACTGATAATTATCATTTCTGTGGAAGGTGGCTTCCTGGACGATGTCGCCGTGTACATGCTGTTAAAAGAAGCAACGATTGGAATCTAAATTCAACTAAACCACGTGATTACATGAACGGTTATTTTAACATATGGCATATGAAGCAATAAAATAGAACAGTTTACAATTTGAATTATCTTGGGCCTTGCATTCTTCTACAATGAGCTTTAAAGCTCAAATAAAGGTGTGAAGTTCTACCCAAATTTTAATGTGAATATAAAAAAATAAATAAATAAATAAAATAAATATTTTTTGAAATTGAAGATCGAACCAGTGATTTTGAATTAGTTGAGTTTGGAGTTCCCCAAGGTAGCTCTCTATAGGCCCCACTTTATTTTTACTATTTATTAATGATATATCTAATTTACCATTAAACAGTTCCATATTCCTTTATGCAGATGATATATCACTACTTTAAAGCGCTAATTCAAATAATATCGGCTCTATTAAACAATCGATGAATGAAGATTTAAACATGCTATCGGAATATTTTGCGTCTAACAGGTTATCACTAAATGGCTGGTGCTACACGAGATTTTAATTTCTGGTCTTAAATTTTTTTAATTTCATTTCTATTTTTGACATTTCGGATTCACGGACAAAAATTGTGCGACATAAAATTTTTGTCCGTGAATCCGAAATGACAAAAATAGAAATGAAAATTAACAAATTTAAGGGCATTTTTGAGATGTAGATTTTTGTTTAAATTTTATTTTCGAGAGAACAGAATAAAACAATACAAAAAAATTTGGTGTTTTCATTTAATATAAAGGTTTAAATTAACAATAAAAAATCTATTACGACTTAGTTTGAAACCAGAAATTAAATTCTCGTGTAGCACCAGCCAATAAACTAAAATCAAAATTTATGATTATCAATTCTAAAACTATCAACAATTTTAAAGTTACTTTTCATAATAATGTAATACAACGCTGCTTTTATTATAAATATCTCGGTATAGTATTAGATGATAATTTAGATTTTAATAAAGAAATAGTAAAATTAACGGCAAAGTTGAAATCGATATGCTATGTTTTTAAAAAATTTGGTAATTTTATATTAATATTTTATATCGTAGAACTATATATTTTTCTATGTTTCATAGCCTTATATTGCAAGGGGCCAATTTCTTGACTAGTACAACAAAGCTCAATATTGATGCGTTACAAAAGTTACAAAATAAGGCTATTAAAAATTTATATAATTATAATAGATTAGAACACACAACAAAATTACATTTAGAAAATAATTTGCTATCATTAGCTCAAATAATTGATTAAATAGATCTAAATCTATAAAATTCGGAACAAATTTCATATTTTTTATAATAAAATTCCAAACAATTATAAACAAAATTCCAAACAATTATTCTATTTTCGATAGAATTCGATAAAAATTTTAAAAAAATAAAATTTATTTTAATCTTTCGTAAAGCTTTCGTAAATAAGGCTTTCGTAAATGTTATTTACTTTTATTTGCAAAAACCGAAAAATCTCCTGAGGAAGCAACCACTTTCTATTGAGTTTTACCACGATTAGTCAATTCATCTGTACTAGGTCAACAATTTTCGTGAATAATTATACAAAAAACAACTTTTTGTCAAAAATCAGTCATTCCGCTTAAATTTTGAAAAATTTATTTGAACTAATATTTTTTTTTTTTTTTTTACCGACCAAATGGCACAGTGGTAAGCTTTGGCGTTTGGATCGGGAGGTACCGGGTTCGAATCCCGATAGGGGCAGGATGCAAAGTGAAATTTCATTAACAGATTTCGATCTGTGGTGAAATGTAACACATCTATGACCCCCTGTCGGTATGCAAAACCCATGGAATCTTCCATGCCGGTATAGGCTGGACGGAGCTTGCAATGTGCAGATGGTCTTAAATCGGTCCTATAGCCGTACGTCCTCGAGTTGGCCGGTAGCCGTAAAGTAAGGACGTAACAAGCATAACCGCGGAAGAGCAGGGTGAGCCTTGAGCCCCAAAACAGATCGCATAGTTACCAATTTAAGCTAACTCAGTGGGATCTCTAAATTTATGAATAAAGCAATCCTAATGGATTAAAATGGATTAACTGAAAATAACACGAGGCTAACACAAGAGTTTAGATGCGTAAAAAATATGAACCATAGACTATTTAAAGCCGAAATGAAAATGTAAAATAAACAAATTGCAAAAACTTAATAAACTTATCAAAGAAAGAGCCTATTTAAAATTAAAAATAAATCAAGTTAAAAACCAAAAAACTCAAACTATCAATATTACAGAGATTACAGTTTATCTTCATCAATCTGCTGTTTTACAAGACATCAGCTAAAAAATGAAGACTATATAGTTGACAAGTTAAAAGTTTAAGAACTTATTTTATCACTGGTAGTAAATTAAGTTTAAAGAATTTACTAATTTTTGATTTAGACTTACAACCCCTTAAAGGAACGCGTAATTTAATGAAAGAAAAATTTAATGAAAGTGAAAATAAATCATCAGCAATAGTCAGAACACTGTTGTAGTTGGAATGATTCCGTAGCAATACCTACTATCCGCAGCATCATGAAAAATTACCAGCTTTTGATGCCAAATCAAAATAATTTAAGGAAAACGAAAAGGTTGAGAATGGTCGGTTGCAATCAGAAAAAACTCAACGCATACTTTATTAAATATATTATATTTCATGGAAATATTTGACGATTAGTTAAATAGTAAGTCGATCAAAATTCTCCGGGGTCTCTCCGAGTCAAAACGATTTTTCACTTTAAAAATAAAAGAGCGACAATAAAGAACTAAAAGCATATGCCACATATGAAAACGACAACGGATGCAGGGCTTAAAGTAACAAACAGAAAGTTTTCATTTTGCTACCTATTTGGAAGATACTTTCAAGTTTCACCCGTTACCTTAACAAACAGCAATTTAAAATACTGAAACCGCACATAAAACAGTTAACCTTGACATTCGAGTACGATATATGACTTTTAGGAGCTAAAAATAAAATAAATAATAATTTAATCTCCAATTATTATGGTTTATTTATTCAGCAATTTGAAAAGGCCATTCCCGGGATATTACAATATGGGTAAAATAATTATTATTCCTAAACCAGGTAAGAAAATCAGTTTGCAAATATATAAAGGATTTTTAATCATCCTTTGGGGTTGAAGATGAAAACTTTCTTGATGAACAAGTTCTCAACAGATGACATGAAAGGTGCAATTTAGAATAAGGGGCGTGGAAATTAAAATCTGTGTTTGATTCTAAAAAATTTTATAAAACATAATTTAAAGAACTTTGAATGTTTGGCTATCAAATTAACAATCAGTTCCTCAAATTCGTCCGCATTGCTTTTTCAGTAGACTATAGTTTCTGTTGATCGATCAATATATTAAATGTTATTGATAACACGCTATAATTCTCAACACAGTAGCGATAATTGCTTTCATGTTTTTTATTTAAATCATTTTTACGAATAAAATTAAAAAATATCCATTAACAAACAATTATTCTCTTCGTTAAATCTTAAAGTGGTTAAAGTGGTGCTAAATCAATTAAAAATGCGGCAGTATCTACTTGACCCCATTTAATTAAAATAATAGTTTAATATTTTGTATACTGTACAAACAAACGTAATTAAAAAATTATTAATTAACAATTTTGATTAAGAAAGTATAAATTTGTTTCGTATCAGAACAATCTGTTTAAAGAATTTAAGTGTAAAACTGTTTTCAAACTTTTGACGCCTTTCAAGTTTGGGAAAGTTTATTTTAGTTTGTTAATATCGTTCAAAATATAGCTAATTAAAAAAAAATTAGAAAGAATTTGATTATAAATATTTTTGAGGTTTAAAGTAACTTGCATATCTGCATAATGTTTATCTTAAATTTATATGCACCTCCAATTTCACAAATCATACCGAGTATTGTTAGGTAAGTGTCGAAAATATTGATTGATTTATTATTTGCTTATAAACAACTTCAGTTGTAAAAATTACTATCAAAACGGAATTCATGGTTCTGCATCTACCATCTTTCAAACTATATTGAAAAATATGTTTACCCAATAATAAATTTATACCTCAAGTACATAAGAATTATGTGACAAAGAATGTTTTTATAATATTTGCTAACATTTAGATGTATGTCTTTAGGGCCCGTATAATTTCAAAATAAAGTTAGAAAAAAATATTAAAACTGTTAAGGTTTTCACGATTTGTTACTTAGGCACTTGTGATACTGTTTAAATTAATTTTTCGTATATTTGAATTGCTATGTCTACCGGGAATTTTATTTATCTCCACCTGAAATTGTATATTATGTGTATAGGTTTTAGGAACAACATAAAAGATATTTCGTCTAGCATATACCGGTAATGTTTTGTTTGCAATGCCCTTTAAATAAATTTAAGTTTATAAAATGCTAGCTGTACCCTGCCCGCTTTGTCGGTCGTGTGATTTTAAATGAAACATTATTTTTATTTTTATTTTTTGTATTTTATTAAATTAAAATTAAAGTGAAAAATGAGTTGAAAAATATTTAAATTATTTAAAAATTTATTCATCTATTTCAATGCTCTTTGGTATACAACATTTTTGTTGTTCCTTCAGGTGCGAACACATATGATGATAGTTTTCCTATACACGTGAGCATCCAACATATCCAAACTTGAAGTGATTAGTCGTATGATGTATCAATGGTCATAGCAAAAGCTAGACATACTGGAAATGGAATTCTTTTAAAACTAAATAGCATTTCTGATAGAATTTTAGGATTGCGTGCGGGATTAAAATTTCTTCACCTTTGTATTTGCCAGTTAATCTAATTAAATGTGTCATTAGTTTTTTGCCAGATATCGTGTACCATTACAAAGTTTTGGTTGGTTAACATTTCGCAATAAATTGATTGGTACACCAATTTTTAATTAAAGAATATGTGGTGGTACTCCTGGAAAATCTAATCAATTGCTCTGTGTAGTAATTTACCACTTCGTCTTGATCTATAACACAATCAATTGATTTATATCCAAATGTTTCACCAAATATTTTATTTGGAATGGCAGTGTTTATATCATTAACGTCCTTGTTTCAATTTTGTATTGAATTTATGTATTTTGTTTGGAAAATAATTGAAATGTCTGTTTGACAGTTACTTTTAGTTAGATTATTGCATTTGATTCACTTTATTATTGTTTGGATAATAATGAATGTGTTAGAGTTAAAACTTCATAAACGCGAGCAGAAAAGCTGGCAGCTCAACGGGAGAAACGATTTGAAGTTTTAAAAGTAGAAGTGACAAGAATAGAGCACCACCTTCGTCTCTACAATGCCAAGAAGAAGTCGATCAATGACGAAGACATATGCAGACATAATATCTGATTGTTCGAGCTTCATATCATCGAATTTCTTTTTCATACGAATCGGCTATTCGGAAACTGAAGCGACTTGAACTTGACCAGCCAAAAGAACAACTGAAAACTTTGTTAAATGGAAGTACTGATGCTTAAAAACATTTGCTCAAAAACAGTAGTAAATACAATTTTTGTTTTCAGTGGCACTATTCTGGCTTTCCCTGGGAATAGGGAATTGGGAAAAATATTTTCATAGCATTTTTGTTTAAATTGTAATTTTCTGGCCTACTGACGGAATAAATTTGGTGCAAAAATTTTTAAAACAAAGTTAATTGGGAAACTTTTGTTCCACAAAACTTTTATAGGGAAAAATATTTTTCCATTTAACTTTGTTTCCAAAATATTTACACCAAATTTATTCCCTCAGTAGGCCAGAAAAATACAATTTAGACAAAAATGCTATGAAAATATTTTTCCCAATTCCCGTATTCCCAGGGAAAGCCAGAATAGTGCCACAGGTGACTTCAATCGGCGCTAACGTTATAGCGGAGCATTCTATGCCGACATTTAAAATTGAGAAACAAATTAACCACAAAGCTAGCTGTTTGCTTAATTTTGTCAGCAATGACCGCATACATTTCTCCAAATCTGTTTCATAGGAGATCAAAATAACTAAATGAAATCTCACTGGAAAATCTCTACTGGAGTCAGAAGGCATGTTGTAGAATCGTTGTCAAAAATGTTGCAATAACAATTTTATTTGAATGTTCAAAAATGTGATTGATCTCAGGCCATCAGATATCCATCAGATTATTTTACGTAAAAATGAAAATAACCATCTCGTTTCCAAACGGAAGCTAAAGACATTAATTAATTTCATAATTTCAATACATCGTTTTCAGAGAAACACAAAGTTTGACATACTCTGTGGAGTATAGTAAAAAATAAGATTGCCACATGCGCACATTTTAAAATGACTTACTGTGAAGACAATGCCAAATGAACTCGATAAAGTAATAAAAAGTAGCATCTGATCAAGAACATAATACACGGACCATGTAGTACAATCAATACACAAATTCATCGTCTATGATTTATGGAAAATGCTCCAAACAGTATCTTCAAGACTTGTTGAAATACACAATTATTTGCAATGAATGGTTTTGATGAAGCTCATTTCGACGAAAAAGTACAGAAGACAATGGAAATGAACTTACTTTGAAAGTGATTGGAAATATTATTGACAATACTAGTGTTGAAGCCAATTCAATGTTTGGCATTGTCAAACGAAGAACGGGTGACTTGTACGATTTATTGACATTACTTACGATATACGATCAAAATTACTTACGCAGTAATTGCATGAGTGCTGAGTATTTTATTTGCAAAATAGTAATGACTCCTTTCGGGGCCATAACGTTGCGCTCACCTGAATTTTTTTTTTTTTTTATTTATGTCAAAAAATATCGTTACCATCGAATAATTGATCCATTTTACTGATGACACTGCCATCTGTTGCACTATGGCATTAACACTAACGTATTGTGTTATTGTGAATTGGTCTTAGTCTTCTGTGTCCATCTATAGTGTATCACATAAACTTGGAATAATTGTGAAAGTTAGACCAATCTGCACATCTTCTTCGTGTGTGCGACGAGTGAAGATATAGAAGTTAAATGGTCGAAAACTGGTTTTTTTGATACGACAATAAACATTATAAATAAAAATAAAAAAAATGTCGTGTACACAACACTATTTTTAGTTTGAGATTCTGACCCATGGAGTTTATTTGTGATAATTGGGAATTTTAGATTGCGTACGAGATTGTTTGTTATGATTTTTAATTATATAATTTGGATTGGTGGAACTGAACAAGTTCGTTAAATATTACGTGTTATTATTGGTTATAACGGGGCACCGTAACATAAGATATTTACGGTTGCCTAACGGCTCGCTAATTTTGTTAGCGGGTGGCCAACAACCGCAGTAACAGGTAGCCACCCGAGCCCAAATTTATTAACCACGGAAGACGCCCATCATTGACGGCGGTCTATCGAAGCCCGATTTATAAAAGATCAAAAGCTCCCAACATTTACCAGCGGGCAAGGACGCCGCAAGCGCAACATAGCAGGAGGACCTAACCAAAGGTCCCAACGTAAAATTTGGTTTTTATTAATTTTAGGTTTTTTTATACATACTCGTACCTAAAAAAATGTATTTTTTTGCGCGATTTTATTCTTATTCGTCCTATTTACTATATTTGGAATTGAGCCCATGCAATATTTTTCTTTAAATTACTTAACCTATACTATAAAAGTGACAACACGAGTTACGTGCATCATTTTAAATATTTTAAGTGTTATCACAAAACAAAATGTTAGATAACACTACAGAAATGTCCTCACCAAGATGACCTATACACCCAGCTTTTGAACGGCAATTTAACTTTTAACATGCCTTGGTTAATCTTATTTTGTGCAACTTTTTTCTTTAGAATTTTAGAAGCAGCGATGGTTGAAAATTCAAATATTGCTAATAATTCCTGTAGTAGTGGAACTTCCAGTTCTAATATCACCTTTCGTAATGATGTTTCATTAGACGACCCAACATATGAACCAGTTGATGAATCAAATATTATACACCCAGTGTAAGATGAAAATACACTCCTTCAACCAAAGATCGGTAACTGTGGCACAGGAGAACCATCACAAAAAAGAAATGGCAGTGAAAAAATTATTCCATTTAAATCTGTCAAACCAGCTGCGTGTGACAAATCGCGCTCATATGATTCTACCAGTTTATTTTTGGAGGCCAAACGCAAAGCTATTCATGGAAATTTCTGGATTTTGAATGACGAAGAAAAAAAAAATTACGCAAAGTGAATCGAAAACTTACCATTGCAGAAAAAAGCAAATGAGAGTTTGTCGATCTTTTTTTTTTTTGGCGACGTATTGTATATCACAGAAGACAATATATATTTCTTTTAAATTATGTTTACGGAGTTTCCGGCGTTCCAAAGTCTTTAATTAGAGGAAAACACATTAAAAAATCAGAAAATGGGACACCTTTACAACAAGTTCGAAGGCATATTGAGAGTTTTCCATGTATGAACTCTCTATTTAAGTGATGATACAGAACGATAGTACCTTGTCATATCGATTAAAAAAATGTATGATTTATATATCAGATGAGATGATCACGATAGATGGCAGGATCGAAAGAATTGAAATATAATATGTACAGGAAGATATTCAACACAGAATATAACTTATCGTTCTTTGTGCCAAAAAAAAAAAGATATTTGCGATACTTGCAGCTAATTTAAAAATATAACTGATCCAACTGAACAACAAATTAATGAATTTGAGAAACATCGAAACATAAACGAAGTTGCAAAAAGGCGTAAACAAGCTGACAAAACATTTGCGCTACGCAAGATAAATCAATAGTCTATGGTCTAGAAAATGTATTTTCTTTGCCTAAAGAAAATACATAAAAAATTTTTATTAGAGAAAATTTAATGCTTATAATTTAACCGGATATTGCCACACAAACAAAACTACCTACTGTTCTCTTTGGTATGAAAGCCAAAGCGGAAGAACTGGAAACGACATTGCTAGTGCTTTAATTAAAATATTAAAAGCTATTTTAAATGATAATCTGCATATTACGAAGCTTAAACTATGGTCCGACGCTTGTGTTCCTTAAAACCCGAATCGCATAACCAGTTTAGCAATACTCAAATTGCGAGACTACTAATGTTGCAAATATAGCAAAAGATGTTCAACCGCTGGTCATTCTGGATTCAACAACTCAATGATGTGCACAGCGAAACAGATAGACATTTAAAACATGTTAGCCCTTTACTGCGTGATAGCTCATTTTAAAGCACAAACCCTATTTTGATATGTATTTTAAATCACTGATAACGAGAATCACCTTTAAAAATGGGCGAAAAATTTATTTTTCAAGGAAATCATGGTTTTTCATATATATCACATATGATATTTCATGCAGTAAGGACAGAAAAAATATTTATATCGCAAAAATAAATAAATATATATAAATAGTTAACACTGTAAATAAATCAATTTAGTTCAAAAGAATTCAATAAAACTTAAAATATAAATAAATAAATATAAAATAATATAATGTTTCATATAATAAAATAAACATTTGAAAAGTAAATAATTTATAATTAAAAATCACAAAATTTCAAAATTTTTCAGTCTTTAGGCATCGAGTAATAAATATATAAGAGAAATCAAGTAGTGCAAATTTTATGGGCAGGTTTTTCCGAGGTTAATCTTATTTTATAGTTTTAATATATTTATATACACAAATTTAATCTTTTTCTATATTTAATCCATATATACGTATCTTATAAACATATCGGCATAGTTATTTTATAGTGTATTGTTCTTGTTAGGCCTATACAGATTGCCAAAAGTAAAATAGATTAACCTCGGAATCTCTACATGGTTCCTCTTATATATATTTTGCTTTATGCTTTAGGTTATCGTGTTTTCTTTATGAATGGAACATTGCGTAGCAATTTCTATCCTAATTTAGACACAGCGACACGTTGCATTTGGAACAATTTATAAACCCAAGCGTATTGCAATCTGGAAGCTTACATGACAATCCACTACCATTCGAAGTAAGCAAGTGTCCTATTTTATCTACCCGAATTTCTTTTGGAGGTACCTGGGCTACTGAAGCTTTCTTTCTTTTTAAGTCTATTTGGTCCATAATATCACGAGATGGTCTTCCAACTCTTACTGGATCTGCATATTTCATTAAAGTTTCCGAAATTTCTGCTGAAATATCTGCCAGACCTAACAGTTTCTTCTCGGTACTGCCACGTTGTTTTTCTACTCGTTTGTAAAGTATCCAAGCACTTGCTACTTGAGATCAAGCATATGGTAGAAAACTCTCATATACTATTTTTGGGATCCTATTTTAATTTTATAACGTCCTGAATTGGCGTCTAGCAGGTCTACACCTCCATAAATTTATTATATTCCTTCACTATTGATGGACAGTCAACATTGATAGAGCTAGAATTTTTATCCCATCTCATCGACAAATATAGTGGAATTCTACCAACAAATATAAACATCAGAGTGACAATCTTTGTCTTTCCACTGAACTACAAGTTATTTGGTTTCCCTCGATATTAGATACCATCTCAAACGAACAGCCTCTTTGTTGCGTTTTTCAAGGAACTTTTGAAAATTTTGAATTAAATTGTTGAGCAGTGGCCTTATTTTGTATAATCGGTCGTGGTCTGAGTTAGTTCTAGGAAGCAGTCTCTCATTATTATTAAAATGAATGTTTTGTCTAATTGCCTCAAATTTTCTTAAGATTTCTTGGACCATGGCATTACCCCCCAATTTCGGACGCCGATATCCTCGAGTATTGCTGATTTGTGCAACTGAAGCCAACAAGCATATCTCTATAAAATTCTTCACATCTTTGGTGGTAAATGATTTGGTATAATTCGGATTTTTCTGAAGTCCATATAAGTTTGTATCTTCAACAATATATGTCATTATACTATCGTCGAAGAAATAATTTAAAAATGATACCGGTGTACTTAAATTTATTTGGTCTTCCGTAAGGTCAGAAGTCCCTAAAAATTTATGTTGCTCTAAAAATATTTCATAATCTTTTTTTTCCACACAATTCGTAAACATTTATCTTTGAAAACCTTTGGTTCGTTCAAAGCAGTCATTGTATTGCTAAATTCAGGCACACCAAGCAGACCAGCTATTAAAAATTACTTCCGCGACCTCTTCTACAGTATAATAACGACGTTTTGGACTTATTTTATTTCTACAAAAATGAAATAAAATATTTCCCAAAAATTAATTCGTTAATGCGCAATATATCATATTTGATATATATGATATTCGGTAAAAATAGGTACCTCGTGCATAAAATATCAAATATGATATAATTTTCTAAAATGTATAATTTCTTAAAATTAATTTGATTTCACTTTCCAAACTAATAAATTAGGATCGTAAAACGTATGTTATGTTTGATTTACTACTTATATTGAATAATTTTTGTCTAATTCTTAAATAAATCGAAGTAAATCTGGAGCAACTTTTCACTACATCACTAAACACAGTACATTGGTAGACTTAAACGTTCCCGCCAATTTTTTTCACAACTGTTTTGCCCTAAAAACAGAGTTTTCATAAGGCAATACAATGAACAAATAGATTTGTGGCAGAGTAGTGATGAAAATTAAAAAAAATTACGAAATATAATTAGTTGAAATTAACATATCATATATGATATACTGTGCAATAAAGGGTTAGTTATCATAGTACTATTTCACTGATACAGCGTTTAAAGTCAATGTAGTACGCAAAAGTACACTTAAAAATAATGCTTTGGCGTTAAATTTTATTACTTTAAAATTAACTTCAGCAACCGAAATATTATATACAAAAAGGGATACGGTTAAATATAGTGAGAAGTACGGTGAAATGGAGCCCGAGATTACGGTACCACTGATTGTTAAATCAAATTGGCAAGCGAAATCTACAACAAGTTCCACAATAAAAAAATTGCCTAATCGAACTCAGCTAAGCTCCGGGAGAGGAAATGAAAGATAAAGAATATTAATCAAGGTAGGGTTACCAAAACTTTGAAAGTTGGCTTCGAACTAATGAAACATTGAATTTTTGGTATTAAAAAATTTGGTCGTCTCATCAAACTGCAGTGATCAAACTACAAAAATTTTGAAAATACTTTGAACTAATTAAAGTATAATCACAATGCCTTAGCGAATTTTATTGATTCGCTACGCAATTCGCAACTCCTTCATAACCTCAATGTTTTATTAGTTCGAAACCAAACTTCCAAAGTGTTAAAAACAACTATCTGGCAATTATCCAGAATAACCCAAAGATTTCATTAAGGATATTGTTTCTATGTTCGATTACATACCAGACGGGGATCGGGAATTTTATAGAGTGATTTTTAAACTGCCACACCAAAAACAAAATTAGACTAGTTTCGCCTATTAAAATGTGATTTAAAGCACTAACTGGATAGTTAAATTTTTTAATATTGTATAAAAAATTTGAATTTTTTATGTGTATATAATATACGTTTTTATTTATTTGTTTTTTTTATTAATTACAATAAATTTGAAATAAATTGAATTTTTGACTGCGTTAAATAACTTTGCGTACTTTCTACAACGTGTTAATTCTTTTTTTACTTCTTGTGTCCTATATCCCATACATTTCAATATGTGTAATTGATTTAAAAAAATCCATTTTACATAACTATGGGACTTCTCCTAAATCCATTTTTGTCATTTTTGCTCCAAAATATTTTCTTTTGTTTACGCGGCTACCTCTATTTTAAGCGCTGGAAATCTTAAAGAAATGCAGAGTCTTTATTTAGAAATTTTCTAACAGTATAGATATTTCATATGGAAGATAACCTTTTTTTTATTTAAACTTTAATATTGGAATACTGTAAAATTTAACAAATGGTCGGTAGGACAAAATAGAACTCACGTGACACTGTGTAATCGAACACCGAATAAATGTCGAATGACACGCGCGCCGAAGGGTGCACTTAAGAGAATCGATTGCGGTGTTATTTTTTGGAAAATCCGTTAAGAGAGTCGTTCGGTGGGGTCCGGGTTCCATTTTTTATTTTTTTTTCTGCTCTTACGATTTTTATAAAAATTGCTGAAAGAGCGGGTTGTGATTAAAAAAACCCGATTCTGATGGGACCTGATTTCGGTAAAATTCATTTATAGAGTCATCTGGTGGGGCCTTAAATTCCGTTATTTTTCACTGCAAGATTTTGATAAAAATTGTTGAAGGGGCATTTTCAATTACCCGGAATCGATTGCTATTGGTCTGGATTTCGAAAAAAATCGTCCAGAGAGTCGAACGTTTTGCCCAAGGTATTTAATTTTTCTTTAAGTCGTTCGAATTTTATAAAAATTGTTGGGAGTACTTTTTTCGATTACTGATTATCGATTAGGGATCATCCGGTGGGGACCGAGAAGTTTAGAGCCTTTATTTAACATTTTGTTTGGCTTGGATGATTTTGATAAAATTTAGTGGGAAAAGGGTTTTCGAATGCACGGAAATGATTAAAAGGAGTTCTGATGTCTGTATAAATCGATTAGGATTCTCCGCATAGGCCGTCATGTTGCACCGCACATTAATGCGTGTTGCTGCCCCATCTTCCGTCATGTTGCATGATCTTACACCTTGTTGCATGGTGTTGCACCCTGATTCCACATGTTGCGTGATGTGGCACCATGATGCTGCGTTACATTGTAAGATGTCGCGTGATGTTACATCTTGTTGAGGTATGTTGTGTGATGTTTTTCTATGTGGCTTGGCCTTCTTTCAACATTTAATTTGGCTAAGACGATTTTGATAAAATTTAGTGGGGCAGGATTTTCAAAAGCAAGGAAACGATGTTGTTTTTAGTTGTGAGGTACTTGCATCATATTTGGCTATATTGTAACATGTTGGGTGGTGTTGCACATGTTGGTTGATGTGACATCTTGTTGGGGTATGTTGTTTGATGTCCTCTTATGTTGCTTCACCATCATTTGAGTTCAGCGACCATTTTCGGAAAATTCTGTTGTTGAAAAAAATGTATTTAAAAAAAAGCAGCCCTGAGTATGATTTTTATTTAACAGCCCTGCATATGAGCTTTAGTTTCCTTTCTCAATCATCAGCCTCGAGTTATATAGTTATATTTTCGAGTTATATTTTCTTCGATTATTCTTGTTTTTGTACTTATCCTTGTTTTTTGTCTCATAAAATGAATTACTAAATTTTTAAGATTGGTGTGAGGGTAGGGAAAATCTCATTTCGTGCCAGTTCCATATTTACAGATTAGAGTTGTCACTGCCCTTCATCTGTGTAAGAAATTAATTCATTATTGAAATTAATTAATACGTCAAACACGGCTCAGTAATTTAAGAAAAATCAAATCACCTGAAAAATAATAAATAAAATAAAATTAAGAGAAAAAAAATATCGTGACAACATTAGCAGCTGCAGATTGGAATAAGAAATGTAATGGTTAGAAAATAGTTAGAAAATGTATGAAATATTTAGGTTATAAATTTGATATATGCTTGACTAATTTATGTTCGATCCCAATATAAGTAATCAATATTCTAACGTGTTTTAAAATGTTTCAAAAATTATACGTCTATTTGACATTTCATGTTCAAAATACACTTGACATTTATATTTATAATTAAATTGTCATATTACTTATTTATTTTCAACAAATTATATTCCAAAATTTACAGATTCAAAAAGCAACAAAAATACAATTCATAATATTATACTTAAATTAATTTATCTAGAATCAATATATAATGTTAACATAAACATAACCAATTTTGGTTTACTTACTAATTTTGGTTTACTTAGAAACATTAAATGCGTTCGAAGAACTCAAAAAGCAGTATTTTATATAGCAGGATAATCCAAAGTTTTTTTTCTTTCCAAAATTGATTTCAAACCCAATTTCGATTAGGTGGTATTAGCTCTTATACATTTGCCCACACATGCTTTATATAAATAATAAATTTAGGCCGGTAATTTCTTGGATTTGATTGGGTGTATTATACCTATCCCTATATGTATATAGTTATTTAAATAACAAAATAAACAATCTGGCCTATATAAAAAAGTATATGCAGATTTCATATAATGTTGAACCCCTTTAGGCGACCAAAACTGTATACCGTTTCAATGTCATCCCATTCGTTTGTATATACATTTGTATCACCTGCAACCTATTACGCTGAACTAAAACAACAAAAAACGTATTCATTTTTTAAACATTTTGTAAAGATAAGATACAGCCATATATTCACGTATAAATGCGGGTGGAAAATCGATTATACCCTAGGTACAGTTTTATGAATACAAATGCATCTAAAAAACGAAATGTATATTCATCCCTTGTGTATAACACTGTCAATCATTAGTAAAGTAGACTCATAATGGCATATTTTGAAATGGTTTATAATTGACACTTTTTGGCACTCCATATACACGGTGTTAATTTAAGGGGTTTGGTAATTTTTATTTAACAATTGAAAATCACATTTCAATTAATTTTCTATTTCCTTTTATATATTATAATGTTGAAGTATCTCTTTTCAACTGAAAATTTATTTTATTATTGTAGAAAATTTGTAGTCACGCAATTTAGTTTTTCCATTGTGGCCATGTCTCGGTTGTTATCTTTTCTCTACATAGAATGAGCACAACAACAGCAACCAGAAGTCTTTTGTTTTGTAAAATTATAACGATTAACGGTTATATAAGAATTTCTTAATTATTTTTTTTTTATTTTTATATTATGAAACGGATGTACGCTGTATTAGTTTTCTTAAATAAAACACAAAACAGAAAAGATAAAGATTTCTTATTCGTATATATATATATACCGCTGCTACCTACTCGCGTATATCTACATGTTTTTCCCCCGAAGGAAGCTCATTTTTCATTTTATACTCTAATAAAAAAAAAACGGTAAAGTTCTTTTATACTTTTCCACCACTATATACGATTTGCTTTTTAATATTCCATATCGATCAAAAAATCTTACATCATAATTATTATGATTATAAAATAATTAATGTTGGAATATTATGCTCGGATGTAAGAGGTACGCTGAAAAGGTTCGTATTTAGCAGTGCTAAGATATTTTGAAGAAAGTGTTTTAATCAAAACATTAAGATTACATTGAACCTCTCTCTTATACTTAAATATCGTACTGCAAAAAATCCAATGATTTATAATTTTCTTCATTTTTCATTTGTGAAAATTTTGATTTTTAACTGTATAGATATTACAGATACCAACAAAAAATAATTTTAATTAAGTTTTGTTTTTGCTTAGCTATACGAAAAATCATGCTCACGTGTGTGAAATTGTAAATTTTAAATAAATTTTGGAATGAGATACTTTACGGGACTGAACAATGCTGTAATAATATAGTACATTATATCGCAAATTAATATTAATCTAAATTGTTTTTTTGATGAATCAATATAAAAAATAATTTTTCAACTTGAGACAGTATAGTGAGATTTTACTATATGTGGCATTAATTGATTAAAATTAAATATTTGTGTTATTCAAAAATTTGGTTATAAATACATCAATATTTCGTATATGACATGAGTCCAAAAAAACTCTTCACCCTTTCTAGAATAGAATAATTTTCCTCAATTTGTTTTCTTAAACTTTTGGGTGAGATTTTCAATATGATCGAACCGGAAAATTTCGCACTGAAATCGAGTTTCTATAGGCCAACTTTACCATTCGATTTCATTTTCTAACCTTACAGAGAATCTAAACTGCCAAGCAAATTAAAAATAAATTAATGAGCCAATAATAAATAATACAATGAAGTTTTTATCGGTATATAGATAGCTCTTTGCTAAAATAAAATAATTTATTTGCTGAGCTTCCGATGTCTCATCGACATTTCAATGCTAATGAAAATTTCCGGGTTCATGTCATTCTCTTCGACTATAGAATTATATTTTTCTTGTCGAGAATTACATTTTTTAAATCCGATTTTCTATTTATGGTTTATATTTTTCCTAATTGGTTTCATAAAAATCAATTTGATAATTAAATTTTCCATTTTTTGTTTATCTTTTTCAACTAAATTTTATATATTTCAATTTCCACTTTATATATTTCAAATTATTCTTTATATATTTCGACTCAATTTATATCAACGTCTAAATTATGGAAGTTTAAAGAGCGGAACTCGAGTAAATGTGTATCTGAGCTGTTGGAGGAAAAAAAGTCACTCTAATTTTAGCGATTAATAATTCTAGTACCACACACTACGACATTTTTACAGTGGCCTGAAGTTTATAGAAAATGATAACAATCGTTCAAGATTTGGATGAAAAACTAGTAGCTAATGGATTTGGATTAAAATGTTAAGATACCAGATCAATAGCAACAACAACTTCGTTTTATTCGTTTAACACACTGTCTTCTTATAGTAACATGCTTACCCCAGTTGAGTTTGCGTTTTCGAAAATTAGGATCGCCTTTAGGTCTATATTGTACCGAACAAAAGGGATGACCTATAAATGAAATAATGGATGCCGCTGTTCAATCCATCATTTTATATGATCTACACGGTTATTACAAATTAATTATGTGCATGCTCCAGCACTTTGTTCTTCAAAATTATTTATGCCAATTTTGTGTTTATAAATCTTTTTTTCTAAATACTGATTCGTAAATTTGATTTGGCTGCTTATTGAATGGAACCGGGTCATAAGGTTTAAGAAACAATCATTTATACTAATTGATGAGCATCGGACAATTTTGAAATTAAAATTTATGAACAACTGTTTTATTTTTTTCATACAAATGTTTAACATACGAAATTGAAAAATATTTTTGATTGTCTTTAATTAGTCGAATTTTAAAATTTCGAATAAAAGGTTTTTTATTTCCAAATAAATTGATTTATTTATTTTGCAGGATAACGGTTATTTAACAAAGTTTCTTTAAGAATTTTTATTGTGAAATTTATGGTCTGAAAGTTTTAAAAAATTGTGAGCTAAAATCCATTAAAATATTTGTCTACTGAAAAGTACATCAATTTTGATTTTCAGGAATATCATGATATCATCAACATAACGATAAACAAATAATGACCGAAAATTAATAGAATTTAATGCCCAATCCTATAAAATGTCCATTAACAAATTTGTTAGTATCGGACTTAAGGGAAAACCCGTTTGAGAACTAAAAATTTATTTATAATTTTTATTGTGGAAAGAAGATTCTGAGTTTATAAAACAATACCTAAACCTTCAAGAAATTGTACTTTCGTCTATTTGGATTTTGTTACGTATCTTTCTAATTTTTGCTAATATTTTCCAAACCTATATGGAAATCTACATTAGTAAATAAAGAAATCACGTCTAAGGAAATAAACATTTTTTTTTAAGCTTCGAAATTTAAAACAAACAATTTTATCTATTGAGCTCACGTTAGGTCAGTATGGTATATATAAGGTTTATGGATTTTTGGAAAACCATATAATTTATCAGTATTACCGGATTATTGTCAATTGCCTATGCGACCTATGCCTATATAGGGGGTTGTATATTTTGTTAGCAAAATTATAAAAAAAAATGTATAAGATTTCAAAATGATGTTGATGAGACATCGAACATTCAGCAAATATAATATTTTATTTTATTATATTTTATTTGTCATTTAAAACAATAACAAAATATATTTTGTTGAAAGCGCAGCCCTGTTGATGCTTGTACTCAAATGAGTTCCATATTAGTTGGCTAATTAAAAATGAGATAAAACTAGCTAAATGGGTTAGGAATGCTTTTTCAAAAATAGTATTACTTTTACAATCGCTCAAAACTAGATGAGATACTAGAGATTAAATTTACAGTGATTTGAAATACCCAAACGGAAATTAAAAATCCCTGATATGGTTATTTAGACGACTGAGATGATAATGAGTTTGTATAATGAAAATGGAAATCTACAGATGTCAATTTGAATACAACTAAGCAAATTTCCAACCTTTTAAGATGTGATACAGTTTGAATGTTAATAACAGACAAACTGAATGGAATAAGACATATTGCTGCTCAAAAATGGCTACAAACACAAAATATATAATGCCTTTGGGATACTGATGTATTATGCGAATACTGTTCAATAAAATTTCCTGTGTGAATTGAACTGAAAAAATGTCATCAAACGTCATAGTTACCACTCAATTCAGTTCGAGAACCCGAATTTTATAAAACTTACATTTTTTCACTTTGGCGATATTATAGAAGATGTTAAATCTGCTATATTTTATTTTACTACCTAAATTAAAGTTAAAGGCGAAATTGTAAAAATGCTGTGCCTCAAAGTAGTTTTTCTAAAAATTTTACTTTTAACGGTAAATAAACATTGATTCGCTCTATTCTCCGCCGATGATATTTTCTGATTATACGACATAAAAAATGGAGGGGAGAATATTTTGTGGGCAGCACCCGACTTTCTTTTAACACAAAATGATAATTTTTGCCTAAAATGCTTTTCAACAAAAAGTTGACTTCTGTAAAGCCCAGACGATTCGAATGAAACATCATGCTTAAGTTTCTGGCAAGTGTTTTTTGGCCGAGATTGATGCACCGGAAAAAGTTGCATCTTCCATTGGAGCTTTTTCAGTTTTTACAAATACTTTGAAAATACTTTGTTTACGAAATTTTTGAGAAAACAATTAAAACCAAATTTCGAGTTTTAATTAAATTAAAAATGTCTATTTAACTGAAATTCGACTTAAACTTTTCACGTTATTTAGCCGCCCTAATCGGAGCTTTTTTTAGTTTTGCAATAATGTTGAAAAGTTTAGCATTTACAAAAAACGACAAAGAACTGACAGACTTAAATAAATTAAAACATTAAAGTGACCTTGAAAGATTGACTTTTAGAATTAAATTGAATTTAAATATTAAATAAAGGGTTAACCTTGTTGATTTTCTGAAATTGCAGGAAAATAGTTTTTTGATCACAGAAGACAGTTTCACCACAAGGGGCGGTAAGTTTAATTTTTCGCTTTAGAAATGAAGTGTGGTTTAGTCGACATCAACGTCTACATTCGTGGTAAAAGAAAATGCAACTAAACACAATTTAAGATTAAAAATAAGTTCTAAAAAAAGATTTTTAAATTGTGATTAAACATAAACTGTGATTTTTCGCCAACTGGCAGAGTTTTTAAAATAATTTTTACTGAACAATATGCTAGTTAACCAATCATAAAATATGCAAATTTTAAAGGCCAAGTGAATGTTATTTCCTCAACAGATTATTCGTACAAATTTATTGCAATATTGTCGTAATATTGTTAATTTATTGATATCACAAAATTCCAAACAACCATCAAATCAGATGTACTGTGAGAACAACAATAAGATGAGACATTTAACACCTAGTTACAACCGTAAAATCTCAAAATAAATTTGAAAATATTTTGTGGTTTATTCGAAAAATTTCGAAGCAACGTTTATGTACAAACTATACAATTGACGAGGCCATAGATCCATATTTTGGTAGAAGCAACTTGAAAAATTTATCAGAAGCAAACCATACTCGATTTGGATTAAAGTTGACTGTTAAAAATGGTGTGGTGAATATGGCAAATGAGCTAAATACATATTCGGAAATTGCAATGTCGCCTTACATCCAGCACAAGCAGCTGGCAGCCAAACAACGGCAAATAAATTAACAGCCATACGCAAGATGGCTAAGCTACAAATTATAACTGCCATAATTAGATGAGATTAATTCATCGGAGAATAAACTACACCAGCGGTGTTACGGCAGAATTATTTGGTTGCGGAAGGGTTTAAATTTTATTAATAAAGAATAACTGTTGGATTACAATGGGACCACGCCTGACAACATTGGTCTGATTCAACCATTACCATGTTGGGTTAGATGGGAGCTCAGCCGGAGTGGTATTCCAGTTTCAACAAACTCAAATGCATCGCCGTATACTGTTTATAATACTAAGCGATTCATCTACCACAAAATGCATACAACTAAAAAAATCAAGAGTACCGTCGAATAAAAAAGTCCAAGATTCAAAAACTACAATTATCAAAAACATTTAGAAACAAAATTTCTGTAAAGAAAAAGTTGAACAAAAAAGCAGACTCTGAGTCTTTGATAACAATTAAATACCAAGAGAGAATGGGCGGCTACAAAACTCTAATCTTAAGCTAGCCAGTCCAAATCATTGAAGAATAACATGATTGCAGCACGTTGCACGATTTCATTCAATTGAACTACAAGGAACAAGAACTAAATTGTTGTCGGTACGTAATGTATTAACCCATATCTTCCTAATGTATGATGTATCATACGCAAATTACTACTTTCTTAACATCTTCTCTCTTGAATATTATACACACAATTGTTTTGTTTTTCATCTTAAGTGGTTGAAGATGGTGTATACTAGTAAAATAATTTAAAATATAACGGATAAAAAAGGTTTAGTCGCATTTTGATCGATGTGCATTAAGGCTAAAATAGATCGTCGTTCGAAACTAGAGACTTTGTAAAAAAATAGTGATGTTATCAGCATTTATTGTGTGTTTTGTAAATTTTTTTACAAAAAGGATATACTAATTAATTTAATTTTAAAGAATATAAAAATTATAACTCGTAATTAAAGGAATGATTATGACATATTAACGATGGTTATTGACGTTCACGTTAAATACACGTTAACCAACAGACAGGCACATTCAAATGTCCCATTCTTTTAATTTACTAGAGATTTGGTTCGCTTGATAAATATATCTCATACAGAAATACCTCCGGAGGTTTCTGACATATTAAAATTGGGTGAAAAATTTTGCCCTCCAATATCTTAAATATCGGTTCCTTATGTTCGAATAATTGGAAATATTGAAGGTGCGATTATTAATATTACGGATGATAATTTGGATAAACCAACTTTACGTTATGAAGTTATTAATATTTTGACTAATTTTAAAAACCGTCATCGTACTTTATTAACATCGGTTGAAAAAACGTTTAAAATAAATCTTTCAAAAACAAAATTCAATTTCTTTCAATTTCTTTCAACAAAAATTCATTCAAGATCATCCGGAAATTTTAATTACTTGAGTAGAAGGTAACACCACTGTAATAATCAATAAGAATGATTACGTTAATAAAATTAAATCTATGTTAGCAGAAACTTGTACATACGAAATTGTTTGTAGGGATAATACACTATCTATTCAAAATAAACTGAACAAAATGATAACTTTATGGCAAAATAATAATAAAATAACTGTTCAAGAAGGAAAACATCTACGATGCTACAATTGTGTTTTGGCAAAAATGTATGGTTTACCTAAAATTCACAAAGTTAATGTTCCATACCGCCTTATAATTAGCTCAATTGGAACTCCATTGCATAATTTGGACTCTTTTTTATCAAAAATTTTAAATATAACGGTTGGTAAATCTTCTTGTAATGTAAAAAAATCGGTAGATTTCAAATAAAAAATTAAAAATATTGTTTTACCTGAGGATCATATAATTTTGTCGTTAGATGTTATATCCTTATTCACGAATATAGATAGTAAATTAGCATTGGACCTAGTTAACAAACAATGGAATCAATTTAAGACAAATTCTGGGATAAAATTAAATAAAACAGAATTTATTTGTGCTTTGAAATTAGTTTTTCAAAATTGTGAATTTTTATTTAATAAACAAATTTATAAACAACTATTTGGTTCTCCTATGGGTTCTCCTATTAGTCCAGTAGTTGCAGATTTAGTGATGGAATTTATAGAGTCTTCTATATTAAATTTGTTAAATTTTAAACCAATATTTTTCTATATATTTTTCTATATATGTTAATGATATAATTACGGCTATTCCATTTCATAAAGTTGACATTTTTTTCAAACTTTTAATGAGTTTAATAATAACATTAAATTTACAATGGAATTAGAAAATAATCACAAGTTAGCATTTTTAGATTTAGTTGTAATACATAATATAGATGGAAAATTATCTACTGACTGGTTCCATAAAACTACTTGGTAGATACCTTAATTTCGATTCCCACCTTCCTTTGGCATACAAACGTAATACAGTAAAATTATAAGTAAACAAAATAACCCAATTATCAGATCCTATTTTTCATAAGGATAATTTTAGACTTCTTAGAAACACACTTTTAAAAAATAATTATCCAAATTCAATAATAAATTCAATTTAAAAAATCATTTATATACAAATTTAGATTTACAACCAGTAGTGGAGAATGACCTAAACGACAATCTAACGAGATATATTTCAATCCCATATGTCAAGTCCTTACACGAACAAATTAGTTTTTGTATGAATATATATAATATTAAATTAGTTGGTAAAGCACATAATAATTTTGGTAGATCACTGTTTTCTAAATTAAAAGATCCTACGGCTTTAGGTAATAATACAAATGTGGTGTATCAACTTGAATGTGCTTGTGATAAAGTATACATTGGACAGACTAAACAATAATTGTCTACAAGGTTCTCTCAACATAAGAGAGACGCTCAGAATATAGCTAAGGCTAAAATGAATGTTAATGCAAGTGCTTTGTCTACTCATTTATATTTTTCTAAGCATGATGTTTTTTTAGAAGATATTAAGATATTGGAGCGTGAAAGTCATTCTGCAATTCGACGAGTTTTAGAAACGATATACATCAAAGAAATCCAGGAAGCATTAACAAACAATCAGATTGTAATTATCTGCAAGGTATGTACAATCATTTAATTAAAAATGATTAGATTGTGCTTTATATGATTTTTTAGAATTTGTTTCAATTTTTGATGTATCATTTTTAATTACATATATGTTTTGAACAAAAACCAATTGAATTTTATACTAAATAATTTGATTTTAGTTTTATCATACAATTAACATTCATATTTCTTTGAACCATAATTAGCATAGAAACATTTTATTTTTATATTTCTACATTTTTTAGCCTTAGTATATCAATATCCCTTTTCTAACACGGCTTCTCCACCTGCTATCTGAATGCTATTGTAATCTACTTTCACTTTCTATCAAAATTTGCCAAGATGGAGTCTGGTGTGGTAAACTTGCTATAATTTGACGTTTAGAAATCATTCTTAAAAAACATTTATGAAATATTTATATAATTAATATAATTTTTTAAAATTTATTTGGTTATTTATTTTTTATTTATTGAAATATGTATGTGTAGGAAAACTGCCATGTTTTAATGTAACTCCAAAACTAAATTGTCGTGATACTATCATGAAAGAACAATTTTTCTGTCGATCTAAAAAAGTTCTTGAATAGTTGATTTTAATTCTCTGTCGGATTAGTTTGGGTATGGCCCTTGTATATGAATATCTTCTAAAATTCGTTGAATGGTATTATCATCGGAATAATGACTACGGAAGCCCTTAAACCTCCAATTCCCCAACAATTGTTAATGTCGTCTATATTGGTCTGAAGTACCCTTTTATATAAATGAGATTTTTATTCAGAGGCCCTTCTAAAAATAATCCGAAATGAAATAAAAATTAATTATATATTTCGTTTGATTTTTGATTTGAGAATAGTGTCTTATCTATCATGCGGGTTTGATAGTTTCACGACAGATTTATTTTTTGGATGATATTAAAATGTGGCGGTTTTGCTATGGTAACTGAACAAGTTTTCATTTAACATATCGAAAATATAAAATATTTGGCAGATACTTGAATGCAGTAAATGTGCATTAAAATATTTCATTTTTTTTAAAGTCCAACATTTCCAAGTTTGTATGTTACTACTTTCTATCACGATAGTTTAATTTTTTTCATGATACTTGCATAAGTGTTGCGAGCTTTTAAATCCATCATTTTTTGTTCTAGAATTTTGGGCCAATTGCATAAAGGTTCGTTTACCAGTGAAAAACTTTTAACTGTTCTCAGGGTGTAGCCCAGGAATTTGTTGAGAAGGTCAATAGTGTCATCAGCGTTTGTTGAGAATACCAAATTCAGAAAAATCAGTCTGAAATATTTTCAGAAACCGGACATTTTTTATTTTTTTGTCCATTTCATATTATAAACTGATTAGACAGCAGAAATTTTATGTATAAATAGTTCTCTGATTATTTGAACCTCACCAATGGTGGTTATCCAAATAATCATAAAACAAACTCTGAGCAGATGCCTGATTTTACAGGTATTTTTACGTATTTCGTTACTTGGATTTTGAATAATAAACTAAATATTATTTTATTATAATTACAACCTCTAATTCCAGCATTATCTACAAAATCATCGGCGTGGGTGATGACGTACGTTCGTTTGATTTACGTCAATGATTGTTGCGATTTATAAGTATTATATTGTTTTTTTTTTTGCCTACAAATTCTTTTAGTTCCTACTAGAAACGTCATTTATAGTACAGTAGTTGGTGGTAATTACAAGTATGGTGTCACTACTATATTCTAGTTCCCCATCACATGGAATGCCATTATAAAATCCAATTTTTGTGTAGTATTAGTAGAATTCTTAATCCGTTAAATAGAATAATAATCGTTTAGAATAATAATCGCCTAATGAAATTACTGTTTCGGATTAGTTTATTTTAACACGTAACAGGGTTTGTTCCTCTGTATCTTAAACAGGAAGTGTATTTCGGAGAGAAGAAAACCAGCATAGTCTGGTATGGTTTGGCCTAATTTGAAAATACATTGGCCTTGCTTTGCATATGCATGCACGGTGTGATGGTAGCATTTTTGCCGATCTTATGGTGGTATAAATAGCAAATGTGAAAAACGTACACAAAATAAATTTTTCCGGAAATGTTTTCCCAAAGTCGTAATTTAAATTAACAAGCAAACGAACTGTGTACGAGGACAGCATCAAATTTCACACAAATTGAGGTCTAATAGTATGTCTAGCTGCGTGACCAAATTCACCAGCATTATTAACATTCAACGAGGCTACGTGCATCTGTTTCTCTCGAATAATAACAATGTAAATAGACCTAGACAAATACGTACAAATATCCACCATAGAATAGTAACAACAAAAAAAACAAAGTATATTTAGTCAGAGTAATATGTTTCTGGTACTATGCATATCTATACCTATAGGAGAGAGGGAAAAGCGAATGAAAATTCATAACAAACAATTGAAAAGACAAATGTATATATTTTTCCCAAATGAAAATGTTGTGAATGTGTATATATAACATTGTATGTATATGAAAATGAAATGGATTTATATTTCAAAAATGAGACGTTAAGGGAAATATTATCTCTTCTTCGTTTTTAGGAATTATTCCAACTTCTTTATTCCAGTCGCTTTAGTCTATAATATGTACCGTCGTATAATGAACGAGTGACACAAAATAACTGGTAACATCAGGAATAGAGACAGAAATATTATACAATTCTTCGTATTTTTTGATGCCAAGTAAAATTTTGATGTGATGTGCGGTTCAGATTTCTTCTATATACGTACCTACAAACATATACATACTTATATCGCATAAATATTTATAAACGAAATATTCAAAGCTCGTATGTACAGGATTCCAATGGTACTTAGTCGTTAATTCTTTTTTCCTAACAATAAAGAGCTAACAAACTATTTATTACGATTTAATCTTTTATGAATTTGTGACCTGGTTTTATATTTCATATAGTTTCGAAATTATATTACATAGTACTCGTAATAAAAAAAAAATAATGTAACTACTTAAAACAATAAATTTGTATTATTATTTTATTTGTTTGTTACATAGTTTTTTATTACTTTCATAATTATGAAATAGTATAAAAAGCCATTGGAAAATGGATAAAAAATAAATTCCAAGTGGATTTAACTATACAAAATAAATATTTTCTTTTTCGGTTGCTTTTCATATTATTATATTATTATTATTGGGTTTGATGATGATGATGATGATGATTTTTTACGTATTTTTGGTTTCATATCAAAATCAGATTATGGTTTTATGTACAAAGAGACCATAATAATCTAACGATTTTATAAATACAGAGTAAAAACGAGAATTTATCCAAATATACGCTGGGGAACGCGTTCCTATTTGTAAATGCGAATTTCTATTTTCATTTATTATCTGAATTATTCCTATTCCGAATTACCATTTATAGGCGGTTTTAATACCCATTAAAATAAATTAATATCAACATCACGTCATTTTTATAAATGCACAAATTATTGTAATGAGAGTCTGACTGATCTGTATCTTTATACAGTTTTGTAGAAAATCAAAATTTAATTTTACGATAAAATTGTATACGTTTAATGAATATTAATATTGTTTACATACGAGTATAAACACTCACTGAAATAGACGTAGCTATCTGAAAACTTTTTGTTAGCCTTGTTTATCTAATTTCAAAAGTATAACTTTTTAATGATGCACAGAAATAAAACCTGATAAAAGTTTTTCCGTATACAGTGAAATATGTACTCGTATATACTTTTTGTAATTTTAATTGATTGATTTATGGTAACGTGAAAAATTTATTGTATATGTATGATATATCGATACACAAACTTCGTCTTCCGATATTTCTAAGAAGCACATCTGGCATATATAGTAAAATATCGTTCAAAGCTAGATGGAAAAACGCAAATCTCCTAACCTTAACTCAACAGAACTGTTTTTATAAATACATTGGTTCTTTTGTAGAACAGGTTAATTATTTATGCTTCGTATTCCAAAAATAACTTTAAATTAGCATTTTTACTGTCGAAAACAAAATTGGGAACTCGATATATTCACATTATAAATTTCACATAATTCATTTTAGAAACCAAAATTCTGAAACTACCCTGATAAATAATTAATTTAGTTATGATACTCGTGAGATTAATATTTTTTTCTTTCTAATGTCCAGAACCTTATAATTTAGGTTGCAAATTCAACAAATGTTGAATAATTATAAGATTCCCAAAATCCCTTAGTGAGAGCTAAGACAGTAAAACAGATTTTGTTTGCTACCTTTAACGTAGAGAGGATTTTGAAGCTGTACTAAAAGTGCCGTACAAGTTCCTCTAACACTCAGAAAAAAGATTACACTACCAAATACTTAGTTAAATTAATTTGGTTGTTTTAACACAAAATTCTGAGCTAGATAAACCAAATCTCTTGTTTAAATTAGAAAGTTGGTATTTTCTTACTTGGTTACTACAAAAAGTGAGTGAAATTTGAGATGTTGGTACGTAGTTTTGTTTAATTTAACCAAAAAAAAATTTGTTAGGTGAACAATATTCTTGTTATAACTAACCAAATATTTTGGTTTATCTTAATTAGTTATTTTGACCTATAAGCTTTGTCATATAAACTAAGACTTAAATTCTAGCGAATCAATAAAATTCGCTAAATCATTGTGATTATACTTTGAATGTAAGTTCAAAGTATTTTCATTATTTTTGTAGTTTGATCACTGCATTCTGATGAGACGACCGATTTTTTTAATATAAAGAATCAATGTTTCATTAGTTCGAAATCAAACTTCCAACGTGTTGGTTTGGTAACCCCACCTTGATGTAATTTGTTTAACCTTAAACGTTTGCAACATTTACCGCCATTTTTGTTACAACTACTAAGAAAATTTGGTAGAATTAAACTAGTAAAATAATAATAACTAATTATTAGTAAAAAAAATTTTCCCTTGGTTAATTTAACAAAATAGCTAGTCACTGTTACCAATTATTTTCCATTTCTATCCATTAAATTAACCATATGTTTTTAGTTATATTAACTAAATTATAAATTAAATAAGCAGGATTTGGTTATTTTAAATTAAAATTTTATTCAACTAAGATCTTGTTCGTTTTTTAACTAAGAAATTTGGTTGATCGAAAATCGCCAAGATTTTGGCAAAATAGACTCAGATTTTTGTTGCGTTTGACCCAAGTTTTTCTCTGAGTGAAATATTAGATCGTATCCTTTTAATAATAACGCTATTAAATTTCTAGAAATAAGCTGATGTTATCTGTTTATTTTACCAAAGTTTGCTCCACAATATAAGTTTTTTCTTCGTGCATGTAATTTTTTGATTATTAAGTAATCCGGTAAAAAATTAAATTGCTCCCATCCGAAGGATATTACAATACCTCACTGAACCAATTCCTGTTAAATATCCAATTAATAATTTGATTTGAACTCTATTCAATTCGTTACTGTTACTTAAATTTGCAGTTTTAAATTATATTTCGAATTTTTTTAAAATCTACTTATTTTAATGAACAATTAACCAGTGAATTTATTCGCTACTCTAAAACAGTTAAATAAAATTATTATGTAAAAGCCAATATGCATGACTTTAACACAAATTGTAAACGTTGTCAAACAGTTAATAGGAAAGATTAAACATTTTCTGTAAGAGATTAAAAAAAAGCTAAAACTAGGAACAATTATTGCAAATAATACAAATGCATTATCATACGGATGCTGAAATGAAGTGCAATTACCACCGATCAATAGTAAGGCATTAGACCAGGCTTCTCACTGAAATATTATATTTAAGGTCAGAGCCTTAGGGTTCCCATCGAAACTTCTGCACTAGGTAGACAAATATCTGAGATACAGGGTAACCATTTGGAGCCCATTTTCTTCATTCTATCTAAAAACTGATAGATCTATCTGAATCTAATCCTAATTGGAATTTATTACATGCTAACTTAAAGAAAAGTGACTAGGATTACGACCACAACTTACCATTCCATGAAAATGTGGCTCGCTTACCTCCATACACAACAAGATGCACTGATTACAAAATATGCACGCTTGAAAATAGACGACTTCTCTTGGGCGCGGCTTTTATTAGTAACGTTTTGCTTGGTCACGTTGATTCATCTTACATCTAGGAAAACATATCAATTCACGTACCATGCAGAACATTTCAAAACCATGAATTTTTAGCACTTGAACACTATTCTACTAACTATGGAGAAAACAACTCCATTAATAAGATGTCTAAATCATTTAACATAATCGACGACCTATTTGACTTCAATTTATCTAAGGACAACTTTAAAAATATCCTGAAGGATTATTTTTTAAGTTTTTAATTGTTTAAACCAAAATTTGGTTTATTTTTTTTTTTTGTTTTCTGTTTTAAAGTTTTTTGTTGTTTTAATATAATTTTTGTCTAAATTACTTTATGTACAGTACAAATCATACATGTATATTACAAAATAGGTTTCTTAAAATAAATAAATAAATAAAGACTTCGCTATATGGTGTATGAGAAACAGCCTAGACTTAAACGTAAACAAGTACCAATTATTAACAAATAGATTCCCAAAGATTCCCATTTAATCAACAACAATGCCAGGGCTATTTAAGTTCGAGATTTGGGTGATGTTTATGACAAGAACTGAATTTTGGTTCGCCGAGTAAACTCTGCGATTTGTATCATTAAGCACTGGGCTAAAGAAATTTCACGATCCTTTTGTAACGAGGGCTCTGTACACAACCTTTGCTTGACCTCTGCCTGATTGAGTTAGGTCTCCTTATCATGAAATCCACATAAAATAAATAGAGGCGGTACAACCAAAATTTCTTCGTTTGGCTTCGTGTGAGCTGCTTGGGTGGATGCCTTCAACATAATCCAATAAAATCGGAGCGGCTAACACTAATCAATTTACAAACACTTTGTGAGTTCCGATTCGTCTGTTCTGCTTGGTAAGAAAAGTTTAAACATTCATTCTGGTGTTTGAAGATCAGTACCTGCTTTCAAAATCACACATCACAGATCAGACTATGGAAAAAATAAACGAAAGAAGAATAAAATGAAGAAACACTTTAGAATTTTCTTGGTATTGAACGAGTTAATAATCGCTGACGGCACTGATACCTAATAATAATGCAGATTTAAGATTGAAGTACATAAATTTAAATCATTTTTACAATATACAGTAATGTATCTCTTAATTTTGCAACAAGACTGATGGCTACGAAGGATGCGAAACTTTAAATAATTCAGAGCTACTTCAGTTTTGCATGTAGATTACTTTTTTTAGTCGACAAAAATGTCTTTTAGTTTTTAGGAGTAAATGTTTTTAAATAAAACCTAACTAGTTTGCAGTTTATCTTTCTCCAAGAAGATTGTTAACTAATTTTAATTGTTCACTTGAACATATTTTAACAAGTTACCCATTTTTTAATTTTTGGGAGATATGGATATTATTTAATAATCAACAACAATACCAGTAAACATGTTATTACTGACTTATTTAATTTTTAGTACCACGGATCACTTACAAATATTGGTATTTGTAATCATCGTAAAATAACCATAGTTATAAATAATTTTCGAATGACCAACTCAATTGATAGATAATCTTAGCTACAATATTTTAAGTTTCAGGTGATGTAGACATATTTATTTATACTATTAAACTATGCAAAAAACAAAATTTTTCAAATTAATGGTGAAGATCGTGCAAATAAATATGTTTCTATAATAACAGAACTTTGATTTACTTCCTGCATGAAAAAATTTAAGTCAAATTTTATTTGTTTAAATAATGTTTTAAGACCATATCAGAACCTCTTTATAATATAATCTTCTTGAAGGTCATTATTATACTAAAGTTTGTTTAATTAAAAATAGAGTTCTCTTCGTGCATGTAATAATTTGATTAGCTATTAAACCTATAAATATTTATTTTCTACTATTGAAATGGTTTTTTATGATTAGAAGACTGATTATTTTAAATGAATAATCTCATCTGTAAGAAACTGATTGTAGTGATTATTACAGATTTTCCATCTCATTAAGGTCAAAATTTCAAACAAATAAAAATATTTGGGATGTACGTGAAAAGTAGGATGCGACAATAACTCTTTAATCCATTCAAGTTAAGGTACGCAGTAGATGCATTTTTTACTTTGATTTAAAGTGAAACACGAATATGTATGGCGGCAACAATACAAGGATGCACTTCCTGCATGTAATCGTTGTTGTCAATTTTTTATGTAAATGTTATTGTAAATGATTGAATGAAACTTTATAAAATAAATAACTCCTATTATATGTGGTTAGTTTGCTAAAATTTATTAATTGAACTTCATTATTCTCTTTGTACAAGTAATAATTTGATTATTTAATAAACAAATACATATTTAGATTATGCAATATTCATTTATCTATTTGAGTTAGATACCCAATATATTTGTATTTTGTGTTGTAATTTAAACTCCACTACGCATATGGCTGTAACAATGGAAAGATAGTCTTTCTGCATGCAATTTATTTTATTTATGTAAATATTACTATAAATTGATAACAAAATCTTAAAAACTATAATACTTTTCTTGGATTTCGTTAATTTAATAAACTTTCGTTCATGTAATATTTTGAATCTAAACCTACCCAATAATAGTTAAGATATCAAAAAGTGGCATTTTAACAATAGTTACATCCTTAAACGTATTTCGCTGTAACGAAAACAAGATTCACTTCCTGCATGTAAAAATTAAAAAAACAATCAAACAATTTCAATTTTGCAACTATTGTTATTTATTTAAATGCTTGAAGTTATTTTATAAAATAAAAATAATATTTATTTTGGTTATTTTGAAAAAGCTTGCAAATGAACAAAAATTTTCTCTTCGTGCATGTCACTTTTTTATTTATTAAATATAAGACAATAGATATTTAGTTCACCATAACCAGGATATTGCAATACTTGCTTGATCCAGTTCAGTAAACATAATTAGATACTACATCTCGCCAGCTGTATGGTTATGCATATTTCGCAACTGTCGACATGCCGGTGTCAAAAACAGTGTAGAAAATTGATTTTTGCAACAATGTCAATAATTAATAGAATAACATATGTAATTCAAAATATTGAATGCTATCATTCTGTTTAGTGATTATTTTGCCAAAAAATAACATTTCTTGCAATAAATGCTTTAGTTTTCTCATTTCTTTTAGAAAATATAATAATTTCAACAATAATCGTTCTCAAAATATTTGAAACTAAACAGTAACAGTTTAGTTTTTTTTAATTGTCATGCTGGCAAAAGCCTCCGGTAACTGAAAATAAAACTTTTGTGAACAAATACTAAAACAAAATTTAGTAAAAAATTACAACTTTATTCTTAAAATTAATACTCTCATCATGCATCTCAGTGCATCTCGAACATTTTTCCTTTTCCTATAGAGCATCGATGAGAGTATTGATTTTAAAAGCATGCCTAAGAGTGCATTGCCTAAGCTATTGCGTTGATTTTCGGAATTGCACTGTCGTTCAAATTCATGTTTTTAAGTCTATGCAGCAGTTCGAGTACACAACCATAAACGTTGCATTCCATCGGTTTTTGGGACAACCATAAATTATCGTTCTTAAATTTTAATGTATTTGTATATTTTTAAAGTTTGGTAAAAGTGCTAGTAATACTTGAGTTAGATTTTTATAAATATGTGGCTGGAGTGGAAGAATTCACCTCCCTATCCATAAATGCCTAAAAAAAGTTTTTATAAATTATGCTCATCTAGAATGTAGTTACTTTACTACTGTTTGCTAAATGAACATTAATATTTACTTCGTGCATGCAAAAATTGCAATATTTAGTAAACCGATACATTTTGATATTTCATCAATCAGGGTAATAAAAACTTCGTTGGTCCATTTGAGTTTATTAACACAAGTAATTCATTTTTTGTTTTGATTTAAACTCTTATAGCTAAGGCTGAAATAATGGAAAGTTTTACTTCCTGCATGAAAAAGTTTTAGTCAATTTTTCTTTGTTTAAATAATGTTAAAAGGGTGTGGAGATGCTCCCTGCCAAATACTGATCCTCTATTTTTATTGAATTGCAAACTGTACTCTTCGTGCGTGTAATAATTTGATTAATATATAAGCTTTTAAGTAATTAAACTGTACGCAAATAGCAGCGTATTACAAAACTTCTTTGATCCATTTCTGCTTAGTTACTAATAGGTGTATTTTGTATTTCCATGTAAACTATAAATCTTTCAAATATATAGCTATAACCAAAAAAACATTCACTCGCATATAATATTTTAGGCAAATTATATTTATGCAAATATTGTTATAAATGTTTTACAGAATCTTCATAAAATATATTAGTGTTATTGTATGTGATTAGCAAAATAAAGTTTGTTTATTTAATTTAGCTATTCTCTTCGTGCATGTTAAATGCGATGAGTGTTTGTTTAAATGACTATTAGTTTTTTTTAGTCTATGCAATCTGTTTTGGGGAAGAAGCACTCTCTTCTCTCTTGCCAAATCGAAGACGTATACGGCTATAGTTTCAATTTGTATCACCATCTGCACATTGCATAGCTCCTATATTGCAAAGCTTCATGTCAGCCTATACTGGCATGGAAAATGAGTTCGACAGGGGGTCACAGATATGTTCCATTTCATCACAGACCGTAATCTGTAGATGAAAATTTCCTTTGCATTCTGCCCAAATCAGGATTCGAATCCGGCACCTCCCAATCTAAACGCCAAAGCTTTAACCACTGTGCCATTTGGTCTGTACCTATAAATATTTAGATACCAATATTTTTGATGCATTTGGGTAGGATACCCAATAAATTTATTTCGTACTTTATGATTTAAACTTTATAATTAAACTTTTAAAATGGCAAAATGGGCGTCCTGCTAGTACAAATTCAAGACAAATTTAATTTGTATAAATTTTGTTCAAAATACATGAGAAAAACCACTTTGTAAAATACAATTTTAGCCTTCTTCTTATATTTATTTTATTTGTGGTTGTATTACTAAAAAATGCAAAATTGACTTTAATATTCTTTTAATCTGTATTAAATGGTTTAATTTATAAGCCAATAAATATTTGAATTGCACTAATAAGCAGAGATTTACAATAGTCCATTGATCCAAGTAAATTGGTATGCTACATCAGCCTGCCATAGAAATTTAATGATTTTAAAAACATTCTCCTCTGTTCGGTTTTGTTTTTTATACCCTTTTCTTTTAGTGAAATGCTTCTAGATATTTTAATGATCAACCTCCGTAAATCTTTTATTTTTTGTTGTCTAATACGTGCATATGTTTTGTGATTAGGTGATGTATTGATAAAGGTCCCAAGTTACGACTGAGAGAGCATTTTTTGAAATAGTATACTATTCCTAGTTAAGGTTTATTTACAAAAGTTTCCTAATTGTACATTAAAGTTTTCTTCGTGCGCAAATCAGCAGAGAATTGCAATACATAATTAAAAGATTCGAGATTACATACCCAACGAATGCATTTTATAAATTGACTATAATTTTAATGGATAATATATTGTAAATCCGCAGGAAATCGGAAATTCGTTTGCCGATTATTATTTTTTAAACATATCAATTTGTGCCAAAATTGTTCATTGATTCGACTCACTCCCTTATTTTTAAATCTGAATTGATCATGAAACCATCATTGCTGTTTATAATGAAGAACTAATTTATGTAACAAGAGTATTTTTTTTTGCCTTACCACTACTGCCTTCCAGCATAAACACAATCAAATGTGAACATATTTTAACTCAGGCCAATAGGCACCAAGCTTTCTACTAACAAACTATAGAGACAAACTGAGTTATTAGTATTTTCTTCAACAACTAAATCTATTTGTGCATACCAGGGATCTTAAACAACGTTTCTAAAGCCAAAGAGGGAAACAAAACTACTATTCAAGAACACGATCAAATTATTTCATTTCCAATATTTTTTTACAAAATTGAAGTCCACATTATTTCGTGATCTGCTATTTTAAAAGATAAATGAGTAGACATTTGTTCGTAATTAAATGTCTAATTTTTTTTTAATGTACTCTTTCCTGAAAAATCAGAAAAAAAAACAATAAATACATGAACAATGCACATGTTACGACTAAAGTCGGAAATCTGTAGATACCCAAAAATTTTATTTTTTAAATTGGTTTACACAATTAAAAATCAAGTGTACAAAAGACCGATGCTACAGAAATATTTGCTGACATTTCGCCTCTCTTCATAAAAAATCCCCGTATTTTCATTTATTCCTCATCTGAGGGCTAAGCGAAATGAGGGGCGCAATTTGCGCCCACTAGGCCTTGAGAATTAGTACACAGACCTCTTATCTCATAGATTTCATGAACAATAAAATAATAATGTTTTCTTATTTTTATCTTTTACTATGTAGATTATGTGTTCCAAATTATTTGATATTTTTGTCCAATATTTTGTTCAGAACTGAAAGACAGTGATATACCATTACTGCTTGTGGATAAGCCAAATTGCAATAATTCTAAGCTAGAATAGAACGAAATTTTGTCAAAGATCTATTATTTCTGAGCTTTTACCTAAAAGGGAAAAATGGAACAGTTATTTAAAAATTCAACATAACAAATTTAGTTTGGATACGTACTGAATAGTTTAAATCGAAATATTAAAAAAAATTAAAACTCTTGATTATACAAAAGAACTAATTGCTGGAAACATTAAAAGCATTAAATAATAATATCATCCCCAAAGTAACCGTTACCAAATACTTTTCTCTATACATTCATGCAAAATGGAGAAAAGAGATTATCAATGTAGAATTAAATAAATAAAACAGATAATAAACCCCATAAGACACATTTTTCAAACTACATAAATATATGTTTTGTATATTATGTTACTGGTAAAAATATTAAAATCTATAATGATTATGTGATAATGACTTTTGTGCTAAATTGTTTAAATGTTGTGAAAAATAATTATCATAAAATAAAAAAAATATTAAATATTAAAAAAGTTTTTTTTTAATAAATTTTTTTTGTTCTTAAAATATAAAATTTTTAGCTTACCATAAGCAAGTTCGAGGAGGAAGAATGAAAATAACAATAGATGTGATACATATCCGCCACCATTCATTTTGTATTTATTCCTGATGAATGGTATTCGTAATTTAAAGAAATTTGAATTTTGATATTTCTTATTCTTTGACTTCATTTAAATATATTTTTTTAAATAAATTAATTATTCCTCGGTTTTCTGAAAATATAAAATAAAAGAAACAATTTGTAATTAAAATGAAACACACTGCATTATTTTAATAATAAAAATTTTATAAACTAGAAAATTTTATTATATACAGTTTCAAGTTTTTGGGGGGAAATTGCGTGACGTCTTAAAATAATCAAGATTAATTCATTTGGTGTGCTGCATAACACAATCATATCCTTATGTGCTATATAATACATAATGTGGTGGTTTTAGAAAAAAAAACTATAACCGTCCACACGACATTACAGAATTTAATTTTTATGAGCATTTTCTATTACCTTATTTTTACGTTGTGTTGCCCATTGTGTAGTAATTGTGGTTAATATACACCACATGAAAATTTTTATTATTTTCGTGAAAAGGCAAAGAAAATAAAACTGGAATGCGTTTTTAACGAATACAACAGTATGAAACTATGTAGTTACAGTTCGTTCGTGTGCGTGCCACAAAATATAAAAAAGCCAACACATTTTTTTTTATATTTTTAATAATAAATTTTGTTTTGCTAACAAGAAAATTGAAAAATGTTTTTCCATTCTACTGACAGTATAACACTGTGTACAAAATAATTACAATCACGAGATAAATGATTTATTTATTGTACGTACTTGATTTTTTAACCTAATTATCATTTTCACTATATGAAATACTGCATGCACCTAGAGACATTCGTATATAATTTATGCTCGAGTATTCTTTTTCCAAGTGCGGTATGTTTTTTATTCCGCACGTGATGTGTAAAATAATCCCATATAACTCCTTAGTGTATGTTACACTAATAATTTACATTTATGATTTCCGTAAAGTAAATATTATTTGTTTGCTGTTTTCAGAAGCAATATGATAAATAACACTGACATTTTCTTGGTCATGAAGTTGTTTCATGCAGTCATGCAGTTCAACCCCATATACAATACTAATGTTTGTGTAATAAAATAAAAACCCTAAACAATAAAAAAAAAATTGTTGTCAATTTTATGTATGTATCTTAGAAAAATGCGTGTATGTGATACGAATAGTATAATTGTATATTTCCGGTTCCCCTTATTTTCCGTATATATTATTATAGATAAAACAGGCTTTCCATGCTCCCCCAAAATATTAAACAAACATATTATACGGCAAACACAACCTCTATAATTATCTTGCACATTGAGTGTAGAAAATTGTTTTTTGACATGTTCTGAGAAAATGTATAGCGTCATCGTATCGAACACTTAATTTTGTATATTTTTTAAGCTAGCTCATAGTATACATAAATATACTCTGAAATTTACGAATTGGGGGAGCTAAACCAAATTTAATGTATTTTGATCGGTTTTCGGGTTTTAGTAGTGTCATGGGAATGCAAAACGTACAATATGTGACCAGTTGTAAATTTACTTGGTTGATCACGTAACAGGTATAATTTATTACCATTTCTGCGTCTTGCTAGAAACCTAGAAAAAAAAGATACTCTCGATACAATTTTTGCTTTTAAATTTTTAATCAACATTTGTAAATATTTATACAGTGTGCGCATGATTATTTAATGCAATACTCGTATCACAATACTATCAAAACAGTTATCAAAACGTACAAGTCCGATATTTTTATTATGGTCACTCTCTAAAGAATAAGCGGTTTGTAAAATTATCACCACTCTCTTAAAACGTATAAATTCAGTGCATTATTAATTAAAATAGTCGAATATTATAAAAACATTTAGTTGCGCTAGTGTAAACTAATTTATCATTAAGTGATACAGATAATGACAGCAATAAAACAAGAAAACACTATCAGATGTGTTGTCATACAAATGAAAAATTACAGATACTGCACAATTTAGGGGCACATAACAAATTATACAATAGTGACAATCACAACCCCTTAGTAATGATAACAGTAGCTTAATTTTCTACTCACAAATAATATAGCATAACATCTTAAGCCAACTTAAGATAAAAAAAATTAGAGCCATTTTGAATACAAAATAAAATTATCTTCTGTTGCTTCCGACTCTCCTATTTTTATTACTTTTACTTTTTATTTAATTGGATATACTAAAGCACCTTAACACCTTAATTGGAAAAATTTAATTTTTGTAATTCGTCTTAGCTCATTATATGATTACCATCTATCCAATAAATTGTTAATTCATTTTCTTACTTTTCTTAAGTATATTGATATTATCTGGCCTCTTAGCTAGACTAAAGATGGATGATTCTGAAATAAGGCTTACTTTCTAAAAAATGATGTTATCTTATGTCTACTTAAGTAAATATAGGCAATTTTTTGTCATTAAAGTCGACTTAATGTTAAGTTGTATTTTTGTTTTGTTTTACTTTTGTGTAAAATTACAATAAAGAGCATTCGACATGAATAATTATCGCTCAAGCGAAACTATTTCCGAAAAATGGCAATCAACAAGCATAGGTACTGTCAGATCCAAATTCAATGCAATTCACCACAACAATCCAAGATATAAATCGAAATATCTGATTTTGATTTTGAATAGAGACAACAAAATATCAATCATTAGTATTCAAACAAAAACGCCTAAAATGCAAGTGCCACAAGAGAATGGTTAATGGAAATGGAGCTCGTAGCGAAAATCAAAATGCTGATCTGTTTGCCGAACACCTAGAAAGTATCTTCAAAGCACCAACTGAATAAGCGGGTACTGAATATCTAACACCTACAAGCAAATTGGACGAAGAATCTGGCCTATCAGTTACTCTGAAATAAATCAAACAAGAAGTAAAAAACCTCAAAGATTAAAAAAACACCTGAATACGACTTGATAATGGGGCAAATATTCAAAGCTCTACCAGAAAAATCACAAAGGAAACTACAACACATAAGCAATGCTATCTTTAGACTTTGTTATGTTCCGAGACAGCGGACAGTATAGCGGAAAACATAATGATTACAATGCCTGATAAATCATTGAGACTGTTTTTCAAGAGAATTAAGCAAATTATAGACAGCAGGAATCGTATACCAGCACATCAGTTTAGGTTTCGAGAAAGACACTCAACGATAGAACATTTACATAGGATTACTGATACAATTGAGTAGCCGCTGGAAACAAAAGTACGTTCAGCAGCATTCTTAGACGTGGTCTAGAATTTAAGCTCCAACTAGATTTGCCAAAACAACATACATTTTGAATTGCTAAAGTCTTACATCAACGACCGTTACTTCCGGGTGAGACAGGAATTAGAATACTCTAAACTAAAGAAAATATTGGCACGGGTTCCACAAGACAGTGTTCTAGGCCCCGAATATAGCACCTGTATACAAATGATCAACCAAACATCAAAAAGGTAGAACAGCATCGTGCTGTTAATATAGTGAATAACTGGACAAAAAAATTAAAAATAACACTTAACGAATCAAAATCAACAAAAATTTCAACTTTACAAATAGAAAATATTCCGATTAGATTGAATCGAGAAATTCCATATTATGGTATTGTTATAAATACCTCGGCATGACGTTAGACTCTAAACTCAGGTGGAATGTGCATGTTAAAAAGAAAAGGCAAAAACGAAATTTAAAATTCAGCAAAATGCACTGGCTTATTGAAAGAAACTCCGAGCTGACAACTCACAACAAACTGCTATTACATAAACAAATCTTAAAACCGATCTCTTTATTTCTGCGATGAAATAAAACATTTGCAAGGAGTCATGTTCTGCGACTGCAGCAGCATGTCAGCTGCGGAACCTACTGGATACTACTGGAAGCCTTTTGAATTAGTGGTTCCCTGAGCCGCTTAAATCAAAGGACTGACATAGCTTGGATGAACCGATATTTTTCATTTCACAAGAACAGATTACTAAACTAATAAAACAATTACTAGATAATTTATATGATTAGTTGTAATATTACAGAAATGAAGATTACAAAGAAAAAAAAGTGAGTAGTAAGTGTTAAAATTAATTTAACTTGGGAAACTGAAAGATGCTGGAATACAAATAATCTCTCAAGCGATGTTGCAGAGCGCAAGTTAGACAGCTGCAGTCTGTACCAGATGTAATCAAAACCGCAAAATTGAAGAAGAAAAAAGAAATTCGTGAGCCCTACAGTAAATGTTCGAGGACCTTTAAGAATGTCGAAAAAATAAAAAAATTTAATAACACATGACATTCAAAGGTTATCTTTGAAGGTTATTGGAATCTCTGTATCCATTCGAATAAAACTTCATTACTCGCGAAAGTTGCAGAAAAAAGTTAAATAACTCACGTTGACAATGTCGAAAATTAATCATAATCATTTTATGTTACCAAAACAACAACAACAATATTTATTAATTATTCTTTTATTTTTTTATTTATTACATAATATATTTCCAATCCAATTTTGATTCAAGATGTGTCTAGATTTAATTTCAAGCACACATATACAATATAACTTTCCAATATTGAATAAGTTTTAGTTTCTTTTTTTTTAATAATTTTAGATTTAAAAAATATGGGGACCTAAATTATTTCAAAAAAGAAAAAAGGACCAAATCAATTAATACTTTTTCCTCTCTAGTAAGGAGGATGGATACAACAGAGGTATAATATTTGAACGAAATACAATTTTGTAAAATTTCGAATATTATCGTGCTTACTTTATACATTGGAAGTATTCCAATGATATATTTGATAAGGAACAATAATTGAGGAAATGGTAAATTAATTTACACCATATATCAAAAGTTATATTAAAACTCAGCATAAATTGCCTGTACTACCGATTGATAGCTACCACTGTATTTATGTATTTATTAAACCTTAAAACATACTGTGTTTAATATTTTTATCGTAAATTGCGTAATAAAATGTTAATTATCCGTTATCGGTAATACATTTTTTGACAATTGAAAAAAGTTAAACTAAATTTGCGAATTGGAATAAAATTCGGGTTTATGGTGATTTTGCACGTTATGAAATTTTCAAGCTTCTGCTATTCATCAGTACGCGGCGAATGAATAGTTTATTTATGAATAACTTTTTATTTAATTTTGATAATTTTGTTTTATTGTATAGTAACTTCGAATAAAAATAATTATTCGTATAAAAAAGACACTAGTAAAAAATTTCAATTTAGTGACATCTGCTATTAAATTTCAAGAAATTTTATTTTTTTCTATTAAAATATTAAAAAAATATTAATTTTACAGTGCAGATAATGTCCACATATTGACAGATATTTTCTGTTTATATTATTTGTTTAAATTTGGGAATCACTAAAACTATTAAAAAAAAATTTTGAGGTTGATGTTCAGAGTGATTTGTAGAATATTCCGAGGAATTTTCAGGAAAAATTTTGTGAAAAATTTACAAAATACTAAGAACTGCTAAGTATATATAAATTAGTACCGGCATAAAGATACACTGATATCTTTGGCTACGTTAAATAGCATTTAGTAAGTGTATCGAATGTAATTCACACATACGCTGCATCTGTAACCAACAAAACTTTTCTAATACGTGGTGCTGATTAGAGCAAGGAGAAACCTCTTGCTGTTGAGCGAAAGAATGTAACCCATCTTGACGTTCCCACCCGATTTACAATCGCTGGTAAAGTAAAGCTAAAAAGGCTATATACTCGCTAGAGCAGCTAAGCAAATTTGTAGATCGAAAAAGTGTAAATAGTGGAAGAACGAAATTCTGAAATTGCGCGATTTGTGTAATTTGTTAGACTACATTAAACATGAACATTCTGAGCGGATCGATGTTACGATGAATTCACTAATTTAGCACTCTTGTTACTCGAAAGATAAATTTGTTGAACCGTACTTCTGACCAAATTTTCATTCGTCATGGCGAAGCGAAGTTAAGTTTGATGAATTGAAAGTGACAGCGATGTTCCTTATCTTAAAGAAAGAAGACCACTTGAAATGTAAACTATCACGCCATCGATATGAGTGGCTCAAGCTAAAGTAAAAAATGTTCATGTCATCTCTATTTATTGCACAACCTACCTTTTGTAATAACTTTCCTAGTTTTAGGTACAAAGCAACAGCATATATTTGTAGGCTTAGCGCAATGTATCGTATAGTTCTACTGTGCTTGAGGCATACATAAAACTCAGATTTACATTGTAATGTATGACCCTAACGCTTAATAGCTAAACAAACATTAATTTAACTTGGACTTAAGAATTTAGATTAATACGGGCAATGCTGATGCATTGTCATTTTTATAAGGTCAACTTATAACGAACTCCTTTCCTTATTTTAATATATTGGGTGTGTGAATTAATTTTTAGACTGTTTTATAAAAAGAAATGTTTATTAAAAGATAACGATACAGTATATTTTATCGAATATATTCGCCATCGTAAGCTATGACTTCCTGCCATCTACTAGGAAATTTGTGGATTTCTCGTTTGAAGAAGCTTTCAACTTTCCCAGCTATCCAGCCATCGATCCAATTTCGCACTTCTCTGGCGTTTCGGATGCGTACGTGAGCCAGGCCTATTTGCATTGATCGAAGCAAAAGGTAGTCGGAAGATGCAAGGTCTGTAGAATACGCAGGTAGTTCAAGCCGATCCCAATCGAGTTGCTCTACCTTGTTTTGATTGGTTTTTGCACGATGTGGTCTGGCATTGTCATCATGAAACAAAACTTTATAGCTTTTGTTCGCTATTGCGGGCCGTTTTTCGTGTAATGCACGTGCCAAATTGCCCAGTTGGCGTCGATAGCGATCACCTGTAACGTTTAATTTGGATTGAACAGCTCATAATACACCACACGTTTTTGGTCTCACCAAATACTCAGCATAACCTTATCGCAATGAATATCTTGTTTTGGCTGCGATGGTCCTGCTTGGCTTGGATCGACGTAAGCTGCTTTACGTTTGGGGTTGTCGTAATAGACCCACGTTTCATCGCCAGTAACAATTCGATGCAAAAAACTATATTTTTTGTACTCAGCAAGATTTTTTTTGCATGCTTCAATTTGTGCTATCAATTGATTTTCGGAGAGTTGATGTAGGACTCATCTTCCTTGCTTTCGAATTTTTCGCATTTCGTGCAAACGATGAGAAATGGTTGATCGGTCAATGTTTAACTGCATTGCAAGTTATTTTTGCGTTTGACATGTATTTTCATCTAATAGTATTTATCTTTCGGCATCTTCAAACTTTTTTGACCGTTCTTTGTCTGTCAAGTCAAAATCGCACATTGGAATCGATGAAACCATATAAAACAGCTTGCTCTCGATAGAACTTGATTACCATAAGCATCAAAAAGCAATCGGTGAGCTTCAGTGGCAGTTTTTTTGGAATCAAAAAAGAAAATAAGAACCCCTCGAAAAAAACAACTTATCACGATCCATTTTAAATCGATTACAAAAAAATGACGTGATCTGAAATATAACACTTTCTGCTCTGAATTAGATTGACAATTATAACAGCTACAAAATGCAATTAGAATTGTTTGTCAAACTATACGCAATCTCACGTAGCGACATCTAAATGTCGAGTCTAAGAATTAATTCACACACCCAATACTAATGTATTATTATAAAATACAAGTCCAAACATAAACCAATATGATATTCTACAATTATCTACAATCTCGACATGTTCTACGTCAATTGTCGACATTGTCGACGCCAAAAGTAATTGTCGACCCATTATCGACGCCATAACGTCGAACATTCCAAAATACGCGTATAGTCGCTCAACGCTGTGTATAATATGATACGGAGCTGCAAGTATACAAACTAATCAACTTTTACATAATGTGTTACAATTCATAAGTCCATTTTAAGTCTCACTTATCATGCATTATCTTGTACTCGGAAAATTTGTGACTCCTATTGCGTTCCAATCGGAACCATGAACTACTTTAAATATTATTTTATTTCAAGCTTAAATTTCCGATGAAGTTTTGTAACAGAAGTAATATCCAGTTTCGATCTGATAAGATCATGAAAAAATTCGATCATCTCATCAGGCCATGGCGACTGATAATTACTACGTAACGATTACATTTTGTGTTCTATATGTAGAACAACCATGTAATCGTAACTCTAGTGAATTATATGACAACTCACTATTTTCATTCATTATTTTATTATAACTTATTTTAGTCTTTTGGATTAGAGTGAATGTATTCCAAAAATGTTTTTAAGCACCATATTTGAAATAGAAAAGACGGTTATTAAAATAAACTCAACTTCCGAATGTATTGAAATCGACAAATATAGGATTCCAGAGAATAAAACAGTAAATTTGTGACAACATAAATAGGTTACTTGCTTATGTAAGCCACTTAGCCAGATCATCTTAGAAATACTTTTCGTTTGATCTCATTATGCAAAAGATGCATAAATAATTTGCAGTTTCGCTAACCAATTATTTCGAAATTTTTCACAATATATGGGTATTAAATTCAAAGTGCGGAAGAAATAACGATCCATTAAATGCAAAGTATTGAATCTTAAAATCAAGGTAGAAAGTGTTCAAAAACATCTCGCTTTTAGTTTCAGAAATAACAGTTTGAATATCATAATGGAGTTGAAAGGAGGTTAGGGATTGGTATCAGTTTATACCCCTTGTCGGCTAAGCGATTTTTTAAAATAGAAGAACTGGCACAAGAGACATTGCAGAAACTTTCTTAGTATAGAAACACAAAATTTGTTTGGAGAAGAGCAGATAAGGATAGACGTAAATAATTCTAGAACTCAGTAAAATCTTATAAAACACAAATTAATTTCGACAAATTAAATATAAGAACACCGTATGTAAATTGGGATCTTTCAAAGTGATACAAATTGCAAAACGCTGCCACGAATCGATAAATTTGAGCCATTTGAAACAATGTTAGTCCCAACGTCTAAACATTAGCACCACGGAAGAAAAGAATAGATATGCTTAATTTGGTAGATCAAAAATTATCAACCGAAGAACGCGTCAATTACCATCCCAATTTGATCGATAAATCGGAAAAGGTCAAGAAAAAATATTTAGAACTTTACGTTTTACACCCCGATTATGATTAACAGTCACTGACTAAAAAATGGTCTTAGGTATAAGACTTTTGGTCTTTGTTTTAAATTCAATCTTAATTGTGAGATTTTTCTTATTCTGCGCGAGGTCTGTGTTCAATAAGACCACTAAATATTTAGTTTTTATGTCTTACGCGAGACTTTTTTTAAGACCAATGCCAACTAAGACTATGAGCAGAATACGAAAAGTGTCGTAATTAAGACAAAACTCAAAACCAAGTAAAAACTTTTACGTGAGACATTCAAATTTTGAGCTCTTATTGGTCAAAGACTACGCGCAGAATAGGAAGAGTCTCACAATTAAGATTTAACTCAAAGCAAAGACAAAAAGTCTTACCTAAGATCATTTTTCAGTCAGTGACTCTACTTCAGATTCGGGGTGTTATATATTTTTCCAAAATTTGAATGTTAAATAATAATTAAATGTTTTTTTTTGTAAGAAATGGGTAGGTTACCTCGTTAACATTTTTTATAAAAACAATTTTTCCACTTATTATAGCGGTGTTGTGACTTGTCAGTGGAAAATTATAGCGACATCGAAGTAGACCAAGTTACGGAAGAAACACAGGTAAATAATACAGTGGAAAACCTTTATACCAAAAACCTTGAAAACAAATATTCTGGACTGGCTACCGCCCATCACAATGTTGTAATAAAAAAAATTAACAATTTTCGATCGATGGAATCAGACGAACAAATTAATTAAAAATGTTTCCATGTATAATTTCAAAACCTACATGATGCTAATATATGTGTTCATTCGGAAGCCTGTGGAATTCGATAAATACCTAGCATTCATATCTAACAAAGTTTATTTTCACAGGAGTAATCAAGAAATTAGCACCAATATCACTGTTAAAGAATTTTTGGATAATATCATCATCATCATAATCGAATATTCCCACTGATAAAGTAGTATAAATGACCAAATGGCACCAAAATACTCTATCGCCCAGGAAAATGGAATACGTTAAGTTGACTCTTAGATCGAACTCCATATTCAGCAATTTAGCCATACCAGAATAGTATTTTAATTTTAGTTCATTATCATTTTCCAAACCCTTTTCACTTAAAAAAAATGTATCAATTGTGGCCACACAATCCGTGGATCCGGTCATCACGATAATTCACTAATTTTTATCGTTTGGTCAAAAAATTTACCTCATTGCAAGAAAATCATACCGTTTTTATCAAATTTCGTTATGAAATCGTTAGGTCAGGATTTGTCCCCACATTTTGGCGTTTGGTCGCCAATGGGTCAGTTTCTATTGCGAAAATACAAAATCAAAAGTATTAGTTCAATAAAATCAGAATCGTCGCTTATTTGGAAATTTCATTTTACAAAATTAATAAAAAATCCAATTGGAATAATATACCAGTTAGACAAAAGTAATTCTTTTTTCAAAGAACTGTCATCTAAAGTGAAAGACATAAGATATAATCAATTTTATTTTTTGGTTCTTCCTAACACTGTTGAGGATTTGTCACTAGTTGATTTCGTTTGGTCTTCCCTGGAAACTTGAACAATACTAACAATTTTATAAACCAGCGATCGCAATCCGTTGGTCAACTATCATAGAGGATTGTTCGCTAGCTGTTTTTGTTTGGTCATCTCTGTATAGAATTATTTGACCAGTGACCAATCCCATGACAGTCGATCAACGGATGCCGATTGCTGGATTTATTACATTATTGGTGGTCAAGTTTCAAGCCCCCAACACATCGAATCGTGTGGAAATGATGAGTTTTTAACAATTTTCATAGGGAAGACCAAACGAAATCAACTAGTGACAAATTCTCAACAGTGTTAGGAAGATCCAAAAAATTAAATTGATTATATCGTATGTTACAACTTTAGATGACAGTTCTTTGAAAAATGAAATATTTTTGTCTAAATGGTATATTATTCCAATTGGATTTTTTATTAATTTGAAAAAAGAAATTTCCAAATAAGCGACGATTCTGATTTTATTGAACTAATACTTTTGATTTTCTTTTTTTGCTATTAAAACTGACCCCTTGGTGATAAAATTTGATAAAAGCGGTATGACTTTCTTCCAATGAGGTGTTACTTGCGATTTTTTTTTGAAATTTTCATTATTTATTTACCTTTTAATCGTAACTGACCAAACAATAAAAACTAGTGACCAATCCTGATTAAACGATGACTTAACGAATTCAGTCGTCACTTTTGTAAAAATCCGAATTAAGTTTGCAATGGCATTTGCACGCTGTCGTGTCTGATGAACACATGTGTACAATCTCGCAACTCTCTATGACCAAACGCAATATTAGTGTTGTGATGAGCTGAAAACCGTTGGACAACTTTATGAATTAAGCTTCAACTAACTTCTTTTTCCCAGGAGTGAAGAATTGTTTAGGTATATAAAGAGTTGTTCCGAATACAACCACCACATGCGAGACACCTTAATCTTCTTTGAATGGCAATTACAATAAAATGCTGGCCAATAATTTCACGCAATCGTTGTTCCGCTGACACTTTATTACCGCCTTAAGCGTTCTATGCCATTTACCTCTCTTTCGATTAGCCTGAGGATGAAATATATGAAACTCTGGCCTAGGCACAGGGAAGTAGGCGTGTGGTTTGTAGACATGACGTTGTGCTCGTATAAATCATTTGATTTAGTTAAAAGATTCTACCTTAAAATTAAATGTTTTTTTTTATAATTGTTGTTTTTTTTACTGTCCTGGAACACGGTTAAAAATAAAAGTATGAAATCCATTCTTTTCCTATCCTTCTGCGGAATAACTATACGTCCGTCCTTTTCTAAGGAATAAAATTATACTTCACAAATAAATAAAATTTATACTTTCAAAATTAAAATAATTTTGTCCTAATTTTAACAAATTTTATTTTCGTCCAAAAGAATAAAATTCATCTATCGGACAATGATAATTTTTATTCTTTGGCCGAATGTCAAAAGCACACAAATATAAAATAGAGTTTGCTCTTTGAAAATGACTAAATCTACTTTTTGGCGTATACAAAATAAGTCACAAAGAATAATATTTATCTAATTAAAAGAATAAAATAAATACTAACCATTACCATATTTTGTACAATTCAGGGAAACATTTTATTCTTTTTACCAATCAAATTCAACGATTTTATAAGTGAAGTTCAAGTAAAAAAAGTACAAATTTTAATAATAAAAGATAGTTTTTTATTTAAAATTTGGGCAATATACATGTAATATACAATAGTTTATGAAAATTGCGTAGATCATATACTATCCGTCCGCATTTAATAATCTTCGGATTCATGAAAATCCTTTGGGTGAAATGTTGGGTGAAATATCAAGCTGATTAATTTCATGTTATAAACTCGTGGTTAAGCTCCATCTAACTTGTTTTTGCCGAAATAAATTAAATATTTATAAGAAAAAATTATCAAATACATATTTGTATTATTTATTTACCCGTACATTTTCCAACAAAAGGCAATTTCTGTCCGTGTTCCTGTAGTGTGATTGAGTGCGGGCTGGCTGTAGATGTATCTAGATGTGTTATTGTTAAGAGTAAATAACAGTTTAAAAGTAAATAGCGCTAATTATAATCAAAAACTACATTAATTGTGTAAAAATAAATACTTACTAAAGCAGAACCATTTCAAACAATCAGCAACTGATAACTAAATTTTAAAGTCGAAATTACTAAAATTATATCAAAATATTTTTACCAAAAAGATTGCTATCCTTTATTACCCCACAAAAGTAATAGAAAAGATAAAGACATACAATTTTAAATTTTAAAAGTTTCCTGTACTGCAAAACATATTAATTTATGTTTTTAAAAGCTAAACAATTTGTTCAGATTTTTATGCAAAACTGAATAAAAATAGTAAAAATATTTTTATACTAAAGAGGACAAAATATGATTTTCTCTTCAATTTTTAGTCAATTAAGTATGAGGATCCGCTATTATCAGCCGTTTTATCATAAGTTTTCAACCGGTGGTTGGCCTACCATTATTCTACAAACGTATCTAAGAACTGTATAAGAACTTGATTGGAAAAATAGACCGTCATTAGTTCATCAATGAAATTGAGAAACAGTTGTGCCACAACTCCAATTAACGTCTATTAATTGCCCATGATTATCCTTCATTTACGTTACGACTAAAATAATATGGAAAGTGTAAATCCTACGTCACGTGCGCGACCATTTGTTGTGTTGAATAAAATTTGTATTTTGTTTTAAAGGTATTATTTGAGCAAAAGGTACTGCCACTCAGTGCTAATATTACCATAGTAACAATGAATATATCATACGCACGAACTGTTCTAAAATTATCTATTTCTCTTATATTCGTAACATATCTTTAATTTTTCAGTTTGGTTGATAAGTCTAAATTTCTTAATGTTGTATAAGATATGTGGGGAAAATGTTTTAACTATATACAAAACGGCGATATATCTACAAAAGCATATCACAATGATATAAATTTGAGAGGAGACAGTAACCTGTTAAAAGTAGGCTGAACCTGTTGTACGTTGAAGTTTACGATATTATGTTCTAACCTCATAATTGTATTCTCCTAGCCATTTTGTTACTTTGATTATCTAGAAAATTTAATTTGAAATGGGTTAGTTTTAAACTGGATGTCAACAGTTACAGCATACGTGTTATACTCATACAATTTCAACAAATTGTATCTGTTAATGTGTAATTTTACAGTTCTATTTGATCTACTCGAGGCGTCTAATTTCCAAATCCATCCGCTAAATTTTTTGAGATTACCGTACCGATCTCTGGAAAGATTATGGATGAAGAAAATTAATATTAAATATTTTTGTTGAGAGACAAAAAAAGAATTGTAGTTGAGAGAAAGCATTATATGACCTGGACAGAATACAACACAATATACACCATCCAGTTCCGATAATTTGATATGCTTTTACTGATGCGAACGATATTGACATGCAACATGTGTAGTTGGGATGTCCCCAGAATTTAAGAGTTTGATTAAAATTAGCTTATCATTATTATTTACTATATGTAAGATTAATTGATTATTTATACTTTTAAGCATAAATTATTTTGCTAATTTTTATTCAATTTGGAATAAAATGAACCATTTGCCAATATTTAAAATATTTTAGGTTTAATATAGATAAACAATATCATTAAAAGGACAAATTTTTATTTATGTAAAGAATAAGACGAAAGAACAAAATTTGTTTAAAAAAAACGATAAACAATAAACAAAATAAGAATAAAAACCATTGAATAACCGAGAATAATATTTAGGTTTACGAAAAGAATGTATTTTATGTTCCAAATTGAATAAAATTTATTTAAAATAATTTTATACTTAGGCTAAAACTGATTTTTATCCTTTCATTTTTAACCGTGAACATCCCGCTGGGCGCCACTGTAATGCAACACAGAGAGTTCCTGTAGTAGACATGGCATCAGAGATATACGTGGGGTTATATGAAGCTCTGGCTAAGGCTCAAGGACGTATGTGTGGGGTTTGTAGACATGATGCTGTGTCTGCTATTCGAAATTTGCACCCAAGGTATGGTATGCACCTGAAATATAGGATGGGAGTGTCTACTAATAGTGGAAAATCTCCGTGTTCCGTTACTGTGGTGCCCAACGGAGTGTTCTATTACAGTCGCGGCCAACGTAACATAACACGGAGAGTTTCACTAGCAGACACTCCCATTCATATTACGTGCCCCTCAACGGGCATCGCTGTAATGGAACGTATAACAAAAATATTTTTCTATATTTTAACCGGTCTGACCTTACACCCATGAAATATATATTGGTTGCCACTCTAACCATCGATCACAGTTTAATACTGCCCATGAAAAGGAAACAGTGCAAAAATATATTAAATGGAGCGGCATATAGTGCAACGGCTACAATCGCCATGAGAAGAGTGGATTATAATATAAACTGTGCTACGCGAATAAATAAATCTAAATAAAATCTTCGGAATCAGAACAAACTGTATGTCGAGATCACGTAATTTTTTTTCTGATACTCCCAAGCTTTATATTTATTATGATATTACATGAAGAGCAATAGTTTCTGCTGTCTCAACAATTGCGATTGTTCTCTGATAGAGGTAGTGGACCAGTTGAATAAATATTTATTCAAACCAATTGTTGTTAGCGCACAGAGAAAAAGAAGCTTCTATGTAATTCCGGGACTAATAGGTGCGGATCACAGGTTTTTGCGTGCAGCTATGTGCCTGTTGAAAGTCTATATAGAGCTGGTGAATGGTAATGTTGTACTCCCAATATATTTTAAAAATAATTCTCAAGCTGAAACACTGGTTGGTGGTTGACCGGTTGGAGCTAAAACCACATTGTGAGTTGCCGATGATATTTTCCACTGGGGGAATGATTCGTGTAAATAAAATATAAGCAAACTAATTGTGGTCTTCCATTCCGCGAAAAGCTCCTCCAGCAAAATTAGCTACCTTTCTATTGTTTAATTTACTAATAGCAGCATCTATGAGGGACATTAAGCAAGTGCCCCTCGTTCGGTTGTGCAATAACTCGAACAAAGGTCTCTTGTTTTATCTGCTTGTCTGTTAAATAAAGATTACAATTTGCAAATATATTTGAACCAGTGCCTCTATAAGTTATCTTTATTTTGTATTTTTTATTAATAAAACTATAATAAGGAATAAGGATCTTGTAACAGTATAGGTAAGTTTAATTAAAATATAGTAGCCGCTATTTAACAGTTAAAATTTTATTTTGAATTAATTTTTTTTTTAAACTTGATATTAAAAAAAAATATTTGCGGAATTTTTTTGAACTAAAACAATATTGAGATATTGTTCACAAGTTTAGCAATACTCTGCTAGTTTTTAAATATCAACAAAAAAATTTGGCTTAGATTTAAAATAATTAATTGAATTCAAATTTATTTTAATGTTTTCGCGACGGTGCTGCCAGGTGGCGAGTAGCAAAAATATTTTTTTTGCTGAATATTTTCTGCTATATAGGTATATACAGCATTACCTTAACGATGTTCCCATTTAAATAGGCAAACCATTACATCCAGGATATAAGATCAAACCATTTCAGTATATTATTATCATTTATATCAAACATAAAATTTATAACGAATTTCTCAAAAGTTTTAGTTAAAGATTAATACGGGTTTAGGATAGGAATAGGCTTTTCAGTCAAAAATTTTGTACCTCTTGGTCTCTTTAAACTAATAAAGCTAAGCTTTCTGGATATTCGATGTTGAATGCCTCTACACCAAGAATTTTTGCTGACTTACATAATTATACGGGTGATTTAGTTTAATAACATGCAGATATATAGATTGAAAGTCACCATTTGAATTTTAACGATATATGTATGTTGATCCGACCTTGATTTTTTGTGTCGTGTAAGCTTTAAAAAATAAAATATAAAAATTGGCAACTTTTGCTATTTTTCTTTATCTACGAATACGGTTAGTACTGATTTGTTACCATCAATAGACATAATATTCTATTTTCAGACAATATATTACATATAGATGAATATAAAAGTAATATTATCCTACCATGGCGACAGCATCTCATGTTGGGGAAGCCTTATACATAAAAAACACAAAAAAGTTTCTCGTAATTACCCTGAAATGTATATACACTCACATTTCACACACGCATACAGATATTCCAAGAACTTGATTTTATATTTTGGTAACCTCCCAATAATATCTCAATTTGTGCTTTACATATCTATATACGAAAAAAGAGAGAGTTAGATTTTGATTAGGCAATGTCATTATTATCACATAATTTATTCAATTACTGTCATATCATTTTATCATCAAAACCAAACAAAAGCTTAAAAAAAGGATGTACAGTAGAAAAACGAAAAAAAATCTGAAGAAAACGAATATTCCTTTTTTATTTTATTTTTTTCGTTTAACAAATTAAGATAAGGAAAATTGGTTTTAAAAAGAATAAAATAATATGAAAAATCTGTTGTTTGTTTGGTAAACTAAACCTTTTTTATGCTTTACCATTTTCTTCTTCTTTATCTTGGATACTTTGTTTTTTATATATGTACATACTTTATCCCTTTTCTCCTTTTTATCATTTTATTTTTAACTTTAGAATTTCTATTCTACTCTCATGACTATTTTGTCATCCTATTCAAAGGAATCCAAGAAAACTAACCTAATATAAAGCAACCCAACTATTATTGAAACATTTTTTAACTTTTTTGTGTTTGTTTTGTAGTTTGTCTTTCATCGTGCAACAGCAAAAACTATCTGACTGCCGTTTCTAAAAAGAAACTTTTCTTTTCTTATGTCTTGTTTACTTTTCTTGGTTAGTAGCAGTATGTATACGTATTCCATTATAAGTCAAGTCTACAAGCAAAAAAAAAACGCCAACAAACAACGTAACGAAAACAAAATAAAAATGTAAAGTTTAAAAAAAAGTTATTTGTGGAATAAAGATTGGTTTGATTTAATAAGACAACAAGAAATAGCATCAGGACACAGAGCAAACAACAAACCACAATAACAACCACAAAAGAATAAATAAGTTTGATCAAATCAAATTCTTTAAACTTAACTTCAAATACAAAAACAAATATAATGATAAGATGTACTTAATGGGAATTTACTGTTTTGTATGTTCTTTGGGGAGAATAAAAAATTAATGGGCGCTATGGTAAAATTAGGTTTCCTTTTCTATTATTTTTTTTTTTGTGTACGCTGCTGTTGTTGTTCTTGCAAGAATTTAATGCTAATCCTTTTTAAGGGTCTGTGTATAGATTAAGGCATATAAATTTATATCTTTTCAGTTTAAGAACATACAAGCGTATATAGCAATAAAGCTACACATAACTAACTTAATACTTTGAAATTAAAATTTTTCTTCTCTATATTTCTAATGCTGTATATAGCTGTATTTGTTTAAAGATTGATAGTTGAAAACCTTTTTTGTGTTTTTTTTTTCATTTTATATAAAGTAGTTTGGTAAACATCTATAAAATATTCAACTTGATATTCAGACTTTGTTCATTATTATTATTATAACACGTTTGAATACGTATCATTATAATTTATAGAGTATATACAACGTTGTGATACACGCAACTATGTAGTATTCAGTCACATCTGTTCTACTCACAGCATTATTGTTTTATACCGATAATTTTATGTGTAATTTGACAAATAACAAATCGTATATTAAACAACATAAAATCGATTTTCCAATCCCTCAATGCGCTCTACGATATATAGGTAGAGAGAGCAACACACACACACACACCAAAAAAAAATAATTTACATTTTTCACAAGTCGAAATACTGATGTCATGTCTTTTCTCAATAAATCATTAAAATACTTTTGCTTTTTTGTTTGTTGTTATTGTTTTCCGAAAGGAAAAATATCAAAGGTGTTTTTCATTGTTTGGAAATATTGCACATAATTAACTTAATATAAGTTTTTTAAACTTCAGAAATATCAATATACTGGTAAGTATAATTATGCCTATCTAAAATGTATACAGGAAGGGCAGCTATCAGTCTAATTCATATTGAGCCAAAAAATTTATTTTATGTAGTATCTACTTGCATGATCTTGAAATATTAAGGAAAAGTATATTTATATAATACTTGGAATTAATGTATACCGATTAATTTATTTTGTGATGAAATACATTTCAGTAAAAGATTTTATCGGTAGAATTTTTATTTAAATTTATGGTGTGGTTTGAAAATTGCATGAATGATGCGGAATAATTAAATTGAGGTGGACATCTTTTTTACGTTTCAAAAAACGATTCGATGCAATTTAATATTCGAATTCATATCGCAGTACGTTCAGTTCATGTAGTTATATTATTCCATTAGAAACCACAGTAAAATAAAATAGTGCTTTACCACTGTTGGGCGCGTTAATTACACGATGTATTTTACAGGGTTATTTACATATAATTTACATGTAAATTACATAAGCTATTTTTTACATTATGTAAAGTAAATAATGACTTTTTCATGACAAGCGCGCTATCTATTATATAATTTTTTAACTGTTTAATTATTATAAAAATTGACTGGGTAATGGTTGAAAATAAAACAAACAAAAATAGCATGTCAAAAATGTGTGGTTGATAAGAAGTTATAACATCGTTTTGATCAAAAACTTGATATTCTGTCGATTCGATCCATCTAAAGTAAGTTTTACAGAACGAAAAAAATAGTGGGCCACCATCATATTTCTTGGGAATGCATGCGTAATTAGTGTTCTTGCCGAATATATTCGAACGCCATTACCAAAAAGTCCGTAACCCGTTTAATATATCGATTGATGTTTATTACATGCCCAAATAATCAGAAACCACCATGAAACTCCGGTAGTTGAAAAAGAATGTATTCGAAAATTAAAAATTATTATAAACGAAAACCGGGAAAAGATTCGGGTCCTCTAGAGTCTTAATATGGTGATTTGTTTGCATAAGCTCCTATTTGGGATTACTTCATCCTGGACAATATACATACAGGCTGTTGAAAATAACGTGTAGAGCTCCTTTTTATCCGAATGTTCAGTCCGATTTTCTACTTACTCGAACAAGGAGGGACTACAATCTATCTACATACTATGTTCGGGAGATTGATGTGTTGTTTATGTCCTAGAAAGGATGCCCTCTATAAAATGTTCCAGGACCAAATTCAAAACGAGCCAATAATTTTGCTCGAGATTTTTTTAAAGTTTTACAAAAAATACAGTTGCTCTTAATCAAAGTGAAATATTTGTAAATAAACCACCAGTCGTTCAACAACAACCACTTACTTCGACAGCATCTATAACATGCTAACCAACAATATTTTTAGGTCCCATTGTACACGGCGTTGATGATAGGCCAGCAAGCGGCTGAAGCTATGGTACAACTAAGTGGACTTGCAATTTATAATCAACCACAAGACGAGTTAGTCAATGTATCCAAATTATAAACAAAATCAAAAAATAATTTTAAAAAAAAATGCTCATAGCGTTTTTTTGAAATATCAAATATCACAATACAGATCAGCCAATATATTATAAGACATGCAAATTTTACGTAAGCATGTGTATTAATGTAAGCGGCGGCGGCATTTATTTGTTGTTTCGCGCGATCGATTTTATGTAAAATTGTAAACGTCGTACCCGGATAACCAAAATAAGTCATTGCCAAAGCAAAAAATATCTTTTTCTGCTAGTCAAAAATTTGTTTGTTCAGTTTAAGTCTACCCCACACAATAATGTGTATGTAAAAAATGACAGGTTTATATCCCTTCGCTTGATTTGAAGTACAGCCAACACAATTGTGTGTATTATAATAGTGTTTTTTCGGACGAAAATAAGATTAAAAGAATACACGAATGTGTAAGTTGGTTCAAAACACATACAAAAATAAATTTCTGATGTAGAATATATTAATAAATGTGCTTAGTTCACGTGGATTTAGTGGAAATTTTAAAATGAAAGGGAACAGAGGTGAAGCTAGCTACCCAAGTAGCAATTTTTGGTTTCAAGTTGGTTTTATAACCAATACGAAACTTAGGTTTTACAACCAAAAAGTTTTTGAAATGGTTTGAGATACGTTTGCAACACGTATAGAAGCCGTAGCAGATACTGCTTTTGACCGCGTTTTTTTGATACAATCTCGTTTTATTTTTACAAATGGGGAACCGTTTATAAACAGATTTAAAAAAACCTCAGATTTTTTGAAATGGTTTTAAATGATTTCAAATATTCGTATTATAGCTACTTTTAAGTTTCTTTGGAGCGGTGACAAACCTAGTGGTTCTAGGTTTCATAAACACCGTAATAAAAATCCGAAAAATCGGTTTTAAAGCGGTTTGTTAAAAACTGAAAATCTCTGAAAAATGGATTAATTACAGTTTCAACTGATGTTATAAAAATTTAAAACCTTTTGATAATATAGTTTACAACATTTTTTTTAGCCAGATTTCGTTTTCACTTCGAGGTGAGTTTACCAATTGACTTGACAAACCTTTTATAAGATTCGTCATTCATCAAGTTTATCAGCAGACGGTATTGTCCGAGTCCGACTCTAAACATACCAAGCAATATATTGTTTGTGCTTATAAACAAAATAAATACATAATGATTTAGCGAATTATTTTAGAAGTTGGTAAACCATTAAAACTTCCAGTGACAAAAATACCTAAATAGAAGAAAATTATTAGAAACAATAATGTACGGTATTTTAATCAATATTTAGGGTTTCTATAAACCGTTTCAAATACGTTGCAATTGTTCCAAAAAAACTGTTTACGAATGGTTTCAAAATAACCAGTAAATTTTGGATATTTGGAAACCATTTAAAAATGTTTTGCTAGTGTCAAAAGGGTTTCATAAAACTCGTTCAGAGACGTTTAAATTATTCGGAATTGAAGACATGTTAGAACAGATTCAAAAATACTAGTAACATAAACTCTTAAATGCAACCTCGATTTTGGTTTTTCTGAAACTTTGGTTTCATTTTGCTACTTGGGTACATTCTATAATAGTGCACCTTTCGGAGCTATCTTCCATGACGGGACTAATTTTGGCGAAAATGTCGAGGTATACTCAGCATTCTCGAATCTATCCAATAAAATAAAGAATAACCAGCGACTTTTAACAGGAATCGTAGTAGAACGTGCAACCGCAATACAGGCGATTGCTTAAACCACTCGAAATAAACGTTGATAAAACTGTGGTATTTGCCAATACACATCTGTATTTCTATCCGAAAGCCGACCACATATTGAAACATTTACTGAAAAATTTGATGCGGATAAATACGTGCTCGATAAATGTTTTCAATAATCTGTATATTGTCCAAGATGAAGTATTCCCAAATAGGAGCTTGTGCGAACAAACGCAACTTCATTATATTTAAACTCTGGAGGACCCGAATCATTTCGCGGTTTTCGATTATAATTTTTAATTTTCGAACACATTCTTACTTGCTTCATTAAAGGGGTATGTTCTTGGAGATGACAAAACTCAACCAAAATTATTTCACTATCCCGACCAGTCAGATCTCATAAAGAACACGTCTCTACCACCAGGCGCAATTCTTTCCAACTTTCTCGGCTTTTCATCTTTTGAACGTGTTTTATCAGCGGCAATACAGAATGAAGTTGAATTGAATGAAAGTTAATAGCCCATGCGAGTACATTTTTTACTGTAATTTATGCTATTTACATAAAAATGTAAATAACGTTTTTTACATGTAAAGTGCCCATCACTCCAGTGGACGCTGAAACCTCACGAGATAACCAGGTATTTGGTCTGGAGATTGATAAACCAGAGACATAGCAAATTTCCAGTAAGAAAATTGGCCTCAAAATACCGTCATAATTGATTTTTAAAATTTGAGCAGTTTTAACAGCTTTTAATGAGCCACAATGATTCGAATAACTAAAACAGTTCTGATTTGGTGCAGGCAAAAAATTGTTCATTTTTTATGATCTTTCAACTATGAATGATTTACATCTAACTGAAACTGCTTTCAGTGCCACAACAATAGTTTTGCTTACTAACGCGCCTCAAATTGTTTTGTGACATCCTTCAACGTCTTTTCAATGATATGAGATTCGTATATATTTTATACCAAGAATTTTAAAAACGGTATGCCATATGATCAAATCAGAATGAGAAAAATATTACCGTAATCAGCGTCACTATGGTAATTAGGAGTACTAATAAGCTTCAGCTAAATTTGTGAGAGTCTCCAAAAGCTTTTTATTGATATGTCGCACATTTATATATTCTATAATAAATCAATAATTAGATCCCAGTGCAAAAACGGTGGCTTTATCAGATGATACGCTAATGATACATGAGAATAGGAAAATTTGTAACTGCTTACTGCGCTAAAACGATAGGTTTGAATACTAAGGTGCTTCAGAAGTAATGAATGATTAGCTACCAGCGCAAAAAAAAGTCGATTTGGAATGCGCTTATTACAAAATTGATGTTTTTTCCAAGACCTTTGAAATGATATGCCACGTGATTTTTGGGAATAACAAAAGTTATAATTGCTAGCAGAGCCATTAGGGTAGTTTTTATTACTACAATGTTATCAGAAAAATTAATTCTTCAAGACCTTTTCAAAGATATACGACACGTATATATTCAATAACAACCGACACATAAGCTACCAGTCCCAAAACGGTGGATTTTTGTACTAAACTAAGATTAAAGACCTTTTGAACGATATAAGAAAATTATAAAGCAATATCTTGGTATTGGGTTGTACAATGGATGCTTTCTTATGGCAGGTACGCATCTCCGGTAAGGCACATATCATAAAAGGAAATCACCGAATTAAATATTTAAAAAGAGAAATTCCTAAAAATTCATCCGGTCTGATTTTTTTTTTAATTTAACCGGAAATTAGATTTGGTATGACAAAAAACAGTTTTAACACTAATTTGGCCCTGTACAGCACATACGGTATAATTGATTGGGATGAAACTTCATACTAAAACGTTTTCTACAAATTTGGAGATCCCTTTGCTACTATACCTAGACTAGGTCATTTTTTATCCGATCATGGTCAAATTTAGTTAGCAGGAAAGAAATGAAAATTTTAAATCATTTTTGAAAGAAGTTTTGGAATATAGCAAACTGTGGATAGACCATGGCCATTTCTTAATGAATCACTATAAACTTGTGTATATGGAATTCTAAAATGATTTTATGAAGAATTTTAGAAATATGGAACTAAAAATGCGATTCTAAATTTTGGAAGCTGTTCTTTCATTTAAATAACTGGAAGTGAACTAAGAAATGCTCATGAAATTAGATATGGTAAGTGGAAATCGTAATCCAAATATATTTTTAGGAAAATCTGTAATCATTGTACAAAATCATTGTAAAATATGACGATTTAATGAGTTTTAATGCATTGTGAAGTTTCTGACAGAAACGAAGAAATGTATGTTACTATTGAATTATATTCTTTTGGTTGTCCTCACTACTTAGTCTGATTTTCAAACGGATTGGTAGTAGAAGGTTTTATTTGAGTAAAAACGGGATGTGAAATACAAAAATATATTTCGCTACCAAATCATCTGAAAACCAAATCTGTGTCATTTAAAATGTTAAGCTTATATAAGAATTATCTTATAATACTAGCTTTTTGGTGCAAACTCAGTAATGTTCTGATATTGGCCTTTTTGAGAAAACCCGCTTGAACAATTTATAGAGTTAAAGCTATAGAATTCATCCGACAAAATTACATTTTGTTACAAACTCGACTATGTCTTGTTGTTGGCTGTTAATAATAGACCACTGGAACACTATCAGTGCATTGAATAAGCTCTACTCAAAACTATTCCGTTTAAAATTAGTTTAAAAATGTACACAACGTCATTTAAACAAGATAAGTCCATAGGTGTTATCTGTATATTAAGTATAGTTTTGGTAAACCCTACGATGTTTTGTTTTAAGTTGATCAACTATTTAATTAACGAGTTTTCTTTTGTGGATGTGAACTTTTTTTAGCAAACAAATTTAACGGGTTTTTTCTTAAACGCAACATTTTGCAACCGTGTAATAAATTATTTGTCAACAAAGTATAGAATTATAATTTTTACTTAGTCAAAAGGAATTCCAGATAGCCAATCCACTAAATACAATTTGAAGGGCTTATGGCTGTTTGGCGATGAAGCATATAAACAGGCGGAAATGTAACTTGCTATTAAGAATTGTCACTGTGCACAACGTGTCATCCACAAGTAGCATTAATTTTTTGTTTTCATTTGAAGAAACTTGCTGCAGAATCATACCGATTAACGATAGGTTCCGCATGTTAACCCTTATGTGAGTAAAGACAAAAATATCTTAATTTGAGTGACTAAGGTACCGGGTACCCTACATGCAATTTTTCTTGAAACTAATTTTTTTAATAACGGATTTTGTTAAAACTTCATATGTCAGTTTTCGAAGAAAATTCTTTAAAAAACCGTAAAAAATCCTAACATATTACATCATTGAAAAAAATAATCGAAAGTAATAAAAAAACGTTGGTTAGTTTTTTTGAAATAAATATAAATATAAACATAAATTAAATGAAATAAATAAACGGAAATACAAACAATGAAATACAACGACATATAACACAAAACTAATAAATATTTGAATACTATTTCTTTCAAATATAGTGTAAAATATGTAAAGGTATACCCGGATACCCTTCTTACTCTAATTCGTACATGTAAACTATTTTTTGCTCTCACGTGCATCCAAGTTGTAAAATTTCTCATTTTTAAATGTTATCATAATCTATCAATTGACTTCAAGTTCTCCTAAAATTAAAACATTTTATTATGACTGGAACATATAAAGCAAGACGTTTAAAAGTGCAAAAGATAGCCGGAAACCCCATCACTCACATAAGGGTTAAAAGTGGTGAGTTCGATGTTGCAGGCAAGGAACGTGAAAAACTGAATTATTTTAACAATTCAAAGCGCAAAAAACCATGGATGGACCCAGGCGCACCATCCATATCAACCGCAACACCGAATCGATTTGGCAGAAACATGATTGCTGTAGTCTATTATGAGCTGTTAAAACCTGGAAAACGGTTAATACTAAACGTTACCAATTGACCGATTTGGACCATTCGCCGCTTGAAAAAAGACCAGAATAACGAAAGAGGCAACACAAAAAAAGTTTTTATTCATGACAATGCTCCATCACATACGAAAAAAAACCACTTCGCGAAGAGTTGGAATCACTCAGCTGGGAAGCCCTACACCATGCGGCTTAATCCTTTTGTCCGTAATAAGTATACGTTTGCGACTATAAAGATAACGGTAGAAGTTTTTATTCCGCAAAAATAATTGCATTTGCTTCCTTATCAACTTGGGACAATTCTGTTGGGGCTTGACAAACAGTGTGAGCGCTCACCCCATACTGAGAAGCATCTGTTTCTTTCTTTAGTAAATTATTTATTAGATATATAGTTTCACTCAAGGTTTTACAAAACCTCACAAAACTTTATTTGTGGGACATGGCATGTTAAAACACCAATTTTTCTTGAATTTAGTAAATGCCATTTATGTTTATGTCACGTTTCCACAATAATATATTTTTTCTTACATAAGTTCGTCTTTATCCAAATTGATCCAAATGTTGAATTTTTGTAATCTATGTTCTTCCTTTTCAAGTCGTATTAAATTGGATTTCATCCGTTGGTCCAATTATTTTTATATCGCCTACAAATACAAACACTTCAGGTATTCCTTTTTATATTGGCTCAATTTAACAGGACAGTTAAAATTGAGACAAACATAACATTGTATTGAGAAATACAACGGTTTTCATCATACACAGAAATATTGCCAAAGGAAGACCAGATGCGTTTGATATTTTGGAAAACATCACGTTCGTTCAAGTATGTTCAGTCAGTAAAGATACTGCCGCAAGTATTAGTTGACAGAAACCCAATCCTGGAAACTACCAGAGATGTGAAGTATAGCTACGGAGCTACAAAGATTAAGAAACATAAAAAAATCAGAAAATCCAGTAAAAATTAAACATAAACCTCATGCAAGTAAAACCAGGAACCAAATACTCGCAAGTGTCGTAATGCTAAAAGCAGTTATTTTAAAAGACACTCCTGAAGATACAAGAATTTCCAAGACTATACTAAAAAGCCGTATCATTCGGCTAGCTAATTAAGAGAAATGCCTTGAAGCTCTATAAGCAACAGGTTAGAAAAGCAAAACTCTCTAAATAAAATGGCATTCATTTTCTATTAAAAAAATGTCTCAAATAACAATAAGACAATAAGAATAGTACAACTATCGGCATTAAGACTAAATAAGACATCTATATAAATAAAAGCCTAAACCTGACTGCCAGCGTCGGTGACGCTATGTGAGTTTGCCATGAGTTTGCTTTATTAAAACCCTGGAGCGGAATTTTGTAACATCACAATTTTCGATAATTTATCGAAGTTTACGTCTCGCTTCTCTAGAATAATATGGAATACTGATTCATATTTTATATCACTTTTAAGCCTGCAAGATAAAAAAATTGTAATATATCTACTCAATTTCTATCACCAAATAATTTGTTTACGATATTTGAACGAAATTAGAGAAAGAGATAATTGTCACATTTATTCTAGTATGTTGTGATAGCAACAGAAAATAAACAATTTATAAACGATAGTGACGTCAATTTCAGTTTAGGAAAAAGAGACATAAATGTCGATAAAGTATCGAAAATGTGATGTTACAAAATCTCACCCGTGAATTTGTTATTGGCGATTTTCATGGAATGTAGATAGCGTTAGTTTCTACGGCTACTAGGGGGAAAAGAATTGTCAAATGACAGTAATCTCCCTTGCTTCACAGCAAACAAGAATTTACATTTTGTTCACCAGATGTTAGCTTTTTTGTTGCAAACCGCGAATATATTAAATTAATTTTTATCGAGTCGAAAATGCATGTTTTTCTGTGTACCTACCGAATCAACAAATAACTAAATTCGAAGCAGGTAATGAAGATGAAGCGTTACTTACACCACAACCTGGCCGGACGAAGCTTGAGTAATGGTTTCAACTCAACTTTAACGATAAAAACGCACGTCATTTCGAATATACTGATATTCCCCGCCATTACATGCCAACAGGATTGAATTTGTGTAAGAACATTCAATATTGTTATTTACAAAACCTTCAAATAAGCTGCAGCTGCACGGGGTGTTCTGCTAAACGATGACGAATGGGATCACTGCTTAACAGAAGCAGCAGGCTTTGCCAAAACAGCTTCGAGAGACCTTCGCTTTGATTTGTTGCTTTTGTCAACCTTCAAAACCTCTTGATCTTTGGATGAAGTATCACGATGATATGACTCTCGATTACAGCCAACACCATATTGAAAATGTAGCATACAAAAGAATTACTAAATTGAAAATTGAGCTTCAATTTACAACAACGGGAATCGCAGCTACTTGCTGAAGGGTGGTCGAAAAGTTCAAAGCGGGTTTAAATTGCTAGTATCGCTGATTGACACTTCTGTTTTCGCGATGCAATTGGCATCACCCGAAGCAAGCATTTCGCGAGAAGCTTCATTTATTATTGTCGATGAGATTTCAATGCTGCATTGCATTTACAAGCTAATGCGTGAAGTAATGGGTTGCGAAATGTCTTTTGGTGGAAAGGTTTTCGTTGTTGGTTAAGACTCTCGACAGACACTTATAGTTGTCGTGAGAGGAACGCAAGCTGGTAAACTTTATTCAATTGTCGCAGGATTCTATTATCAAAGGTATCAACAATGACTGCCCAGTTCAAATTCCTCAGCAAATGATCGAAACTGGAGAACTGGTTAAATTTGTTTTTGGCACAAATATTTCTGAAATATCAGAGGATCCAAATGATGAACAAAATTATCCAGCAGAATTTCTTCATGATCAAACCGGAATACAACCTCATGTTCAACGTCTGAAGCCTGGAGTAATTATAATGCTGCTGACAAATTTAAACCCATAAAAAGGAATGTGCGATGGCACTCAAATGATAGTTAAGAAGCTGCACCGAAATTTTATAATAGTCGAAATTCTATCAGAGTGCAATCGTGGACATATTGCCTTTATTCATTCAAAATTGAGTTTGAATTTTTTCGAATAGTAGTTATTTAACTTTTTGTAGTTGATAGATTATTTCAAACCCAGCTTCATTCATTGTCTTACTGTATACTATGCTTGCTTAGCGTTTTCTATTATCCGAATTTTCAGTTTTCGTCTGCGAGCTTTAAGTTGGTGCGAAAGATTTATGACTTTAGACTTACTTATTACTAACCTACCCACCCATCTAACCACAACTACATACCACCAAATTAAAACTATCTACTCTCCACTATTCACTATTATTATTTTTTTTGCAAGAGTACTTTAATTTTGACTGGCGGCTTAGCCGCTCCCGAAACAAATAGACAGGTGGCTAAGCCGCTCCCAAACAGCTGGTTTAGAATAGTAGCCTCGAATGCAAATGGATTAATGCAACATTTTTCAATAGCTGACTTTAAAAAAAAAAACTGAAAAAATTTATATAACCTTAATATTGGAAAACAATTTTACGACAACGTCATAACTAAATATATATGGATAGAGTTATCACTGCGCCAGCCATCTGGCAGGAAGGTCTAGAGGCAGATCGCCGGTGACTATAATAGAAATAAACAAATAGTATATAAATCTTACATTTGAACAGAAATTTGTGCCAATGGTTACCCTAAAAGAATATATATATATATATATATATATATATATATATATATATATATATATATATATATATATATATATATATATATATATATATATAAATAACAATAAAGAATAAGGTGTGTCTTCTATATGTTATCCTCCAAGATATAAACTATATAAAGGAGGGGTGGAGGGGTGAATATACAGAGATAGATCTCTTGATTTCTTGAGCGATAAATCAAATGTATCACGGTAAATATAAAATCTGGTAAATGACCACTAGATGGTCTGGTATTACTACTTCCAGTTAAAATCCAGTAAAATTCTAGTAAATAAAAAAGGAAATTTTGTTTTCTAGTTAAATTTTAAAGTTAATATACTAGATTTTCAGTCAAAATAAAATTAAAACCAGAATTTTAATAAGTTCTAGTTAGTTTCTAGTTCTAGTGTTTATTATACTGGGACTCTAGTGGTTATCTAGTAAAAAGAATACTAGAAAATTACTAGATCATTTCTGTTTGGTTCTATAATGGAGTGTCTAGTTAATTTCACTAGAAATCAAGTTAATTTTGTTACTAGAATTCCATTAAAAGTTTAATTTACATGAATTCTTGCAAAATTCTAGCAAAATCCAATTCCGCCATATTATTTTGGATTTACATATGATTTCTATTACATTTTACGGGAGTTCTATTAAATATATTTCCATAAAAATTAACAAATAGCGATAACATTTTACATTACCAGAATCCCAGTAAAAATCTAGTAAAATTCGAATATTTTATTATTTATATGCTCTGCAGTAAAGTTTATAATTCAAAATGTTCTCACTTTATAACTATGCATCTCATACTACCTCTCTTACAAGAATAATATTTACCTGAATTCTAGTACTATTCCAGTAAAATTTAATCGTTTACTAGAATTTTAAGAGAATTCTAGTGAATGTAAACGGTTTTTATCTTTTTTTTACATTGATATTGTTAATTTTACCTGAAATCCCGTTAATTCTAGTAAAGTTACTGAAATATTGCTTGAATCTGGTAAAATTAACAGTTATTCGAGTTTTTTCTGTTTTTTTTTTTTGGTATATATTTTCAAATTATCGTAGGAATTCTTCAGTATTAAGCAAAATTTCAATAAGTGACATCAAAATAAAAAAGTGATCTTCGTAATTATTATTTGAGTTATTAAGAAAAGTTATTTGTTGTTTGTATTAAAATTAAAATGGATATAATAGAATTATGTAAGCAATTTTCTAAAAGAAAATGAAATTCCAGAAGATGTGATTTCAATTTTATCAGGTAAGCCTTTAGAATTTATATTACTTTAGTGATTATTTTCCTGATCTCACCGAAATACTCATGGAGGCTCGCAAACTTCTTTGAATTTAATTATAGTATAATGGTACGTTTATTTTAATGATTACTCGGATACGTACTCCTACCGGAATATTTTTTTAAATAATGTTTAGGTGTTATTGTATGTTTTGTATTGTAAGGAATTGTAATGAAATTTTTGTAAATGCTGAGTGTATACAATTTCCGATTAAGTTTTAACAGCGCTTTTAATTATAATTCAATAAAATTTTAACGTTACTTTAAACATATCAATTAAATAAAATAAAAAATATTAAGCAAATACTATAATACAAAATTGAATAGATCGAATTGGTCACCAATGCCATTCAGGCTTTCTCTGGGAATATGAAATTGGGAAAAATATGTTCATAACATTTTTGTCTAAATTATGTTTTTCTGGCCTACTGTTGGAATTAGCTGAGTGCAAATATTTCCGAAATAAAGTTTATTGGGGATTTTTTGTTGTGTGGTTTTATTGTTCTATAACAATAAAATATAAAACATCAGTCGGTGCCAGCTCCAAATTAATTCCTGCGGGCGCGGAGTCTCAAGAATTTACAGCTACGAGCAAAAGTGTTAGGCACCCTAAAGTACTGCCAGTTTTAGGGTGATTTAGCATAGAGAATGTAAATAAAACTGAATATGTGATTATTATGATTTATTTTAATAAAATAATTAATATTTTGTCGGTCCACCTTTCGATTTAATGACAGCTGCCACTCTTCTCGGCATTGACTCTACCAACTTAAAACATTCTTCTTGAGATATTTGTTTCCACTCATGCTTTAACGCGGCCAATAGCGATTCCTTATTATTTATATTGTGTTTTCGGATGTTTTTCTTTAAAATGGACCAATCGGATCCATTCGTGGTTCAATCGGATTGAGGTCTGGTGATTGTGGCGGCCAGTCCAAAAGGTCGATTCCGTTTTGAGCCATCCATGTCATGATGTGTGCTGATTTGTGGCAAGTGGCGTTGTCTTGTTGGAATTTTACGCCGTCGGTGTTTTTACCGTCGAAAGTTTGCGTTATCGATGGCGCTAGAGCTGTTTCAAGAACTTCAGTGTATTTCGCACTGTTCATTCGCTCCTCACAAAATACCATTTCGCCCACTCTATCGGCAGCCATACAACCCCTGATCATGATTAAGCCCCCTCCATGTTTAACAGTTGGCACCACACATTCTGGGTTGTATTCTTGCCCCACTCTTCGCCTGACATAAGTCATACCAGGTGTTCCAAACAACTATGCAAAAAGAAAAAAAAAGATTTAGTTTGAGATTTAATTATTTTCCTTGCAGAGCGGGATTTCAAAGACATTGACATGTTTTCATCTAATATATAAAGTAAATAACAATACCTCAAAATTAGATTCATCTGACCACAGTACATTGGACCAATCTTCCATTGTCCAATCTCTATATTTTAGAGCCCACTCCAACCGACTTTTCTTATTGTGCTACGACAGCCATGGCTTCTTCCTTGCCTTGCAACCTTTTAATCCAGCTTTAACAAGCCTTCTTCGCACAGTATGCACGCTCACTGATTTGGCTTTTGCTTCAGATAAAGCTGCAGCCAGGTCTAAAGCAGTTTTCTTGCGATCCTGTAGGGACTGCCTAATTAACAATCGGTCTTCACGATCTGAAGTTATTTTTTTTCTGCCTGTTTTTGGCCTATTTTCATGGGCACCGGTCTCTTTGAAGCGATTTAGTGCATATTGCACTGCACAACGTGAGCACTTCACTTCTCAGGCTATTTTCACTTGAGACATGCCTTGTTCATGCAAAATCTGAATTTTTAGGCGCTGTTCTGCACTAAGTTCAGTTTTTTAGGCATAATTAACGCGATAAATGTTATTCTTTACTAATATGGTAGCAATAATTGATTACAACACGTGTATGTTCGCTGCAAGCACTGATAACAAACTAAAACTCTAAACGTAAAATAGCAAATTTGAAGAAATGCCGTCTTAAAACACAGCTGGGTGTCATAAATATTTGTTATTTTTTATTTCTGTGTTTTTTTATTTCAATAGTAAAGCCATAAAACCATAAAACGCATATTCAACCACTAATTGTTAAGACAATGACAAACAAAAGGGGTGCCTAATACATTTGCTCGCAGCTGTATTTTAAATCGCATGTCCAGCATACGCATTTGGCCTAAGGTAATAATAATTGTTATTAGTTTAGTAAAAATATCGGGTTTAAAGACTTTTACGTAAACAACATTTTTAGGTCTATATGTACCGGATATGTATCACGTCAATTATTTTAACATTTTATTTGTGATTTTGACATAAGAGTTTAATTTATTCTTTCATTTTTATTTATGATACAGTTTGAAGAAAGCACCTCCGAAATAATAAAAAATACACAACAATCGCAGCCATATCTAATATATTTCGCCGATGAAGGATTACTGCACCAGGGAATAATTTGGATAATAATCGACGGACAAACTATTAATATTGGGCAGACCATCTTTATTAATGCAATGGACCTACTGTTCAAGGTTGTTTATGTATTCGAAATGAAATATCCGAAAAATGCTATTTATATTTAACAATTTCATCGAGGTGTATTTTTATAAAATAAAAGGAGCAACACCAACACTAAGGGTATCAAAATTGTATACTCAATTGTATAACAAAAGCATAGTTTAATAAGTAGTTAGTATGTTATATATCGATCGTTAATAAGTATAAGATATTTGTTAGTTCTGGATACATTTTTTTAATATAATGAATTTTAATAAATATAATTTATTGTTCTTAAAATTACAATGTTTAAAGCAAATTTTAGTTTTTTATTTTAATTTTCCATATATTTAGAATTGTTTTCGATTTGTTCCTAGTGGTACAGGGTTTTGCTTGGAACAAGCATGGCGTTCGTCTTTGTGTTTTATAGTAATGATATAACTTATCGGTAAACATTTGGTAATCTATTACGTACATTAATTTCCACCACTTTGGGTTTACTCGAATATTTTTCTAACTTTACTTCACGTCAATATAAATGGGTGCTTAAAGGAAAATTTATCGTTGAATGTACAACATACTCTCGATTTTCCAGTAATAAAACAATAAGGTTCCAATTAAAATTTGTAGGCTGAATTAGTTTTAAAATTGGTATTGTCTAGCAATATTAATAGAATATCAATTAGAAACATAATAGAAATCATGTGATTTTACTAGAAAATTGGTAAAATTCTTTAAATTTTACAAGACAATCAACATCAAATACTACTTGATATCGGGTTAAAAAAATTATTTATTTATTAATTTTAATAGAATTTCTGTTGGAAAAATATTGATTTTACTAGAATATAAAAAAATGTCTGTTACTTTTATTGGAATATCAATAAGATGCACAACCTTAACTTACCAGAAATCAGTTTTAAAAGCGGGAAGTACAGTAATATTACTAAAATTTCAGTTAAAAAAATAACTGAAAATCTAGTGATTTTACTAGAAAAACAGGCTATTTCATAATTATACAAGAATTCCGGTTGAAAAATGCAACAATATATTATACTAGAATTCCGGTTTTACTACATTATTATACTAGTAAAATTTACTTGAATTATGAACTACCAGAAATCTAGTAACATACATTTTACTTGATTCAACTAGATCATCTTGCTCACATCTAGTGAATTTTTGATTACCGTGACAGGACTTTTGGTAAAACTGTCTTGTATAATCAAAAAACATTATACCTGGTAAACATTTAAGAAACCAACAAGGTTAACCCATTTAGTGAATGGTCAATCTACATAAATCTCGAATTCAACATTTTTCATAATTACAATACTTTATTTTACTACGTAAAAGAAAATAAATGAGATCCGTTTGGAGCAGGGCGTATTGCAAGTTTTAATCTGTAGATAAATCGATATATTAGCCCACGGTACCCGATCTCTAATAATTTTTCATCACTAAAGTCATAATAGAAAATTACATAAAACAGCAAGAGAATTTTCTCCTATTAAACACAAGTTATTATAACAAACAGTCCAACGATTATTAAGAAAACTAGTCCTACGTGGCTAACAAATAACAAAATTTGATAGGAGAAATTTTAGGAACTAATTGAGAATAATAATTAACTTATTTGCCAATAAAAAGTTTGATACCGCTAGGAGAAGAACCAGAACTAGAGCACCTAACTAATATTGCTAATTAAAGAAATCAAGAACGAATTCATTAAAAAATAGCTAAATGGCCTTACTGGGAAAAAATATACCGAGTATTACCCACATGTGAAAGTGAAGATAAAACAAGGACTACAAGTGCAATCAAAAAGGCTTATTTGATTGCAACCAAATTTAAGAATACGTTCCAGGACCTCCACCCAGTAAAACAGGTTATGAAAACATACCACCAATAAATAAAATGGTTGACAACAATATATCTCCATCAATACAAGAACTAAAATAAAATATAAAATTTTACCTAAATGCAACTAAGTCTACAGGATATGGCTTAATTACAGTACAAGTAGTAAAAACTATTCCTTATAAAGGAGTGAGTTTATTCCTCCAAATAATAATCGCAGTTTTCAAACTTAAATAAGTTCTCAGTAAACTGAAAGTGGCAGATTTTATCAAGATACTTAAACAATAAACAAACCACTAACTGAACAAAAATTCGTACCGACTGATTGCAACAATTTCAAAAATATTTGAGAAACTCTAGTTAAGAAACTCAAAACAGACCGACCAAATGGCACAGTGAAATTTCATCAACAGATTCCGATCTGTGATGAAATGAAATATATCTATGACCCTCTGTCGGAGTGCAAAACTCATGGGCCGATGCATTTTCTATGTCAGTATAAGCTTGCATGGTGCTAGCAATGTGCAAATGGTCTTAAAATCGGTCCTACAGCCTTACGTCCTCAAAATTGGCTGACTGGCGTAAGAGTAACGATAAAAATAAGCAAACTGCGAAAGAGCAGGGAGAGCCTTAAACAGGCCCCAAAGATTGCAAAGATAATTGCAAAGGAAATTAGAAACTATGTTCAATTATTTTCTTGGATGTAGCACAAGCATTCAAACAAAGAGACTAACCGCAGTACAGTTTCGTATTAAATTAGGTAGCTGCTTGGAAATGCAGAAAATATCAACTGGATTACCACTAGGTATCATTGTGGGACAAAATTTGTATATTCTATATACTTTGGACCTGCCAACCATATAGAGGAAATATACTATCTGATGATGAATTTCGTCAGTGACGAAATTATCAAACACGCGAGAAAACAAAGCAACCTATTAGTCTACATGAAAATGATAAAATATGTCGTATGGTGGATGTGTACGCCCAGTAAGATACGTGTATAGCTGCGAAGGAAGGAACCTCTTGATTTAGTTGGTCCATACTTGGTTCCCTCCAAATGAGAATTTAAATTATTCAAGAAAATTTACTCGATGATCTGTACATCCTGACAGGAGGGGCTGACTGTAAAACTTTCTTTCAGTTTTACGTAATACGAAATTATTTTAAACTTAAGATTTAAAACTGGCTTTGTGATTTCCCTTGTCTTTTATTTTTGGTGCTAATAATATTTTGTATTACTAGATAGAATTTAATTGAACGGTGAACGTATAACAGAAACACTCGTTTTTATTTTATTAAGCCTCACGGTATCTTGGATACATTAAATCACAATCTTTATTATCTTAATTAAAAATGTTTTGTTTAGAAAATTAGTTCATTGTTTTTTCGAAATGAAAATACCCAGCAAAAAATATTTAATATAATCTCTAACGCCTCATCAAATATTTTAATATCAATTATATTTCAGTAAAGCTCACAGAATTTTTGACGTTTGCCTCCTTCACCCCTAAAGTGACACAATATTATTTATTTTGTTAAATTTAATTGAAATTGCTTATAGAACTTCGAGAACATATAAAACCACTACAAACAGTTTTTGTTATAAGTGTCGTTAAGTAGAAGAGGAAGATTTATATCACCCAAGAGCTATTTTTCTATTAAAGTCGATAAAAAGCGACGCTATAGGGTATCTCGCTATACTCGTATGTACATATAAAATAGGAAAAAATAAATCAATTATTTTTTCGGAACTATTATATTGAATCAGATAAATTACTAAACAAAGAATATTTTTGAAATTTTGTCCGATCCTAATATAACAAAGAATTCCTGGTAATTTATCTAATTTTTACTAGACAAACTAAGTACGGATGATATTTTATTTTAACGAGTTAAAATCTGAACTAATTTGTTTTAATTGTAAATTTTAATTTTTGTGCCGCCGTTTCCCGATAATTTTCGGCTATAAATACTGGAGGGGGGAGATTTTGAAATAATATTTGTCACGCGATTAATGTCCGGGATTAATAAAAACCAAAAATTATAACAGTCATAATATTAATTTTTTGGATATGTCCTGAAGCAATAAAATTAATTTTTATAATAACAGTTTTATGTTATTTCCTTTCCCGCACCCACACCCTTACCATATACTATTATTAGAAATAATATAATCACTAAAATAGTGTAATAAAATAAGGAAATTACTATTTTTAGTTAATTTCATAGAATTAATTTTTTTTTGGCCCTGTTTGAAACAAAGTGAAATTGGTTAATTTGATTGACTGCTAATTGAATTGGTTTTCTCTTCCGAAAAATAAAAATTTTTAGAAACATCTGTACACGATTTTCCTGCTGTTATGCAATAAAATATTGTGCCTGATTTTAAGGTACGAAAACGTATCGTAATTATTTATTTAAGATATTGATCGACTCACTGTTAGTTTTCTTTTGTCATTTTCTTAATTTTTATTTTGTCAATTAAATTGATGACATTCTTAATTATCGGTTTCTTTAACTTACATATAAAAACTATATAAAGGAGATAACAACAACTATACGAGTATATATAGGGTGAAACGAATCCAAAGTTTAGGTATATAGTTCCTGTAATCAATACAAGGATAAACCCTAAAAACTTTTTGACGCAGATTCTTGTTGTTGCCCTCCACTGGATAAAATACGTTTTTCTGTAATTAATTTTCTTGTTTTTCTTCTGTTTGCTCTGTGCCAGGAAATACAAAACAGACATAAGTTTAAAAAAAAAACAAAATAGAAAATTATCTAATTTTTATCTAAGTATAATATTGTGCTGTGTATTTTATATATAAGCATAAATAGAAAAATCAATTTAAGATAATTGAAAAGCGATAATTAAATTTTTAAAGTTAAAGAAAATTGCTTCATTGAAAGTGTGAATTTTTCTCGGAAAACTAATTATTATAAATAAACAAACATAAAAAAAATATTAAGTTATTTTTTCAAAAGTTTTTTTTTTTCTAAACAAACACAGAATCATGCCAAAATCTTTTAAAGAGGTCAAATTTGATGGACGTTCGATTATACCGAGTAAATTACCGCATAGTAGTATATGAATCAAAAGTTGTAGGATTATTTTGACGCAAACAACTTAACGAGTAATCAATATTGAGTGTGATTAAGATCCGGGAAATAGCGTCACTAATCCAAATACCCGAGTTTATTTACTCTACGACCAAATATAATTTACAATTTTATGATTAATTGACTTGAATTTATATAAATTTGTGTAGAGTTTACAATACCTTTGAGTAAACGTACACACAAACATGATTAATGACATATAAATTACTATTAAGCTCAATTTGTTCTGATTAAATGCCTTGTACATGTGTATACATATATGTTATATTTGGAAAGTCCATTAATTAACCAGCTATATACTCGTATGTATATAATTTTATTCACCCCTCGCGCCCAATTAAATTTGTTTATGTTTTTGACAATTTTATTGTTCCGATCATCCATCGGACATGTTTCTATAAATTAGTTCCAGATCAGATAATTAATGTATTTTATTTATAATTAAATTTGATTCAGTGTTTTCGTAAAAAATAATTAGTCAAACATAACCGAGGCGACTTTAGATGTACCGTGCTGGTGCACGAGCTTTTAATATTTGAGTTTTATATCTCTTAGAGGATAAAACATACCACAAAGCACAAGTTGGACGTGACACTTGCCTGTTTCTCTTAGTAGTATTTAAATTTTAGACAGTGTTCAAATTTCTTATTCAAAGGCAATTACTGAAAATTTGTTCGATTGACGAATGAATGAGAGTTTTTATGGCTTTCTTATTGTATATTTTTGAAAAACGATAGAGCAAAACAGTCAAAATTGTTGTTGTTTCTCATATTAAAATTCACAACCGTCTAAATTTTCTGTGGTTACTAGCAAACACTGGGACCATTTTTAATTTAACCTGATCCAGCTGTGCGCTGTCCAAAACACTTTGTTTTTATTTATGTAACCTGTTTTACTCTGCACATTGCGTTTTTACTTGTGAATAAATCCATTATTATCCTAAAGATGGAATTTAAAGTCAACTTTCAATGATAACCAATCAGCTAGAATATGATGACATAATTTATGAAGTTTTAAATACGTCTATATTCAATTTTTATTTAATGTGTTTTTTCCGGCTTTTAATAGACAAATTATTACTTACATGACACTCACAATGTTTAGAACTATTCAAGTCATCAAGAAACAAAGAGGGGCCACTGTGTAGACATACACATGAACCCTTACAAAAATGAGAACCTCCACAAGTTCCATCTTGGCGGTTTAGTTTCGTACTGATAAAAAAATGGTCTACTCATCAGGTTGCAAAGACCAAACTGCAAAAATTCAATCTTGCCTTATATCTACAGTATAACACAAGAACTTATCGATCTGACAGACAACGATCGATTAGACAAAAAAATACTTACATATGACGTTCACAATGTTTACGACTATTCTAGTCATCAAAAATTAAAGAGGTCATATAAGTATAATATATATACTATCTATATACGAACTCTTATCTTGTAAGAATTCGTGTGTATTTTTACACAGTGACCCAGGAGGTAAAAAAGGGGGGGAGGGAGGGGGGTTAATTAACTTTCGCCTTTTTGTAGAATATATATTATAAGTAGATGACCTCTTTGTTTCTTGATGGCTAGAATAGTCGTTGTGAAATATTGTGAAGTCAAGTTAGTAATATTTTGTCTATTAAAAGCCGAGGTTGAGTCTCGGAGACTCATTTTAAATCTATATGCTAAAAAAGCATTCAAAAATTTATTTCTATGTGAGTTATGCGGTATGTATATTCCAAGATCAACTATTTAAGATTCAGCTGACATAAAAATATTTTTATTTTTTTTTTGTAAATATAGGCCTAACTGAACCATTTTAGAAAAAAGAACACTAAAGCATGCGATGAGTCTTACAGAATCACTATGTTTTTCTACAATCAAAATATAAATATTTTTCTTTTTGATTATTCATAAGCGTATAGAATACAATAAAATGACTTACAAAATAATAGAAAAGACTTTCAAATAGTTCGGACACACGACAGCCTACAAAAACAGTATTAAATTAGAATAGGTACACGTACAAAGAACATATCGACTACATCACGAAAACAGAACCAAAATTCAATTTTGCACTACATATTAACGACAAAATTAACAATAAAACCAAATACAATTTACGACCTAGGCTGCGGGCCAATAGTTGGGTAAATCGTTTAGTTTGGTAGAAATTGGATTTAGAACAGATTTTTCGATCAGTTTGCCATAGCGTTTTTGAAAAATAAATGAATTTACCGAAAAATTTACTTAAAATTGACTTTTACCCGACTATTGGCCCGCAGCCCTAATAATAAAACACACCCGCACGTAATTTGGCCAGAGGCAGCTTGATCAAAGTCCGACCAAGTGATTCAAATAATAGTGGAAAGTACCAATTTTTATGGTTCTGAAAAACGCAGATCACTTTGGAAACACAACAGATGCAATTGAGATACGTTGTTCTATGCTGATGCCAACAAGTAAGCAGTGTCAGACCTCCGAAAATTTTGACATTTAAATTCCGGTGGAAAACGTTACAGTTGACGAGCAGTGGTCGCTTTTTCGTGGGAGAGTATCTTTCAAACAATACATTCCGGATATAATATGGGATGAACATATGGTGGATATGCGATAGATCGAATAGCTACCCTCTCAAGAGTATTCAAATATTTAGAAAAGAAGGGTCATCAAAGAGGCACCAATTTGGCGTGAAAATGAACGTAAAATGTTGTAAAGTAATTGTTGTAAATAAGTTGGGACACTTCGTAAAAATAACACCTGTATTCTCCGAAAAGTCCTGGTCGTCAACGTTTAGCATAATCAAATATTTTTGGATATCGAAAAAATTTGACAACGGTCAGTTACGTTCCTAAAAAAATTCGGGCTGTGATGTTACTGTCATTCACGCACCGTGATTATAAAATAGATAAAGAAAACCATAAAAAATTGGACATCAATCTACATTATAATTCAGCGAAAGGAGGAGTTGATACTTTGGTCCAGCTATGTCACTATTTAACTCCAAAAGGAAAACCAACCGATGGCCACTTGCAAAACTTTTTAATATGGTAGATGTAACTGGAGTTGCATCGAAAATAATTTTGTTGAATATTTATCCAGACTGGAATGCGAACAAGAAAAATACTCGCAGCAAATTGTTTTTACAAAACCTTTTTCAGGAATTGGTTTGCGCAACATCCAAAGACGTAGTACCGCTCACCTTTATGCCGTTACAAAGAGGTTAATGATACAAGTCCTTTCATTTTGTACTTCAGAGCAGCAACCGGGTGAAGGTGGAGAAACGTCCAATAGTATAAAGAAGCGTAGGTGCTACATGTGTAATCCAGCCCTTGGATGAATGAACTGCTTGCTTTGTAACATTTTGCTCGAAGGAAGTGTGTAATGAACACTGAGAAAAGGGGACTGTCTGTAAAGGCTGCGTTAGTTAATGGTTAATTTATTAGTTAGCCTTAGTTTTTATGAAATATTATTTTTGTTGTTGGATTATATAAATGAATAAACACGAAATATACAAATTTCTTTGAATTTTCCTCAAAAATGTTTGCGAGTCAGAGAGACTCATTGTACGCTTTTACGTAAGTCAAATGACTTTATATGCTGATTAGGGTTGAATGATGTTATAATGTTTCTGTTTAAGCAGAGGTCGAAACATACCATATAAGTCATTTGCAAATAAGGCACTAAAGAGTTTTGCGATACGCTAAATTCAATTTTCTCTTTAGCCTCGAAATCAAAGATAACTCGTGTTTCAGGAATCAAAATCGAGGACAACAATATCTCGAATATTATAATCCCGAAAATCAAAATTCCGGAAATCAAAATTACTAATTTTAAAATACCAGCTAGTTATATATTTTAAAAGTGAATACATTCAGATGTTCCAATGTGTCTTACTCACTAAAAACTCTGGTTTTTAATATTTTATACTTCCAAATTTCTTAACTACATAGATTTATGACAAATTAGGGTAGAAAGTAATCTGTAGATTGAAATCGGTATTTAAGTAAGGATTTGGAAATACAGAGACTACCAAATTTTCGGTATGCTCTACAAGTACAGAATAGACCTAAGTTTTTCGAAATCAGGTTCTAAAATCTTAGTTCACCTAAAGTAGTTAGACAACAAAAAATTCGGCCGTTTATGATGAAACTACCGATTTGTTTCGCAACCTAACATCGAAGTTAATGAGTTTAGTTGTCAAACCGCAAAAAACATGATTTTGTTTAATCAAAAAGTTACATTTCAATTTACTACAAAATAAAAACTAAAATAATTTTCTAAAAATGTGTTTTCTTATACTATAAATTATGTTTTTGTAAGCAGCAAAAGCACCAAAGTAATTAAGTATTGCGCATCTAGATGTGCCGGGTGCGCGTGCTTTTCCAATCGGCAAATATTGTTGAATCAACAGGTTTCACTTTATATTGAAATGTTAATTGTAACCTCCTAAAAGATCTACGTCTCGTGGGTTAAAAGTACAATCTAATGGGTTGAATTCTTCCATGGTTGCTGCTGTCGCAGGTTTGCCTATATTTTTTATTTTTATACTAGACTGGCCATTCGAGAAAAATAATACTTTATCAAAATCTGTTTCCTATTTTACATTTGATTTCGGTGTTGCCTTTTGTACTCTGCCTTTATAATTGCAAATTATAGTTTTCTTCATTGGCGAAGTCTGTAACCATACTTTGGGTTAGGCGAATTTTATTACTGAAGAAGTGTTTTAGCGTAAATTTTGAATGAATTCTTCAGGTATGAATTTGTCCACCTGTGAACATGGTGTTTGCTTTCAGCGCCAATATTGATAGAGCATCAGCAACCATATTAGTGCAGCCAGGTTTGTAAACAAGTTCATAATTATATTCATACAAGCGGCCTTCAATCTTTTCAATCTTGCGCCGTTATTCCTGTTGCCTAGAGCAAATGTGAGGCCTGATGGTTCATATGGATTTTTATTTTCTTTGCACCCAAATTTATATTTAGTTATATTTAGATTTATTTTAGATTTATACTTAAATTACTTATATAAGTAATTTAAATATAAATCTGGAAATACCAGTATTTGCGATGCTGATAGTAGTTGATTAAATAATTTGTTGAAATGCTCGAATCTGGTTTTGGTCCAAACTGATTTAATTTTCCCTTAATTTGGGCGCTTTCGCCTCTTGTAAGGTTTGTCAGAAGTTTCACTATCACTGCAAGGCCCTTAATGAAAAGATTGAATTATTGATAGCAGCTACTTTCTTTGGGAAGGAATTCCGTTTTGTGAAAATTGAGTCGTAAGTGGAATTTTTCAAGCTTGCAGAATATTATTTCAGTATTAATTAGGTGTATTTCTCAATTTTTCATTCAAAAATAATGCTGTGATCGATGTAGACCTAACAAGTTGTAACAATAAACACTTTTAATACGTCGTCTATCATCCTCTGGAAGATGGCAGGTGCGTTTTTATGACCAAAGGGTAATCTTAAAAAATCATACTTTCCGTTTATAGTCGAAAAAGAAGTCGTGGGTATAACAGATTTTTTTTTAATGTGGTAAAGAACTTATAGCTCCCGACATTCGCGAATGTGTTAGGGATGTCCGGAATTGGCTGGGTATCTGCGCGTATTGGAAGCATTCATTGTAAATCAATGGAGGAGTAAGTCACTTTCATCAGGTCAACTGCACAGATGATAAATGATTTGCAGTAAGTGGAGAATGAATAGGCACATTTCTTTTGGCTGGATTACCTGATTTATACAAGCTGTTGATAATGGTAATCGAGAATTCGGGGGCTATTATAACAGGAGATTTTATAAAAACAAATTTTATTCAAGAAGTGAAAGTGGATAAAAAAGAAAATGCCGCGTTTTTTCGAACAACAAAACACATTACAAGAAGCCTACGCGTTTCTACAATTGTAATGAACCCGGCCATTACGCTAGGAATTGTAAAAAACCAAACAAAAAACAACAACAAATTAAACCAAATATGTTGAAAAGTTGTTGTAAAGTATATTCGTTGCGAATGATAAATTAAATGATGACGATTGGTACATCGATTTAGGAGCATCGGCACATATGACGCACAATGATCAGTTGATGACTAATGACAATCGTGGTGCATCAGATGCAGAGATACTAACAGCCAATAATAAAAAGATTTATGCGACAGGCATCGCTGATTACAAGTTGTCTTTAATTGGTGATAACGAAGTGTCAAAAGTCAACATATCAAATGTCTCACACATTCCGGATTTGTCAGCAAATTTGCTGTCAATAAGTCAAATGGTGAAAAATGGCAAGCGTATTGTTTTTGATCAGCGTGGATGTCGAGTTTATGATTCTAATGAAGAGTTGTTGGCTACAGCTACTTTAAAAAATTCTATTTACAAATTAGATATGGAAAGTCCTAACATCCATACGTCATATTATCTGCGAGAGGATGTAAAGTTGCGGCACAGACGTTTGGGTCACATGAGTAATGGCTATATGAACAAATTACAGGATCATTTAAAAATAAATCTTGTAAATACAAATGACAACGAAAAATGTGTAACGTGTATCAGGGGTAAGCAAACCCGATTACACTTTCCAGAAAGTGGAAAGCGAGCGAATGAACTATTAGGGTTGGTGCATGCAGATCTATGCGGTCCCATAGAAGAAGATTCGCTTGGTGGTGTGAAATACATAATCGACCTCGAGGATGATTTTTTTCGAACAATTTTCTTATACTTTTTGAAGTTTAATTCTTAAGCGTTTAAAAGTTTTGTGGATTTTGGTTGAAAACCAAACGAACCAAAGAATAAAAATTTTACGCACCGACATCGGAACAGAATTCTGCAATAAAGAGATGGATGATTTTCTTAGAAAAAACGGCATCAAACATCATAAAATGACACCTTACACGCCTGAGCAAAATGGAAAGTGTGAACGGATGAATAGAACTCAACATCGAAATTAGAAAACAACTTGCTCTTGTTGTAACTAAAGCGGAAGTGACAGAGACTTCTTTTATTTAACAGACTAGTTCGAGCTCATGCGCATAACCGAAAGATACGTTATCAGTAAAATACTTTAATTAATTAATTACTTTAAATTAACCATTTAAATGTACGAGTTTTACAAGAAGGGAAGAAGTACATTGTGTTTGCATAGATTCATTTTTAGTAAGTTGTATGTGCTCTTTAGTTGTATAGCACCGCAAATATCAAATGATCAAATGATCAAATGATATACCCTTTATTTGACGAATTTTCAAAAATCTATGTGAGCTCAAAATTTAAATTTCCAAAAAATATTTAAGATTTCCAATTAGCTCGTTATCAAAAACAAAATTATTACTTGTGCTGTATCTAAGTTTGCGAAAAAAAAATACCCCGAACTGAATTAATGAATAAAGCCAATCCCAATCTAATTATACATAACAGGTATCCAGTTTTATTAAATTTTTTCTAAATCGAATTCTTGAAATTTATTCTTTTCTATACCAGCTAGATGGCACAAAAAATATCAAACGAACCAAAACATTATATACCTTGAAATCAAAGCAAAATTAAAATAAATTAAATTATTCAGTAAGGTATAATGAAAATTAAGTGAATTTAAAATTCGCTCCACGTTTCAATTATTATAAAATATTCTTTTAAATAAAAAAAATTATAAACATTTATGTTACGTATTAAAATATTTCCACGTGTATACGAATTAGTAAGGATTAAATTGAATGACTTTTCAAAAAAGCCATTTATCACATTAAAAGTGCAATCTGTTGTACATATGTCAAAGTCACGTCCCTTGCGATTTACAACTAAGCGAGTTTAAAGCAAAAGCATGAAAATCACATTTAAATGACAAACGTGAAAATTACTTTACGCACCATCGTAATTTTTTTACAGGAGGGGCGAATATTTGCAGGTCTAGATTAGGAATTGCATCTTTGCATTAAATATTCACGCGATTGGAAATTTAATTTTTTCGGTCGGTGTGCTCCGTTCTGATTATTCACAACAGGATATTAAAATATAAAAAATTCAAAGAAAAGATTTTATTACTTATTAAAATGGGATATGGAATCAAGAGATTGGTTCGTTATCGCATGTCTGTTATATAACGAAGAATAAGGGAGATTTTTTTTTTTTGTTGGGTAACGTGTATTCATAAATTTTACGTTTGCTAACTATACTTTATAAGAATTTATGTAGTATCACTCCCACAAATTATTTTTGTTTTATTATTTTTTGTGTGTGTAGCGAACTCATTAATCAGATTTATTCCAAGGCTGAACAGTTTTCTTTACATTACAATACGTAACATACTTCATTCTGCCAGAGAGCATATAGTAGCAAAAAAAAAAGCTCCTCTCATGTGAATTGTTGTATTATGGTCTATTGCGCTATTTTAATTCGTATCATCCGTTAAGCACAAATAAAAAAATCAAATCGAAGTAATAAATTTACATTTTTTTTTGCACAATTCTTTTTTGATTTCTTAAGCTTCTCGTTCCCTTAACATAATGGCCACATGTTGAAAAAAGATTATATTTATTTAGTAAAGATTTACAGCACCAATATCACCAATGCGAAAAATAATTCTCACGTAGTTCAAAATCGATATTTCAACATTTTTATATACATGTTTTACGATCTTAGGACTGTATATATATACACACACACGTTTCACCCTCAACAGTATATGAAAAATGAAAAATTATATAAAAGTTTCGTTATTTAAAAAAAACCTTCAAACATTTTTTTTAGGTATTCTTCAAAAGCAACTGACAGAAATTTAATAACTCTTTCTATATAATTTTGATTGATACATTTTTTGTAAAATCTCTGAATTTCCTTTTCTGGAAAAATTACAAGAACTTTTCAATTTGTATGTATAATTTTCAAAACATTATCATTTTTGTTTGATTGACATCCTGTTTATTGAAAATAAAAATAAAAATTTAACCATCAATTTTTCAAATTTTTTGTTACACATTTATATTTTTTTCAACAAATCTCGGTAAATTGGTTTCCATAAATTTACTATATCTGTATACATGATAGCTTTATACCTAAATAGGTTGAGTACAAGAAAAAAACGCATTTATAATAAAATTTACATAAAAAATATAAACTTTACAGGCAAAAGCACAAAAAAAGTTCCGAACGATAAAACTCCACTCACCCAACGAGACTGAAGGTGGGTGATAATTTATCTCGTCCTAGACTAGGAATACTAAAATTTTGATTTTAAAATTTATGATACCTCAAGTAGACGACTGAAACAAATATTTTATGTTTTGATAATCGTTAATTATGACTATAAATATAATTTGTGTAGATATATTAAATCATAAACATTATTGTAAATCTTAACAGCTAGAAGTTTAGTTATTTAAATTGTTTAAGATTAATATTAATGTATACACGTGGCATTAACAAATTTTTTATACGTTTTACGTTTTGTGTTTACTTGTTTTGAAATATTTAGATTTTTATTAATTTAATAAGAATTCTAATTTTTTGAATAAAAAAAACTTTTCAACCAAGTTTAGAAATTGTTTACGCTTTGTTACATTCACAGTTTTTTCTGTGTTATATTTATAATATTGTTGACAGTAACACTTAATGCCCACGATCTCGAAAAGTTTTTTAAGTAACCATATTTGATTGCATAAAATATATTTGTTAATGGTATGATTGTGAAAATATTCAGAACTAAAATTTATACTCAAAAGATAATTTATAAATGAATATGCACAATAGGTGTTTGGAAAAGTTAAAGTTTTAAACAAATTTAAAAATCCTTAAATACCAAACGATTATTTATAAAATAAGTAGCTTTACAATTATATGAAGGCATCAATATTATCAATTGTTAACACACACTTGATAATTTCATTATTTTCTATAGAACCTAATTGAAATTAAATTTCAAGAATTGATTTGAAGAATCCTTTTTTAATGTCATTTAATCCAATGAGCGCAGTATTTGGAATAGCAAGTTTTCACCAATACCTAAAAATTGAACATATTTAAAACTGAATATGACAAACAAAATCATTCCAATTAGATATACAAGACTGTATCTAAGTTTTCATGAGCCATACAAATTACTCCTAAAGATTTTTAAAAATGTTAAAGCTCCTTTCGTGAAGGATCGAAATTTTTAAAAAACATTTGTCAGTTAATAACCGGATTATTATGTTTATAGAATTTTTTTGTTAAAGTACGACTTATTAATCTTCCAGTGGCGTGGAGGGTCACATAAAATAAAACAGAGCATGAGTTATATTTCTATATTAAACTTATAAAAATTAGTTTTGCGAGCAACACAAATTTTCGATTTATCTTATAATTTCAATGAAATAGTAGTTTTTTTACCTTAATTTTAATAAATATGTTTTGTAACCTTTTATGTTCAAATTTATTTAATATATGGAAATAATGATTTTCTTTATAAGGTTTCAAATATTCAATCGATTATTGTGGTCTATATAAATACATGCACTAATTTTAGTCAAGATTCATTTATTAAAATATTATAATAAATTCAATATTGTACTCTTATTGTTTGTGGCCTTTTTAATTATTTTACGTAATTGATTATAAATTTGATATTTAAACAAACCACTAAATAATAATATTTCAAGCAATAGACAGGATAATATAATAAAAAGTTAATCTATTTAAGTTACAATATCAAATTGAAACTTTTGTATTTTAATTTATAGCTATAGTACTTATCTGGCTGTTAATGTATATAGCTGTATAACAATAAAATAAATTATTTAAAATAATTCTGTGTACATATTATAACAAATGCTTAAAAAACAGATTTTTTTATTTTGTGTAATCATTTTATTTAATTTTGGTAAATTACCTCTAATATTCACTTCGCGGAAGTAAAATTTTTTTATTTTTGTAATCCAATAAATACTAAATATAAACATCTTTTGTGTTATTTACTTATTGTTTTAAATGTTAATATTCTTAGGTAATTAAAATATCAAATTATTACATGCACGAAGTAAATATAAAAGCTCATTTACAAATCAAAATAAAATGTACACATAATATAAGAGAACTAAGATCTAGATCAACATAATTTGACTAAAATTATTACACGCAGGAAGTGGTTACTTCTATTTTATTGTTAAAGGTATATGTGTATTTGAGTATTAATTGAAAATTCAAAATGCACAAATTGCTTATTTACACTCAATTTGATCAATTTTACTTAATGGTTAATGATCTGTAATATTCACTTCCTGCAGGTGATTATTTAATATTTCAATAAACCAATAAATATTAAATTGAAACATATTATACGTTATTTACTTATTGTTAGTAATTTTAATCGTTATTAGTTAAATGGAAAACCAAATTATTACATGCACGAAGTAAATTTAAGTGATATTTTATTACAAGCACGAAGTGATTACTTCTATGTTATTTTTACCTATATGTGTATTCGTGTATTAATTGAAAATTCGAAATTGACACGTGTTTACCCTCAGTTGAACCCATTTTACATAATTTTGGTGGATGATCTATATTATTCACTTCGTGCATGTAATAATTATATATCTGTACAAACCAATAAATATTAAATAGAAACATATATTGCGTTATTGTTGTAATTTTAATATTTATTAGTTAATTAGAAAATCAAATTATTACATGCAAGAAGTAAATATAACGTAAATATAAATGATATTTTACAAAACAAAATAAAATTGACACGTCGCAATGTACAAAACTACATCAAAATATTTTGACTAAAATTATTACTAGCCGGAATTGATTAATTTTGTTTTATTCTTACAGCCATATGTGTATTTGAGTATTAATTGAAAATTCAAAATGCATCCATGGTGTATTTACACACTTGGAACTATTAAACCTAATTCTGGTATTATTAAATTCCTGCATGTTAAAATTTTGTATTTCAACAAACCAATAAATATTAAATAGAAACATATATTAAGCTATTTACTTATTGTTTGTAATTTTAATATTTATTAGTTAATTAGAAAATCAAATTATTACATGCACGAAGTAAATATAAATGATCTTTTACAAAAAATGAACACATAATATAATATAATTAAGATATTCTCAATAAAGTACAACGCTATACCAAAATATGTTGACAATTATTACATGCAGGATGTGATCATTTCCATTTTATTCTTACAGCCATATGGGTATTTGAGTATTAACTGAAAGTTCTAAATGAACCCATTTTGTATTTACACTCAATTTGATCTAGTTTACATAATTCCGGTAAAGGATCTTTATTTTTCACTTCCTGCATTTAAAAAATGCAATCATTGTGTATTTTTTATCCATTGTGTATTTACACTCAATTACATCTATTTACCAAATTATGATACACGATCTGTTTTATTCACATCTTCATGTAATAATTTTAAATATGAATAAGAAACCTACATTGAATTATTATTTATTAGTAATTGTTACTCGTATATCACATTATTATTTATTAGTCAATTGGAATATCAAATTATTACATGCACGAAGTAAATATAAATTGTCTTTTACAGAATGAAAAAAAATGGACATATCTTATAAGAGAATTAAGAATCAATAAATTACAACATTACTCCAATATATTTTGACAAAAATTATTACATGCAGGAAATGATTACTTCTATATTATTTTTACAGCCATATATGTATTTGAGTATTAATTGAAACTTAAAAATGCCCCCACTGTGTATTTACACTCAATAATATCCATTTGCCTATATTCTGATAATTGCTCTATGTTAATCCTTTCCTGCATGTAATAATTTTATACTTCAATAAACCAATAATAATATTAAATTGAAACATATTATTCGTTATTTACTTATTGTTAGTAATTTTAATATTTATTATTTAATAAGAAAATCAAATTTTTACATGCACGAAGCAATTTTAAATGATATTTTATTACAAGCACGAAGTGATTACTTCTATTTTACTTTTACAGCCATTAGTATATTTGAGTAATTATTGTAAGTTCGAAAATGACGCGTTTTTACCCTCAATTGAATCCATTTTACATAATTTTGGTGGATGATCTATATTATTACTTCGTGAATGTAATAATTATATATCTCTACAAACCAATAAATATTAAATAGAAACATTTATTGTGTTATTAACTTATTGTTTGTAATCTTAATATTTATTATTTAATTAGAATATCAAATTATTACATGCACGAAGTAAATATAAATTATATTTTACAGAACGAAATAAAATGGACACATAATATAAGAAAATTAAGAATCAATAAAGTACAACATTACACCAATACATTTTGACTAAAATTATTACACACAGGAAGTGATTACTTTTATTTAATTTTACAGCCATATCTGTATTTGAGCATTATATAATTGAAAATCCAAAATGAACCCACTGTGTATTTACACTCAATGATATTCATTTTTCTAAATACGGATAATTGATCTGCGTTATTCACTTCCTACATGTAATAATTTTATATTTCAATACACCAATATTTATTAAATTGAAACATGTTATACGTTTTGTGCTTATTATAACTAATTTTAATATTTCTTAGTTAATTAGAATATAAAATTATTATATGGACGAAGTGATTACTTCTATTTTATTTCTACAGTATTTGAGTATTAATTAAAAATTCGAATCCAATTAATGTGTTTTCGAACTCAATTTGACCCATTTTAATAAATTTGATATATGATCTTTAATCACTTCGTGCATGTAATAATTCTATATATCTATAAGCCAATAAATATTAATTAGAAATATATTTTGCGTTTTCACTTATTGTTTGTAATCTAATTTATTTAATTAGAATATCAAATTATTACATGCACGAAGTAAATATAACTGTTTTTTACAAAAAGAAATAAAATGGACACTTAATATAAGAGAATTAAGGTATTAGCATTAACGTAAAACACTACACTAATACATTTTGACTAAAATAATTAAATACATATTATTACTACAGCAAGTGATTACTCCTATTTTATTTTTACAACCATATGTGTATTTCAGTATTAATTGTATGTTCAAAATGAACCCATTTTGTATTTACACTCAATTTGATCTATTTTACATAACTCTGGTAAATGATCTTTATTATTCATTACTGCATTTAAAAAATGCAACTTTTGTGTATTTTTATCCACAGTGTATTTACACTCAATTGCATCCATTTTACTAAATTATGGTAAATGATCTGTATTATTCACTTCCTGCATGTAATTATTTCAAAGATGAATAAGAAACATATATTGAATTATTAATTATAATTTGTAATTTTAATATAACATTTTTGTTTGTTAGTTAATTGGAATATCCAATTATTACATGCACGACGTAAATATAAATTATATTTTACAGAACGAAATAAAATTGACACATAATAAAAGAGAATTAAGAATCAATAAAGTACAACATTACAACAATATATTTTAGCTAAAATTATTACATGCAGGAAGTGATTACTTTTATTTTATTTTTACAGCCTACATATATGGCTGTATGGCAGTATTAATTGAAAATTCAAAATACACCCACTGTAAATTTACACTTAATAAAATCCATTTTCCTAAATTCTGATAAATGATCTATGTTAATCCCTTCCGGCATGTAATAATTTTATATTTCAATAAACCAATATAGATTAAATTGAAACATGTATGTTATACTGTATTTACTTATTCTTTGTAATTTTAATATTTATTAATTATTTAAAAAGTTAAATTATTACATGCACGAAGTAAACTTAAAGGATATTTTATTACGTGCAGTTCATTCTATTTTATTTCTACAGTATTTGAGTATTAATTGAAAATTCGAAATGGACCTACTGTGTTTTTGAATTCAATTTGACCCATGTTAATAAATCTGGTGGATAATCTATATTATTCACTTCGTGCATGTAATAATTATATATCTCTATAAACAAACAAATATTAAATAGAAACATATTTTGTGTTATTTACCTATTGTTTGTAATCTTAATATTTATTAGTAAGATAGAATATAAAATTATTATATGGACGAAGTAAATATAAATGATTTTTTACAAAAAGAAATAAAATGGACACAACATTACACTGTTATATTTTGACTAAAATTATTACTTGCAGGAAGTGATAACTTCTATTTAATTTTTAAAAGCCATATATAGTATGTATCTGAGTATTAATAAAAAATTCAAAATGCACCCACTGTGTATTTACACTCAATAATATCCATTTTACTAAATACTGATAATTGATCTGTATTATTCACTGTCTGCATGTAATAATTTTATATTTCAATAAACAAATAAATATTAAATTGAAACATATTATACGTTATTTACTTATTGTTAGTAATTTTAGTATCTATTAGTTAATTAGAAAATTAAATAGTTACATGCGCGAAGTAAATTGAAATGATATTTTAGCCGTGTTTTATTATTCGAGCACTATTCGGCGCTAAATGACAATTTTCAGTTTCCACAGAGTGGTGATCACAATTTTTTCAATTTATTTATGTTTGCTGACAATTTTCAATACAATAAAACATTGTTTTACAAATATAATGTTTTATTTTTAAAGTAACAAACGTAACAATTTTAACAAAATAATTATGTTCTGAGATTAGCTAATTTTTAATTTTCCATTTGAGTTTCAAGAATTTTTGATTTTGAAGAAAATCGTGTTTCATATTTATATCAACAAATAATAAATTTTTATTAAAATTATATATTTGAAATAAACATTTAGGTGAAGTACGATTTTCCTTAAAATTAAATATTCTTATCGAATCAATCTATTCTAATTAAAAATTGGCTAATCTCAGAAAACAATTATTTGATTAAAATTGCTACGTTTGTTACGTTAAAAACATTTTATTTCTAAAATGATGAAATTATGAAAAATTTGCATAAATAATTGTATTAATTTTATTGCATTACTTAGGTAAATAACTCAAAATTTTAAAATATTAAGCAAAAAAAATAAAATTTGACTAGTTTGTTGGAAATAATTTTCTGAAAATTTTATGTTTCTCTTTGAAAATGCAAAATTAATACGAATTTACAAACAAATAATGAACTTGGGTCATTGATTTTACAAAACAATGCGAAATGCTACAAAATTAGTTACACAATAACTATGTAGTGCTCAACGGTCACTAAGTTTCTTTACCTAATACTAATACGTTTTTGATTCAACCAAGTTTTTTGAAATTTTGGTATGATGCACACCGCCTAATCTTATTACCGCTTAGACGATAAAACAAAATACGTTTTAAGGATATCGATGTCTCAAACAAATAATGTTGACATGACACGTTTTTATTGGAATTTCATTGATTAACCTAATTACCTTAAAGAAAGCTATCAAAACGTCCCAATCGGTTAAAACGGACATAATTACCAGTTTTATTGTTTTACAACGTGAACAAACCAATAATTTAAGTTACATGAACATAAAATTGATTGATGGAAATTTAATGTTTTGGTTCACGAGAACAATACAACACGTACACGCTAATTGTGTTTTTGGTAACACATAACGTTCAGTTCGTCAAAACCATAAAAGTATAAAATTCAAAAATAAATTTTACACTACATACAAAAATTATGGGTTCTAGATGGGACAAAAAAAACCAACACGTTCCAGACCATAATATACAACAAGATTTCATAAATTATCCCTACCGTGACGTTTTTATTTCCACGTCTTATTCTTTGCGTTTGTACCGATATATTTAAAAATTTATGCATCACGATTTATGAACCACCGTATTTCACACATTTAATGCACTCCTGTGTATATATAAAATACGATGGAAAAGATTTTTTACTCGTATATATTATTTTTTGCCTCTGATATTATCCAAATAAAAATACCGTATTTTATTGATTGCTTTCTAAAACTTACATGTGTATATATAACACGTAAATTTGGCGATTAAAGATAGATGCGTATCCTAACGAAATCTTTCGGGCGCACAGCAACATTCAAATATTAATATCATGTTGATATAGTCACCCGTTTTAATACAAATGTGTATAGCTGGCCTTTAATACAGATGAATTGAAAATCATAGGAGAAATTCGGGTTGAAAATCACCCAATAATATTCTTTTAATAGATTACGAGTAGACTGTATTACAGTCATTGGCGAAAGAATTTGGAATTTTTATATTTAAAAGCAATTATTAAAATCAAAATGATTCTTTTTTATTTTGTTCACATTTTTAGGTTTAGTCAGTTCCCAAAGTTTCAACTATATCAAAAAATATAATATGAAGGCAAATTAATAGACGTAAGGAGTTTGGTATTCAATGATACATAACCAGTTCATTGATTAATATCATTGAGATCGACAAGAAAAAGCGAATAAACTTTGCTGTGCAGATTGTGAACAAATTCTTAGATTATTGGAGAAAAATATTTTATGGGCTGATGAAACATCGTTGCAATCCATGGAAATTATTATAAGTCGTCCGTGTATTCCCGAAAAAAAGAACGGCATTGCGATTTGAAGCTTATGTTTTTGCGGTTAAATTTCTTACAAAGGAATTTAAAAATTGGTCATTTTGTCTGTTAAAATTGATGAAAAAGTATACCTTGATATTTTAAAGGACCATACATTTGCATGTGGTGACCATCTCATAGGGGAGACTGGTTGCTGCAACAAGACAACGCACCAAACAACTCCGCAAAAATGTAAAAACATTTTTTGAAATATTTTGGTTAAATTGTTGTAGACTGGCCTGCACAAGGTACAGATTTAAATTTAATTGAAAATGTTCAAATCAAGTGAGAAGTGCGGCTTACGAGAACGAAAAATCGAAAAAATGGCAAAAATGATATCCGCAATGTTTGAGTCAATTAACTATCGAATATCTTAAAAAAATTATAGATTCAATGCGGCATATCTTCAGACTTTAAAAGACGCAAAAATTCATAAAATGAAAATTTTAAATATTTATGCTAACTTGAAATAATTTAAAAATAAAAAAAGAACGAAGAAATTTCTCCTTTCATTTGGTTTCTGTTCTTATGTTGTTTATTTATGATTTTTATAAACATTAATTTCAAATTAATAATTTATAATTAAAAATGTGTTTTTTACTAAAGATAAACAACCTTTCGCAAAAATACTTAGTTTCCAAATAATTTTGCCTATGACTGTATTATATCAGAATTAACGAAGAATAATGTTTTCAATTTGCGTAAAAACAGTTCACGGAAGATCTAAATGGATGTTTGTGTTATCGGAAAATCGAACAAGGAAATAAAATATAATCTTTGTATCCAAAAATTTTCATATTGTTTACGTTTTGTAGCAATCCATCAAATTCTGCTTAAATTTAAAAAATTTGAAACTGGAAAATACTATAAATGCACTTAAAATCAATCATTTAATTCTCGAAATCTCTCAGGAGTTGAGTGAAAAGCTTGGAGTTTTCATACATTTTATTTTATCAGCTCGAGCAAATTCTTTTGAATGATGAAAATTTAGATGGATTGAATAACACCCTGAAAGTGAATTAATATTGGAACCTTTAACTTTTAAATCTTTATTATTTAAAAAGCTAATGATAAAACTGATAATTTTGTTGCTAATGATAAAACTGAAAGGTTTATTAATTTTTGAGAAAATTTTAAGAATTTATTCTATTAATTTAAAATGAGTATCTTTGTGTCCAGATAAAAAGAGATTTACGTCATGAGTTCAACTGGTTAAAAAGCTTCCAACAAAATGTATGTCTTACACCAAGCAATCAGACATTCCTTAGCTTCCCCATCTCGTAGCAAACATAACTATTTGCTAAAATCGAATATCCAACCATTCTTTCGTCGCAACAATTTTGAACTGTTATATTAACCGAGTATAACAAATCCGCTTGAAGTTGAATTAACGACGATATTTTGAGTTTCTTTCTTACACATGATGACATATCGCGGAATCAGATGGTAATGTTGAGATGGCGAAAGTTTTTGCAAAAAATAAGTCTTGGTGGCAAATACAATTATCCTACCAGTGACTTAGCGCTTCTGAAAGAAATAAGAGGAAGATGGTAGCCGAGTACAGCAATATTTGATAAACAGGATACGACAACTTATTTGAAACAGATCGAACCAAAAACCAAAGAAAACAGGAAAAATCGTGAAAACGTAATGCGGATCAAAAATGCAAATTTTGTCGATCAGACTCTGGAGAAATAAATTAAAAATTATAGATTTTTTTTGGTTGTAATTAAAAAAAATTAAAAAAAGTTAATTGTTTCTAGTCGAAACGAATAAAAAGTAAAATTTGTAATGTTGTATATGGAAATAATAATGATATCAAGAAAATCGTATTTTAATTGTTATTTGTCTGCGCGCATCATTTTGAATTTACGAGTGAGTGGTACATACAGAAAAAAATATAAAAATTAAAAAAAGGTTAAGTGTGATGATAAAAATACAACCTGATTTTTAACAGTCGAGTGGTTTAGTATGTAGCTCATGGACAAGAAGATCACTGGTTCGAATTCAGCAAGATCGAATTTCAGCGCCGCACGAGACATTTTGTTGTATCTATCACGTTTTTGCCTTGCCTACAAACCAGTAGGCAAGTATAGCAAAAAAATAATAAACTATGTTAACTTGGGCAGTAAGTTAGTCAAGTGATCATTTGTTGTGCAAATGGTGGCTAAAAGCTGCCGTTGAAGACTGGAGCTTTTATTAGTAAATTTTTTTTTTTTTAAATAATAAACTCAGTGTTCGTGTGTAGCCGCAGGTCGTTGAAAAATAAAGTGCGCGTCTTACAAGTAAACTTTAAAAATCCGAAACGAGAAGAGCGCGAATGAGGGTGGGTACGTTGTTGATTAAATCCATTCTGGTTAAGAATCAGTGTCAATAGTGACATAAGTTGTTTGTAGTTGAAATGTGAAATGAGGCATTCGTTCACATATTTTGCAGTATTATCGTGCGCATTCCATCCATTTGTGGTATACCTGCGCAAAAGAAGCTGACAGCAGAATTCACGTGACTTGCCTCTTGTTTGATATCTTTTTGGTGGTTATTCAACGCCGCGTTACGTTGCAATGTCAAATATAGTGATGACTGTCGATTTGCACGATCGACTTTTTAATTTAAAAAAAGCGAGAAAGAATTAAACGATGTAGCTAAATCCATTTAAAGTGTCAATTTGCAATAATAGTTGAATTTTTAAAATTTTAAGGGGAATAATAATTTTAAATTAGACAAAACCGACTTTTTTTAAATATCGGTAAGTTTAATTATTTGCATTAGAAATCAAGATACCAATGTGAACATTGTAAGAAAATTTCCTACTGGAGCATTTAAATCGACCAATATTAATTGGATGCCGCATTGTGGTATGCTACTTAAAACGCTTTCGAGGTGTTTCTACGGAAAACATAATTTTTTTGGAAGTACTAATCTCTGTTACTTTACGAGTGATTAAGATGTTAAATCAAGAAATAATATTATTTAGAGCAATTAAAGTTGTGATGTTGCTCTACTATAGTTTTAGTAAATCAAACACATTGAGTTATAGAAGCTAGTCTTTAGTGTAGTGTATATAGCTGGTTATAGTCTTTATATAGCTGATGATTTCAGCAATGTAAGCTTTAACCTCTATGGGTGCTTCTACAATAGCTGTCACGAATGGTACCGTTAGATTTTTATATCAAAATGAAGGTGGGGCTACTTCTATCACATTGCACGTTAAATCCTCCCTACCAAGTTATAAACGTTAAAATAGGAGCCTTCCAGAACAGAAATTTTTTTTTAAACAAACTTCCATATCTAAACAACCATTTTTTTTTCAAATGCTAATTTTATTAAAAACCTGATAACTTACTCTTTTAAATGAGGAATAATTATTATATTCAAACAAAACTTTTAAAATTCTATTTTTTTACGATTGTTCATATTTTTAATAGAAGATCTTTAGTTTTCAGAAAAGATAACTATTTGGCATATTTGCTTTATTGTGTTATCTAGAAAAATTAAAACTTCATAATAAAAATTTTGTATTTCCTTTATCAGACAAAAGTATTCTTATATTAGAAAAAATCTATTTCTACAGAATTACAATAAATAATGTTGAAGAACTCTAAATTCACCTTTAATATCGATTAAAAATTGTAAAAGTGTTAATCACACCATAGTAGAAAGCTCTGAAAAATTGGTACTGTGTCTTCCGATGTCGATATGAAATATGTGCCACAACCTTTATGGGAAGATTATGGCGCGGACCATTAAAATTTTAGAGAAGACTTAAGAAATTTGGCCAAATAATTTAACATCTGGCACCAGGTAATTAATAAATTATTATCTCATTTAAGAAAAACTAAATGGACAGCCTAAAGATGTGCGAACAGTATTAAAAACCCCAAGCCACAAAAGAGTACTAATAAGAGTACTATTGTGGGCAATATTACCAATTTTAAAAAGCACGCAGTGACAGTTTTGGCCTATTTCTTTCAATATTTTTGAAAAAAAAAAATAATAATAATAATATACCTATAGTTATAGGCATTTGGTGTAGAAATTGGAAGCCATAACAGATTTATTACAGCAATTTGTTGATGATTGTAAATATCTAGTAGAAAATCAAATTATATGAAATGGCTACGAATTGGCTTTAAATATGAGATGTTTTATTTGCTATTCACCAGACAGAGCTGATCTCAAAAGGCATTTGTTTTCTCGTATTCGATGCTTAATCCATTGTTAAATTGCTTATCTCAGCCGAAATTAAATGCCTTCATGACTCAGGCACCTCACTCGAATAAAACCAGTTTTGAGTTTGGCTACAAAACTCACGAATTGATTATACTGTGTGTGGCGAGATCATTCGACTTTCTGAATTTGATCATGATAGATATTCTGAAGCTGAATTCATTGCTCACATACAGTTTGTAGCATATACATTTCAAATGCGAAAAATGTTTCAATCATTACAAACAGTGTAAAATAAAAATTTAACCGGATAGAGAAATCAGGTTTATACGAGCTATTTGAACATCAAAGCAAATGTGAAAACTTTTGATCTTGCTTTACGGCGCTTCTCTAAACGACCCCTAAAAACTTTTTAGGTTCCGAACTTTACGACACAATGTAATTTTAAAAATATGTAATTAAATTGAATAATATATGTTTATTTGATTAAAATACATTGTGAATGTGCTACTCTGTAGAACAATTAATATTATTTTATATATTGGTTATTTTTACAGTTAGTCAATATCTGTCGCATATTTCAAAATTATTGCTTGATATCCTGGGTTACTGAAAATTTGGGTATAAGGAAACACTAATTGCAAATCATAGTTTCCAACTCTAACACCATTGTTTAGTATTACTGAAAAACATAATAATTTCGAAAAAATATTCAAACCTTTTCTGAAATTCCTAGTATCAATTGCAGCCTACGGCAATTGAGATTACATTTTTCGGATAAAACATTTTGTATGGCCGTTTATTAGAATATACATTGTCAGAACATTTTTAGACTTTCACTATCCAGGGTGTATAATATTATCTAATGATTCTAAAGATGTGAACTAGCATCCAATTCATGTTTGTAGCCCCATGTGGTGTGTACAATATGAAACATTTTTTCAAATTCTGTCTACCGCCATGATCGGCCTTTTGGTTAATCGATGCTTTCGATATTGATACAACTTCAAGTGATTCCGCGCCCGTTTGTGAAGTGAAATGGTTTTATTTTACAAATTTAGGATCAATAACATAAATTATATTATCAGTAGTTAATATATTATTTCGGCGGTTCAGCTCCTTTGTATAGTAATTCTTGAACATGCTTGTATTTTTTTGTTGGCCCTACATCCCATTATGAGATTTAGCCGCCTCATTATTGAGTAAATAATCAGTTGTTAAAGGACCGAGAAGTTATGATCTTGCTTTGATATTGCTTCCATGATATAATCCAAATTTGTACTAACCTAAGCAATATGTGCTTGACGTTGAAAGAGTTTATCTGTCTCTGAAACGCCCCCCCCCCCTTTAAAAAGCAATATTCTTAATAAGAAAAATATAAAATGTCGCTTGGTAATATTCTTTAAATTTCTTTTTCAAGAATCATCTTCGAAACGAGCACAGTATCACAACTTCATTCTCAAATTTGAACCCGTCTTGTGCAGCATGGGCTTGAAACAGACTTCGCGGCCATCGATCGCACGACCAGGGTTTTTTTGTTCACTGTAAATTTGACTTCATATAAATATTGGGGTAATTGTGTGGTTTATTTATCAGATTAAAGTTTATTACAGTGCGACAGCCGTGGGTAGTTATGTTCTGAATAGGTTTACAAAGACTGATTTTAATGTGAATTATTTGAAATTTTTTCTGCTAATGTTAGAATTAAAAAAATTACTTAGGCTTACAATACATAATGCGCCACAGCCGTATAAAAACTGTAATTAAAAATTACAAAAATTACAAATAGTTCTATAAGCCAGGAAATGATAAACAGTTTAGAATTTTAATCAACTACATCATGGAAACAATACGGCACAATAATGAACTTTATTGATATATTGCTTCATTTTATAAATTGTATTCCCTCCTCTCGACATTTCGTAATAATATTAATTGCATTGGGACAGAATTGATGGGATAAAATCAAGAAGGTGTTATTGTAATTTCAAAGTGAGGTTAAACAAATTCTTATGAACAAAATAATTATTATATTATGTAGGTCCTAGCGTATTCTTTAAAATAGAAAACGATTATTATACGTTGACAGTTTAATAAACCAATAATCACATAATATTATGATGATTTGTCAAAAAATCAACATTAAAATTCCCTGCGGCTGTTTATAATCCCAACTCTTTAATATTTTTCATCCAAAATTATCACTTAATTTAGCATACAGTAATAATAACTATTAGCTATTTTTCCATCCCTGACGCCATAAAATATAATGACATTCATTCGTGTTGTGACAAATACGAGTAAAATGAAAAAGGGGACAAAGGATAATTACGAAAAAATAAAATTATATTTATTATTGTTTTATTACGGTCATTATATTATAGGAGTTATTATGGGTATAATAGCGCGCGGCACTCAATATAAAAATTACCTGCAAGTATTCCTTTTTTCCTAGCCATTTAAAACAAAATAGAAAATTGTCATTTTCCAACAAAAAAAAAAATTAAATATTTGTAATCCCCTTTAGTCGGCCCGAAATTTGTATCTCGCGCTCATAACAATAAAATACGTCTTGCGTAACCAATTTATTATTGTTAATTTTTTTTTTGGAAAATGGCGCAAATATCCAACAAAATATAAATTATAATTTTTATTATTTAAAATTACATAAAAGGAAGAAAATGTATAACAGGTGCTTTTTCATTATAAATTTCTTTTTTATTTTCTTTTAAGCAAAAAAAAGGTTGTGTTTGAATGAAAATATAATGAAAAATTAAAAAAAGTCCCATTCATAATGTAATAAACTAATTTGCCTAACAATATTTTGTGTATCTTAAGCAAATACACATAATTCTATTGTTATTATTAATTTTTCCTAATATTATAAAGGAACTAGGATTATTATTTTATTATTATATTGTTTATAATGAAAGTGATACTCTTGTAAACAGTAGAAAGTTTTTGCTCCTTGGGTTCTTTGGGTATCTATAAATAATTAATAAATTAATTTGTAAGTGTGTTTTTATGGAGTGTAAAATTGTACATGGGGTACTTAGAGAGGTTGAGTTGACAAAATCCGAAATCCCCCAGTATATATTATAGGGGTGAAATAGTTTAGCTTGAATAAACAATATAATTTATTCCTTCTTAATATTTTCTTATGTAGCTATATCCATAATATCGTTAAACTTAATTTTTGGCAAAATTTTAAGTACAAAATTTTACGTAGAAATATTTATTCGAGTGTATTATATTCATATACATAAGATGTTAGTTTTATATTTTTATTAGTAATTCAATTGGATTTTTATATCTATATACTAGGAAACTTGGCATGAATTATTATTTGAATATTTATGATGATGACACACGGGAAAATGACACAAAAGAAATTTAAATGGAACGTCATGAATGATTAAGCTTGAACATTTTTATAAATATATATATATCGGTCAATTATTTGAATCGTTGTAATAGTTTATCATCAGTAAATAACATTATTATTTATAGTTTTGTAATTATTTTAATTTTGTGTGTTAGTACTTGACATTTTCAATACGAACATTATCCTACGTAATTGTAACATTCCTTGGTTCATTCGACTAACGTGATCCGTAATGTGGAAAATATTTAACACAATTAAAAAATGTGAAGTCGTGAATTTTAATTTATGTCATATCGACGATACTTAGATCGAACGATACTAGTTACAATTTAATTTTGATTTTAAAAGATACTTTACATGTTTAAGATTCAGTTGTAGATTTTTAAAATAACTGTTGGTTGTAAAAAACGAAATTCAAAATTTTAATTAATTTACTTGAAATTACAGCGAGAAAACATTTTTTCGGGCGTTTAAGTTTCGGCTGTTTTCCTGGGGTCTGGTGGTTGTTCTATGCACGTTTGTGCCTCCTAAATTTTATTAAATATCGTTTAAGAGCATTTGTGCAATTTTGTGTTCCAAAATAAATACAATTTGGTCGTTTAACCGTTTTTATAAAATAAATCAAAATTCAGGAGCGGATTCATAAAAAACTACCGGAAGTTTTTAACGGATTAAAAAATATTTTCCCCAACAACTCGATTAAATTTGTTAAAATTATCTAATGTGGAGATCATATTTATAATGGTTAAACAAATATAAGTTTAGAATGATTTATCTATTAGGAGAAAGATAGAATTCTATTTCTATACCGGTAGTAGATTTCCATACAAAAATCCTCGATATTGAATAATGATCGGGAAAAATTTTGGCCGTGAATTTTCCTTATAAAATAATCAAGCCAACTTTATGATATTTTTTCGAAATACAGGGTGTTTGGTGTATCGTTTGCCAAATTAAATTGGCTCAAAGGATTGGTCATTTGTTATCTCTTAAACCCCAATAACTAATTTTTAGGCCTACGGATTTTTTTATTTTAACTTTTTAATGTTTATTTTGAAACATTGCAATATTTAGCATTCAAGTTGTATTATTTTTTTAAATAATGGGTATAGGTTCCAAATTTTGTATTAACTCTTACGTTTACTGTTGTATGATTGTATGAAATTCAAAATTCGTCCTAAATAACATCTACTTTCCTTTTTATTTACTCTTAAAATGTTTAAAAATGGTAAAAGGAAACTTAAAATTCAGCTTTACATTGCAATAAAAAAAAACTAAAAATGATTGTGATTTTCGAACTATTTTATTAAATTCTCTAGTTTATTCCCTTTCCAACGATATGCAATATGCCATAAAAATCATTTTAAGCACTTTACTATATCATAAAATTTGTGTTAATAAAAATAAAACTGTATTAGAAATCATTTTCAAATTGTTGACCTCCATTGCGTACGCACGCAAGACACCTTCGCCTTATTTTGACTGTAGTGGTGCGTAAACGCTTTTCGTCTTTAATTTTGACTTTTCGTTTTTAATGCGTTGGACTAAATTATCCCTAGATGGAACTTCCGTGACGTATACAAAAGTTTTGATTTGTTCCCAGATGTAAAAATCTAACGGAGTTAGGTTTGGAGAACATGTAGGCCCTGGAATAGGGCCATCCCTCCCAATCCATGAAATGGGGAATACGTCATTTAGGTGCTCTCTGACAATTAATCTCTAGTGTGCTTGCTGGACAACCGTCATTTTGAAAAAAATAGGTTGGTTATAATTGAAAATTGGCAAGTGTGCTACCACTTGAGGCCAGTCATTTTGTGAAAACTTAAGGTAGTTATCCCTGTTTAGATGTTTAGGTATGAAGTGTGGTCCAATCAAATGATTTCCAATTACTCCCGCCCAAACATTGACACTAAATCTTCTTTGGAATGACCTCTGTCTTTTCGCACGTGGGTTCTGATCTTTCGTTGACCAGTGATGAATGTTGTGCATATTAAGAATTCTCTCGTTAGTAAATTTGAACTCATCTATCTACAGAATACTTTTCAAAAAGTAGGGATCATACACATCTGTGTGCAATAAAAGACGATAAAACAGGACACGTTTTTCAAAGTCATGATTGTCCAAACCTTACACTGGAGTGTAATGGAAAGGATGTTTGTTGTTTTGACGAAGTATGCTCCACACTTTCCAGATGGAAATCCCGAGTGATCCAGCTACTTTTTTTATGCTTCAAGTCGGTTCCTCTTCAAACAGTGCTAGAACCTGTACAACGACAGCAACATTATGTCGTGTTATAACCCCTCTTGGTTCATTTAAATTTAAAATACTGGTTTCGTCTAAGCGTTGATATACAGTGGATCAAAAATAAAGTCGGACACCTTCCATGTAATTCTTTATCACAGAATAAATAGTAAAATAGGAGCTTTTTTTAAAAGTCCAATACTTTGTTTAAAAGCTCTATTCATTACCTTATAAAAAACACCAAAATAAAAAACAAAATTTTATTTCGTTATATAACAAAAATAATCAATAATATAAAAAAAGTAAAAAAAAAAAACTCAAAAAAGAATTCGGACAGTGTTATAATTTAATTCATTTAAATTAAAACTACGTCTTGAAATGTTTTCATGTATGCATAATTCAATATTTTGTTGGTAAGCCCTTGTTTTTGGTCACCGCCAGAAGCCTCCTAGGCATGGATTCTACTAAATTTCGACATACAGAAGATCAATTTTGGCCCATTCCTCCTTGAGAATACGTTTCAGCTGTTCTTTATTCGAAATCACGTGCTTTTTAAATTTTTTTTTCTAAAACAGCCCATAAATGTTCAATCACATTAAGATCCGGTGATTGTGGAAGCGTTTCTATAACATGTGGGCAATTGTAAAGCAACCAAAGTCGAACATTTTGAACTTTGTGCTTTGGGTCGTTATCCTGGTAGAGATAAAAGTTTTCTCTAGCGCTCTGCACTAAATTTTGCTTCAAAATGTTCAAATATTTCGTTTAATCCACGATGCCATCAATAATGCATAATTTTCCTGGGCCAGAAGCTACACCCCCACACCATCACCGAACCACCACCATGTTTAACAGTAGCTTAAAGTTTTTTTTTTCGTAGTTCTTCGTTTGGTTGTCTCCATATATAACATTGGCCATCTGATCGGAATAAATTAAATTTACTTTCGTCTGAATAAATTACTTTGTTCCATAATTCTAAATTGGCACTTTTATATGTTTTTGCAAATTGTAAACGTTTTTTGCAGTTTCGCTTACTAATGAAAAGTTTTTTACGAGGTACTCTTCCATGAAAATTTTGCCTCCTCAGTACTAATCTTATCGTTTCTGGGTTTACACTTTTTCCCAGCTCCATGGAAACTTGTTTGGTAAGCGTCGGAGCACTAAGTTTCGGATCCTTTTTAATTTGGTGGACGATCCATCGCTCATCTACTGACGAAAATATTTTGGGTCTACCAGATTTTGGTTTATTTTCCAGAGATTTCGATAAATTAAACCGTCGAATTATGTCATGAACCGTTGAGTGTGGCCTATTAATTATTTTTGCAATTTCTCTAACAGATTTATGGTCGTTGTAGTATTTAATAACCAGTTCTCTAACTTCTACAGATGTTTGGCCACGTTGTCTTCCCATATTTATTTTATTAGTAAAAATGCAACTGCTCGGCGTTGATATCACAATATGACTAAATATTTTCCTCGAATTGTAGATACATATTTTCATTGCATGTTGATTTTGGGGATTTCCCCCTTTTCAAAATCAAAATTGCCATGAACATAGTAGGTATTGTCATCTGTCCGAGTTCTTTTTTGAGTTTTGTTTTTTTTACTTTTTTTATATTATTGATTTTTTTTGTTATAATGAAATAAAATTTTGTTTTTTATTTTGGTGTTTTTGTAAGGTAATAAATAGAGCTTTTAAACAAAGTATTGGACTTTTCTAAAAAAGCTTCTATTTTACTATTTATTCTGTGACAAAGAATTAAATGATAGGTGTCCGACTTTATTTTTGATCCACTGTATATATTTTGGAAGGTGTGGCGATGGGTAATCGTCTATTAGGAAAGCGTTTCCGGTAAATCCTTTATGCGGCACGAGCGACGCAATTGGCGCTTCCACATACCACCAAAATGATGGCGTATTCTTCATTACAGAATGTAGCCATTTCAACGCTTAACCACAATACTGAAAAAACTTAATGAAAACCAAATAACAATATTAGAATAGCCTTGAAGAGTGAGGTATTAGTTGTTGGTTGTTGTTGCCTACTGAGAGTATGTTATTTAAGTAAATAACAAGTTTTTATCGCGAATATCTAATATCAGGCTGATGTGTCCCGATACACAAATTTTGTGATATAGTAAGGTGTTTAAAAGGGTTTTTATGGCATATTGCATACCGTTGGAAAGGGGATTGACTAGAGAATTTAATAAATGAGTTCGGAGATCACTATCACTTTTAGTTTTTTTTATTGCAATGTAAAGTTGAGTTTAAGTTTTCTTTGACCATTTTTAAACATTTTAAGAGTAAATAAAAAGGAAAATAGATGTTATTTGGGACGAATTTTGAATTTGATAGAACCATACAACAGTAAACATAAGAGTTAATACTAAATTTGAAACCTATACCAATTATTTAAAAAAATAATACAACTTGAATGCTAAATATTGCGATTTTACAAAATAAACATTAAATAGTTAAAATAAAAAAATCCGTAGGCCCAAAAATGAGTTATTGGGGTTTAAGGGATAACAAAGGACCCATCCTTTCAGCCAATTTAATTTAAATTCAAACACCCTGTATTTTTATTTGTACAAAGAAAAAGTTTGGAACAAATAATTTTTCCGTTCGGCACTATTCTGGAGCCTAAGGGCGGTGATTCATATATAAATTTTGTCTGACAGAAATAAATAATAATCGATCTTATTAGTTGAATGTCGGCCATATTTTTTTATTGTACGACAAATTTTAAAAACTGAACATTGCTCAATTTTTGTACATGATTTGACAGCAGTTAGAACAAAAGAATACATATTCTAAAATATTAAAAAGAATCAAAAGGAACAAAATAAACACTATTAACCTCTGCTTTGTAAAATGTCAAAAAACTGCTGATACGACAAAATTTTATACATGTATCGTTAGAGCGATTATTATTTTTGTCTGCCAGACAAAATTTCTAACTATTAAATAAAAAATTCCTAGTTAGCTTTGTTTTGTAAATTTTTGAAATTAACTTATTTCGTCAGTTCGCCAGAAAAGTGCAATTTGGACAAAAACGATATGAAAATATTTTTCCAATCCCTATTCTATGGGAAAGCCAGTAGGGGAATTCTGGTTACGTGAAATTGTTAGTGGAACAGGATTTTGCAGTAAAACAGAATAAAATTTTAAAAGTCAAGTAAGCTAGAAAAAAAATATAAAAAATAATCACGTTCCATTCGTTCTCCCCAAACCGGAATCTATGCACAGAACAGTGCTACAGCCCGTAGTTATTAAAACTACGTTATCCCACATTACTGCCACCAATGACATGTATATAAATTGCGATAGACACGAGTATCGTACAATCATCTGCTTATTTGTAATTTTGATGGTTATAATATCTTTCAACTTGACTTCTTTATTAGGTAACGGGACAATTTTAATATAAGCGCAGTATTGTAAACTAATGCCATATGATCAAAATTGCTATATTTTATACTTAACCACCTCAAAAATTTTTGAATTGATGCTTGTTTACGGATAATGTTTGAATATTATTCTTAACCTGACCAAACGGTTTTGGTTTTAGGTCATTTTCGATTGTGGCATGTATATAATCTAATGAGATTAATTTGACCAGGGCGATTTATCACAATATCAAAAACATGACAATCAGTCATGAAAAACTTGAAGAATTTGCTGCAAATTTCATTAGCACTCAAATTCATTTGTTTTCCTCCCAATTAAAACAATGGCCAATGTAAACAATTTTATTTAATAACCTAATAACTTGTTGTTTCTTTTCAGAACATTTAAAATATTTTTCTCGTCAAATGATTGTGCTAAACTATTTTTATCTAACTTCTAGCCCCGTTTTATTTCATGTTATGTAGTAACGTCTGGTCATGATTATGAAAATTTTTGCACCTTGATATATTTTCATGTTTACCATTCGATATATTGCCAAAAATGTGTCCGTGTGTGTGCGTGGTGTCCTACCGACTAAATGATGATTATCCAACCCAGTTGGATTGACTGATAGGAGTAAAATTTCATACTTAAGCTTTTTTCACACATTAGGAGATCTCAGTGGGTTTTGACAACATCGTTTCACTGGAAGTAGCACCTGTCAAAGACTTTTTCGTGTTTAAAAAAGTATCAATAGTAGTATCAGTATCAATTTGATGGTAAATATAAAAGTGAATATGTTGTGGCCGCCAGCACCGTAATTTCATTAACCATGAATGTACACCTCCAATACACCAAACCTCATGCCTTAAGTGTAAATATTAAACCTAGCAAACTTTTGGTAAAATCTATAATCAACCCTTGGTGAAAATTTATTTTTTTAATTTATTTGAGCTTTTAATTCTTTGTAGTTTTTTTGTAAATGCTAAACTTTTCAGCATCAATGCAAAAACTCTTGCCAATGGAAGTCAAAATGTGCAAATTGATTTCGAAATATATGATGTGTGTCAGATGCGAAACAAGTCAGCCTCAGTCATTAAGTTCACTTGTTCAGATGTAACATAATAATATTAGTATTAAGACGATTACTTAGCTTAACATTACAGAAGAAGAACCATATCATATGTTGACTATAGGCACACGTACTCCAGGCATACCAAACTGTGGTATCTCAATTTTAGTTTGAGCTCCCTTGGTAAGTGTATTAATTTGTTTGGCATCCTGGATGTTGCGTAATTTTTCCCTACTCCTTGCCATTAGGAGCTGTCAATCTGGATTATCATGCTTAGGCACATGCATTTGCAACCATGCAATTACAAGAAAAAATACGATTTCTAATTGTTTGGATTGGTCGAATTTGAAACAATTGTCGAACTGTGGAGATATATGGTATTCAGCACCATGTCATCCGGAGACAATGGCCATGTGTTAAAACAATGGCCATCAATTGTTCCCTGCACCTAGTTATATTCTCATCGGGTATAAATGAAAAAGATTTTACAGCATTCGCCGTAAATCGCCAATTAATAAGAAAATGCTCATCCGGATAACATCCTAATCGTACACGGGTAGAATGAGGTACACACTTAAATTTCAATCTCAAAATTAATTTATATACTTTCCATCTAATTCAGTATAATCCCAAATGTAGTTGGTTAACATTTAATTAGCTTTTATATTTAAGGAGAAAATACATGTTTTGTCATTGAACTGCTCTGTTAAATTAAATTTATACATGAAGGAAATATTTGTCAGATCGATGAACAAAATATGTACAGTTCAATTCAACTTCATATATTATTTATATTGGCCAAATCTCAGTCGATGTCAGCAAAATATATTTAGTTTTAATTTTTTTATTTTTAAAGAGACGGTACTGTAAATATTATCAATTATGGTGCTAAGGAACATTTGAATTTTACGTCTGGAATTGACGTTTTAAACTCTACTACTATTAACGTTTGTTCGCATCATTGGATGGCGTGTTTGCGAATGGTCGACGATGTCGATATGTTGATGACTCAATCACTTACAAATTAGTAGATGACGCGTAGATGATCTCCTCTGACCCTAACATCAGTAGTGTTAACATCGTAGTAACTTCAGCTAGATCTCATAACCTGCCACCAACATTGTCGGCGGTATTTGTGCCAGACAACGCGTTTTTTTGTTTACGGCCAGAGCAGATGAACCATTAAAATACCAGAAACCGGTAGTGAGTGATAACATTCCATGAAGCTCAAGGATTAACTCTACCAATTGAGCTATCCGATATAGTGTTCCACCTCAGGATACATCCAATCACTTAAATATTTTTCTTTAGAAGCAAAAGATAGAAAATATTAACAATTTAGTTGAGGCTCGAACCGATACTACTGCTCGAATGGTAAAACAAACTAAAAACTTCCAACCTTGGTACCTTGAATTGTTATCGTCTAAAAGCAAATTTTCGCAGTCACTTGGAAATTTCGAGAGCAGAATTTAAAAAACTCAATGAAACCTTGGATTATGTTGACAAATGTCGAAAATACGTGTCAGAATTATTGTGTAAGAGATCTGGGTGCATTTAAAAAATGTTTAGTTTGTTTCCAATTTTAAGATGCAAGTGAAGAGACTTGATCGCTTAGAAGTAGAGATAATTGTTTAGATGGGGCGATTACACCTTGAAAAACAAATAAATATTCTAAATAAAATCAATGATGATCACGAAATTTGAAATAAAGAGACTCTAAGTAGTATCTTCATAAATACAAAAATAAAATTATTTAACTTGTACTTTATTCCGAGCCCTATTCCACATATTTTATTTTATCATTAAAAATGAAAATATTATTTGCAGACCGACTTTTCTCATACCAAAAGTCAAAATTTCACTAATTTTTAAAATTATTTTTAAAAATTTACATTAATTGACACGTACATACATTAATTGAATTCGTGGTTGAACGCGTAGACAGTGTCGACAATGCGTAGGGTATGAATATTATTCGTATAGGCAAATTTTGTTTGTTGTTTTTCCCATTGTTTTTCAGTACGTGCTTGCACGCCACAGTTTCCAGTTCAAATTGCTAAAATTTCCATTTTTCTTTCATTTGCAATGCTATACTGGGACACTGCATCCCTTTCTCCTCTTTGTAGCGAAACTTTATATTTTATTTTAATATAAATTTGAAAATTTGGTCATTTGTTTTTGAAAACATAGAATTCCGAAAAAACATTAGAAATAAAATTAGGAAAAATATTTACATAGCGTTTTTGTCAAAAATATCATTTTCTGGCTTACTGAGAAATCATGTTTGATCTAAATGTTTATAATTTAAGCTGAATTTATTTGACCCTGGAGCAAAATTGTCTGCAGAAAAATTTGCTGCCGTTTGAAGTGAAGATAGAAATTTATTTTTGTTAAGGTGCTTGCCTTCAGCAAATTTAACAATAGAATAAATAATTTTTATTCCGAGGAGGCAATAAGTTTTACAAAATGAAATGTAGGGCAAATTGGTTTATAAAAATTTAACCAATTTAGCTAATTTGATTAGTTGTTTTTGTTCTCTCTCTCTTCGATTTTTATTCTCTAGCAAATTTTTTTTGTAGCAAATTTGTCTATAGCACACATGGCCAAGCTCCACGTGCTTCACGACACGTGGTGCCGAATTATAATAATTTCTCGTTACTAGAGCCAACTTAATCGAAGTCGCAATTTTTAATTAAGAGCACAAAATAATTTTATTGAATTATTAAATGTTATTTAATTTTTTATTTCTTTTCGAGAGCCGCATTCACTCTTTCAAAAAGCCACGTGCGGCTCGCGAGCCGCAATTTGGCCATGTGTGTTCTATAGAGTCAAATAAATTCGGCTTTAGGAAATATTTTTTCCGTATCGAAATTGGATAGAAAAAATCTTCCCAATTTAATCTTGTTTTTGAAAAACTGTTTACCATAGTATGCCAGAAAGAAATTTTGTGACAAAATACCACGAAAATATTTTTCCTAGTTCCTTTTTCCTATAAGAATACCAGAATCGACCTGCTGTTCGACTATCTATCAGCTAACCTTCCAATTGTATTGGTACAGGCAACTATGTAGGCAATAAAACTTGTTTCTGGCATTTGAAATTCGAAAATTTCTCGCTGCGGCGATTATCGAATAAATTGACGGGCCTGAAACTTTCGATGTGGGTAACCAAATAACTGTTTTGTTTATGGAAAAATGCCGTTTTCGAACGTACAGCAAATATGATAAATTATATATAATTAAATTTATTATTCACAAAAATTATATAACAAATATTACTTTGGTTAAAGTGTCATCAGCAAATTTCAAAATATTTTTGAGCATTCATCGGTCTGCCAGATTTATATTTACACAACATTATTCTAAATTACAGACTGCTGTTGATATTCGACCTTTAAAAATATTTGTTGGAATAATTTTGTTTGTTCTTTTTTGTATTTGCGAGTAAACACACAAACAATTAGAGCACACCTACATTAAACTTGTAATATCCAAGAAGGCGATTAAAACGTGCATGAAATATTATACATCTTGATTTATTTTAAAAAAACAATCTACAAAAAATATTGGCATATGCAAAATAAAACACCAACAGAAACCTTCAGATTTCAAGTTCCAAATTAAACTAATTACAGTTCAAACGAAACATGTTGAGCTGTTTATATAGAAATATGTTCAATAAAAGCATTCAAAGGGTGGCAAATTGAATGATACCCTTAAAATTACGTTAAAAAGCTTTGAGTCGACACATTGAATGGCCAAAGAACTTTGGATTTAAGAAGGAATATGCTCTATATTTTACACAGAATGCTCCAGAGAATCGAAGTAAATTTTTTTCTATCGAAGAAAGCGGCTTTAATTTATATCTAAAGCGAACTCACGTTAGGTTACGAATAGAAACGAGTGTATATGGAGTGCACCATCATATCGTTGGCTTGCTGCAATAGTGACACAAGTCAAAAACTAGCATTTTGAGATATACGAACAAAAATCCTTTAAACCTAACATTCTCTTACCTGGGATAGAATTATTTCAAAGTTAATCATATTTTTCAATAGATGTCACTAGTGATGTTATTGTAATTTGGTAAATTCATGTAGAACATTTTTCTAAAACTAATACATAAGGTCATTAGAACTAATGTGGTATTTTGAAGTGTGCTTTTTTATGTGCCTGTTGAGATTAGTTTTTCTACATTTTCAATCAAAAATACATCTACCGGAAGTGTAATAAGCGCGGAATATTTTAATGCAATTAAATAATTTATATGCAGCTATGAAAAATTAGATAATCTTTAGACTGATAAAAAGGTATATAACAAAACAATTAAATTTATTGTTTAACTTTTTAGTAATTAAAAAATTACTACAAAAAAATCAAATCGATTTTCTGAAAAATATACTTTTTTGAGATGTGACACTGTTGCAGCTAACCGACGATATTATTACGAATTCGAGCTGCACTACGTCCTTGCAAAGACCCTGACTTTGGATAATGCATACACTCAGAAAACTGCACACAATTAATAGTCACGTAACAATTGTTTGATGACTATTAATATACCAATCCATTGAAATTTACGCTGCTTCCAATTTTATCGATTCTATGATGAGACATATTAATGGTACTTTATTACAATAATATTGGAAAATAACTAGATTTTAAAAAAATCACCTTTACTAATTTTTGTGATACAAACAGTTTCTCTGTAATTGTGTTCACTGCAAAAAATATTAATTAGTGTCATTCGAAGTCACTTTAAAACTTAGTGAATGACTATCGTATTTTACGTATTTTACAATTTGTCCATTATTTCTTTATAATATAATAAAACAATTAAGTTTAAAATATTAAATTATAATAGTAAATACTAATAGTTTTGACAAGCTCTAGCAATTTTAGATTTTCATGATCTAACACAAAAACATTGGGAAATTATTTTCCTAATAAAATTTTTATGGAACAAAAGTTTCCATGTTCACTTTGTTTTCTAAAATGTTAACACCAAACGGATACCATGCCAGAAATATACAATTCAAACAAAAATTCTATGAAAATATTTTTCCCAATTCCTTGTTTCTCGAGAAAGCCAGAATAGTGCCACTGGCAGCTCATTAAAAGTTTAAAATAGAAAAAAAAAAATTAAAATCTGATGAACGTGCTAAAAATCTTTCACAAGTCCTTTTCAGGCGGCATTTACATATATATGTAAAAGCAATCAACTATAACAAGCATGTACCACAATATCTATAGATTAACGTTCATCTAACGTTCACCGTTCACCTTACATTATTTGTTGGTAAAACTGGCCATGTAAAATCATAATCATGAGAGACCAAATGTATACAAATTTTGTCAGCCAAAATCAAAAATATTCTTGATTTTTGTTGTGCTAAATGAGTGCGTTTTGTGATATAAAAAATTGATAAACAATTTTGTAATATTTATTATTATTTTTGCTCGACTGAACACTAGGAATTTACAATAGACACTTTCAATTTAATATTTTTATTCAGATTACCGGAAAATTTCAGATTACTGGAAAAACCAGATTACCGGAAAAACTAGATGTAATTTAAAAATTTTGAAATGTGGATTAACAATTAATTCGTAAAAAAGTAATTTTAACTTAATTATCTATATTCTTATTTCTTCGTGATCCCTAACCTTTTTCCCCAAAAAACTATACCATTTGGGTTATATACAATCAGGCCTGAAGTTTCATAGGCCTTTAAAATAATATAATACAATGGGTCAACCATATCGCGATTCCATTCCCCTTTGGTAAATTGAAAATTGCTTGTTTTCAAAATTTGAATTAGCGATTAATTAGCGAATCAACAGCTCGCGGTATTTGCTTATCGGTAAATAAGCATACGCAAGTAGCTGTCTTAGACACTACACAGATGTCGATGTAATCCATTTCGAGTAATTGGTCAATGCACGCGGAAAATCGGAACGTCATTAAAAAAAATCTTGGTACAATATCGTCTGGTGTAAAGATCCCCCATCCAATTCTTAAGCAAAAGGGTGACATGCAAACAAATATTGTGGCCACACAAATTTGTTATGCGTGGAATCAAATATAACTTAAAAAATGATGACATAACCAAAACGTACAATAAACTTATTAATTTTTTTTTTTTATAATGTTGTATAACATAAAAACCAATTTTAATTAACTGAAACTTAATTAAAAAGTTGAAACCAAAAATCGTTTAATATTTTTCACTAGAAAGCTTCTTGAACAGAACAATTAAAAATTGTAAAAATAGTTAACAACAAAAACACCTGTTCATGATGTAATTGACATTTTCTCTAATTACGAAATATGTCAGCATAAAAAACAAAATATATAGAGCAAGGATACATTACTCTTTTTTACGTAATGATATTCGAGTATACAGTACACTAAAAAATTTTCTCATTTTCATATGGCGGGAAAAAAATGTTAATTTCTATCCACTTTAAAGCATACATAAAAAATTTATTAGCATATAACGACGATGATGATTATGATGAACTCGTACTCGATAAATATAACTACGAGTATATATACATACACACGTGTCACTCGAGTCCGCTATGTATACACAAGGATATTGTTAGATCAACAAGGCAATAATACTTCTCGTTTGTTTTGTATTTTAAGTGGATTTATATTTCAATTGCTCTCGGCACTATATCAAATAGAAAATACAACAACAACTTTATATGGTATTTAAGACGTGATTATCTCCCGATCAGGACCTACGCAACAAGAAAATTTATTGTTTAGTTTACTGCATACTGCCACATGTGGTTTATTATTATTTACGAGCAAGAAGAAACACACATAACAAAAATTGTTAGACGTAGGTAGGTATAGTTAATCTTATGTACAACATCGAAATTGAATTATCACTTTTGTTACGAAATAAAAAAAAAATGTTGTCCATTATATTGTGCTAAAACACACCTGCAAATCTCAGGTAAATCGTTAAAAGGAAACAAAATAAAAATCTCACCTTTATTTATTTATTTAATTCAATTGTGTTCAATTTCCTTAATAAATCAAACAAAAATATCCATATATAATCCAACACAACACAATATATATTATAATATATTTTATAGATCACACTTCAAATAAATAAGGTCTAAAAATAAATTATATTATTTTATCACGACCACTCAATTAAATTATTAAATTCACAATAATAATTAACACAAATCGTTATGTAAGCACTGGTCTAATGTCACGATAACACTGAACAAATATCCACAAGAACTAATCAAACCAAAAGAACAAAATAATTTCGAACAACGGATTGCAAATTTTGAAAAATTTAAATACCAAAAAAAAAATATTTTTTGTTTTTGAACGAGGAAAATTAAATTTTTTGAGCACGCACGATTATTTTCCGTTCGAACAGCACCGTAGTATGGTTTGAACCTTTTCCATTCGAAATATAAAATATAACTGAATGAAAAATAATAAAAACAGGACACACTTGAATTCATTTTTTTACTCTCTTCCTTTTATTTTCCTTTTTAACACTGTTGTACATTCATTGTATTGTTTAAGGGGTGATTTTCCTTTTTTCTCGATGTTTTGTGATTTTTTTTCATGCTGCTGCTACCAAAAAAAAAATATTTTTTTTTTCTGTTTGTCGTATTTTTGTGTACAGTGGATTACTAAACATTAGAATTTGGTACAGATTAGCGGCAATAGTTTAGGTACCCGTTTATGGAGGTACATAAAATTATAGCAATAATTTTAATTGAACGAGATATGCACGTTATAATCTTTAATTTGCTGAGTGAAATCGCGCATAGAAAATTTTCCGCGATTTAATGATAATAAAAAATATGATGGGAAAATAAAACCATTTCTTTTTGTATTCATTAAAAACCATGAATAGGTACATAACGTATAACATTTTGTTTATCTGCCGAGTCTCTACGGCCTAAAACAACAACACCACGCAACATGTAAAAATACGAAGAGCGTATATTATTAGTACATTGAATCACCAGTTGGATCAGTGCGCGCACACAAAACCAATGAAAAACGGTCTGCACTACATTTTCCACGGTATACAGACATACCTCCATCTCCATTGAGCAGAACACAAAAGCACATGAAGAAAAAAAGTTCACTCAATAATAAAATTTCCATTCCTCCTGATTTTGATTTTCTCGTTGGTTAAACAACAACCAAAATATTATTTTATACTCAATAATAAAATGTAACAACAACAAGAGCATGATGGAGCATGAATATGCTATACACAGTATAAAAGAAAATTTTGAGGGAAAATTATTTTCCTTTTGACTTTTGTGTTTTGTTTATATTTTGGTTTCATAACGTTACTATAATATTCTACACACACACACACACATATATATATATATTTACTATAGGGTTGAATACGAAAATAATAAAAGCAACACAAAAATCGAATGGAGATGGAAAATAAGTGGAAAAATTTTCGTTCGTTTGCCCCCCAAAAAAAAAGAGAAAATTGTGGAAAATTACGACATAATACAAAAGTACACAGTAAAAAAATATTTTTTTTGTATTTTATGGTTTGGTTTTTGGAAAAATATCCAAGAGAAAATTTCGTATAATGGAAATTTTTGCCTGTATTTAGTAACCAGCCTTAATAATACGAAATATTTTTTACTTCGATTGTATAGTAACCCAATACACAATAAGTCAAGTATTGTGAATTATTTTATGAGTGTGCGGTTTGGTGTATATTTTGATGTGGATTGAAAAAATTGTGAACTCGAATATTTTTATTGGGTTTTGTTTCACGAAATGAGATAATTTCTCCTCGCACGTTTTACAAATTTACTCGATAAAACTATATACGGATTGCTTATATTTCATTTCAATTAAGGGGTTTATTATATTTTGGTGAACCAAGTTTATTATTAATTTTTTGTTCTCTAGCATCAAATTAGTTTACTGGTAAATTGTCACGTGTCTATATGTGCGATGATAATATATACCTACTTTTTGGTGAGGGTTGTTTATTTTCTTTTTTTTTCTGAGGAAAGTTGGAAATTGATTAACAGGAAGAAATTTTTTCACAGTTTGTGCGAAAATATGTATAATATAAAAGTTGAAGTACTTAAAGTTAATGTTCTAACTAAGCAATTAAAATTTAATTTTTGTTCTTAATTTAACTGTGATTTGTTTTTTAATTTTACAAAGTTTCGAGCACTAAAATTTTAATGCAGATTAAATTTAATATAAAAACTATAAATTTTTTGTTTCTACGTTTACTGGACAAAATTAACAGTATTAAACCAACAAAATAAAAAGTTTAAGCTTCCAATTAATTGAGTAAAGTAATAATAAAAATATAAACATTGTACCTAGATTTGAACGAATCTTGTGGAAGGCATTGCATCAACTTGGGAAACGTTGATATAAAAAAAGAGGGGTAAATATATTGGGGGTCCACACCCCATTTTGCAATGCTCAAATACACCACACTTTTTTTAAAGCGAAACAATTAATTTACCGGACTTTTGGTAATAACATTCCTGTGTAACCAAAAATCTTTACTCCTGTTTAAGTTTCAGAAAGTCAATGTATAAATTGAAAATGTAACCTTTAAATTTATTTTAATCTTTTTAAATAAATTGTTCCTTAGGAGCTTATAAAGAGTATATAATTTACGAGCAAGCCGACAATAACCTAAACGATTCTAAATTAAGTTTGCAACAAACGCAATTCAGGTCAGTTTTCTAAAATTGATTTCCATATAAAATGGAATTTGCTTCATAATTTAGTTTTTTACATAATTCGGAAGATAATAGTGCCTTTGGTTAAAATTGATTCCCTGGAAGTTGCAGCTTCGGTACAAGTTTCTTCGCTTTTTGCAAATATATAAGAACAAAAAGAATGTAAATTAAATATTCAAAGATTAGTTTAGATCATTTTTTATATTTTTCGGGAAATGACGAGTTTTATAAAAAAACACTATTTCATACAGGAGGAAACTTTACAGTCCTACTATTAGGAATAAAATTTCTTCCTTAGACTGTTTCCATTAATTTTGAGATAATTTCAAAATTTGTTTTGAAGCTGTGTAACTGAAAGGACAGTAATAGAAACTTTTTCAATTGTTGCAATGATTTTAAAGAGTTTACCATTTAGAAGAAATAGCACATGGTATTAAAGATAAAACTTTCAACAATTGTTGGACCTTTTGGGTTTTCTGAATTTTAGCAGGAATAATGATTTTTGATTAAAAAGACAGTTTTGCTAGGGTCTGGTAAGTTTCATTTTTCCCTGTAGAAAGCAAGTATGGTGTTGGCCACAAAATAATTACCACTTTGTTTTTTCCCGACGATAAATTTCTAAATAAATCGCCACAACATATAACACACAGAAATGGCTCAGTGGAATCACTAAATGACAAATCAAATGCATGTCAAGTATTGAGTGCGCTTAGCTTAAGCGAACGCTAATTTCTGCCGACTCGTTTATGTTATAAAACTATACTTGAATCAAAAATGGAACGATGCTTGGAATACTAATTAAGATAAGTTGGTTAGTCTCAAACAGTGAGACGAGTCAATGACAGCATTTTTTATCGACTGACTTTTCCTAATATCAGTTTAATATAATACAATTTATCCAGAAACACTGAACAATTTTTCCATAGCCGACCATCTCGTGGATAATGACGACAATTCCTTTATGCCAATGTAAACATGCACAGCTTGATTGGTAAATTGTATCGAATGGTAAGTATCGGAGGAGGTGTTTTTTATTGATGACTTCCAATTTAATGTTTTTACAGAAATTCTTTCTAGGACGAACTGCAGCTATCGAAAGGGTTTACCCCGATGGTATTTACATAACCGTAGGTAAATTTGCGGCAAATTGAATAAACAGGGGATCGGAGATCAGTGAAATTCAATTCAATAAAACCTTAGAACTAATAATTTCCAAAAGCAAAAATATTTCAGTGAAGAGAGTTGAATACCCAGTGTTGGCAACCGTTAGGTTGCAATGCTTTGAAAATTGATGACTTGGTTTCCTTTGAATCAAATAAAAAGAATCTTATTGGTAGGAGAGAGTTCGAGATTTGGTAATGTAGAAGAATTGTAAAGAGGTATGCTGACAATTTAATATAACTATGGTAATAATAAACGGACTGCTTGCAGAAAGATCAAAGACCGATTGAAAACCAACAATCTGGTGTTCCCTTATTCATAGGCGGCAGAAAAAATATAAAGGTTAGAGTACGATATACAGCCGCAGTAACTCATGTTCGTTGCACACTGTTTTTTCAGAAAAATTTGCAAAATATTAAGATTATAGAACTATTAGATTACATTATTTTTCAAATGCACAAATTCAAAAATACAAATTAGAAATTCATTTACCGTTTTTAATAAAAAAATCAAAAATTGTTTGCACCGAAAATGATCATTATACACTTATAGTATGATCCTTGATTTTTTTTAAATCATTTACATAAATTATGTTTCAGAATTATTTTAATATTATTTTAATATTTATCCTCCTTTATTTTTTATAACCACTTTTACTCTTCTAGACATTGATTCTGTACTAACTTCTTTGTAACTTCCAGTGAATTTTCATCCTATTCTTTCATTACTGTTTCTTGCTGGTAAATACGTATTTCCAGCTATTCAAATTTCCATTTATAAAAACAAGGTTACCTACCCCACTCGCCGACATTGAATCCCATAGCATAACCGAACCACCATCATGTTTAATAGTTGGGATGATGTGTTTTGGCTCCAGCGCTGTAGCAGGTTTTCTCCAAATTATACCTCTCCCATCGGCTCCGAAAATATTAAATTTACTTTTATCCGTAAAAACAACCGTCTTACTGCAGAAGTTGAATTATTTTGTTTTTAATTTTTCCGCAACTTAAATTTTTTTTTGAAATTAATATCCGAAATTAATGGCACATGGCCAATTATATCCATATTTTCACAAAAATCTTCTAATATTTTGAAAGTGGGTAGCTTTATCTATTAGGTATCTTCCCTTATTATGTATCAAATCCAGAAATTTTCGCTTGTCCCGATTGGAAAATGTTGCTTTTCGCCCTGTTCGCTGCCCATTTTCAACCGATTTTGTGATTTTGGATCTGGGTATTATTTGAGTCACTGAGAATGACTCCGACTAGCTAATTTTTCAATTTCGCGCACAGATTTTCCAGTAAGTTTCATATTAATTATATTATTTGGCATTCATTAAAATAAATATGAAATATAGTTTATGTAAATGATTTAAATAAATCAAGAATCATTGTATAATGTATGATCATTTTCGTTTTATTTTGTATTTTTGGATTTGTTAATTTGTAAAATAATTTAATCTAATAAAAAACTGCAAAAAAGTTCTATAATCCGAGTATGCAGATTATAGAACTTTTTTTGTATTTTGTAAATTTTTCTCAAAACTCAGTGTGTATGATATTTCTGTTATTGACTTTAGTAATATACACCGAAGTCTTTTAATGGTCATGTCAGGTAGCATACACCTGGATGATAAGGAAGGAGATATATCTTACACTTTTGCCAAATGATAACTTTAGGAGTGCTTTTGGAGCTCGTTAAAGGCGTTGACACCAATAAAATACACAAATCTCTTCAGTAAGATAAGACGGTGAACCAAGGTGTGAACTTCGGCAGTCTTACAACTGATAACAACATAAATACGGCAGTCGAGTGGTTATACAACTTAACGAAAGAGTTAGCTCAGCATGATCGCACATGGCGTATTCCAGGGGCATAAAGCTTTTATAGTTGCTATAAATAAGTCTTATTCTGCGGAACTCTGATGAACTTGTTCGCAGTGGTAGGAAATTATTGAAAGAGTGGATCTACCGAATTTAAAGGTGTTGCACTTCACACCAGTCGTTTTGGTACTGGTAAGCTAGACACTATAGACAGAAATGACAAAAAGAAGGAGTAGACCAAGCGGTTGCCTTTGATTTTTGTGTCAACAAGATTACTTGTTTTTACGTATTTTAAATAAAAAATTTAATTTAATTTAATTTTAAGAAAGAAATTTAATTCTAACTTCTTCCATAAAATGTTTTTCGCAGTGCAGTACAAGATTTGGTCCAAAATATATGAGACCGCATGTAATGAACGAACTGATAAGAGCTTTTGTGTTTTTGGGTGTAACACAAAATTATGGTGCAGTTCTTAAAATTTTTGTAACGTAAATAAACATAAAAAGCGAAAATTTGTGAAATGAAGATTCTTCACGATAAATTGAATGCAAGCGGATCCACGGTCAAAGCTGGTAAGGGAAAATATAACTTTACTGGTTCTTATTAGCGAGCGGTGTACTGAAATAGTATTTTATCCAGTTGGTACTCATCATTGGTACTCTCTCAGGACTACTGCAATATGGATGGCTGTCCCCATAATAATTATCGTACAGATACCTGGATCGGGTATGGATAGGAATTGGTGACAATACGAGATATCACTTTATTTTAGTGTTTATTCTCTCCTAATAATACAAGATTGAATTTTCGAACGAGAATTAATAAATTAGAGTATAGCAGAAGGACAAGGAAGTGAAGAGGTAGAAGAGCAACCACGGCAGGATACACGAAAATCTGAATGAAGATTATATAATTTTTTCGATGGCGTCACATCTCTTTAAGATATTTGTATTTCTGTTTCATTTCGTTCATTGCGGATTGTTTTCAATTTGTGTTTGCCGACGATAATTAATTATAAAACGGATCTCGATCTTATAGAAAAAAATTAATTATTCTGACAGTAGTTCTGTCCATAACTGTATTGCACAGAAATATGGGGTAAAGCGAAATATCGAAAGTATAGCAGAAACATCATGATATTGGACGGTGTTTTATGTGGCGGCCTCGGTGGTTGGTAGAATATAATACCCAACAGACTTAATGAATCAATATGATGATTTATTGAAAAATTAGTGATTTGAAAAAAGAGATGTAAGTCACAGAGCTTGAACTTAGACAGTTGAAGCATGTACAACGCAGACAGGAGGAATACGACACGGCAAAATCAACCTTCACATTAATAAAAACGCTACGCAATTAATAAAATCGACTTTTATTGCAGAAGTTTTTTACAGGACTAGGGTACTTTGGCATTTACACGATATTCTATTGTAATTGTTGTTCTAAATAAATTAGACGACTAACCTCTATAATGGGAGAAGTCACGCTCGGGCTCGGTTATAATATAGTAGGTTGGTTGCAATATAATAGAGACTAGAAACCATGTTGCACACAAACCAAAAGGAAGTGAATATATAAACTATAGTTTACTACGTACAAGCGAAGGGAGAAACGGGGGAATGCTTAGTGGACGAGTGAAAAAATAGTCCAAGGGCGAGTATAGACAAAATAAATGCATGTTCCAGTCAAGTGTCTATGCGATTCGAAAGTGATTTTGATAATTAAGATTACCCCACTGTCGAGCGAATCCACTCACCTGGCGTTAGCTTTTAAATTTTTTTTTATCTATACGAAAAAACCAACAAATTCCAGAAAGATTAGTAGCCTTATTGTTAAGAATACCTTGATAAATTAAAAGAAAGTCAGTGTCAAGAGGTTTCATCATAATTTAACCGTCTTTTAAATGAAGTAATGACTGATTCATTTCATGCATAGAATTACAATAATAACCTTCTGTACAAATTTATACTTTAGTTTGAATTTGGCACTAGAATCCAAAATTTTTATCATTACTGGTAACGAAATGACGGCCTTGGTCTCGCATGAACATATACCAGAATCTTTAATCTAAAACACAAGTTAGAATCCTCATAAAACCATAGAAATAAATTTTCATAAATCAAAAATTTCTTCTTTCTAATTTTTCTGGAATTGTGAATACCGTTAAAGATTTTGATTGCTCAATACCGATTCTCGAAATGTACACCAATTCCGAAATATTCCCGAAAATTTCGGGAAAAAATCTCAGAATAATTTCCTTATTTTGAGCACTTACGAATACTGAAAAATTGCTGAAAATATCTGAAATATAACCTACTATATTGTCCGGCTATTATTCAACACTAAAATGCCACAACATATAATTTCAACAATTATTTAAACACAAGTAACAATTATTTTTTAATCACACCACTTTTTCACTTTCAGCAATCAGCTTTGCCACTGTAGTGGCACTATTCTGGTTTTCCCTGGGAATAGGGGATTTGTAAAAATATTTTCATAGCATTTTTGTCTAAACTGTAATCTTTTGGCAAACTAAAGGAATAAGTTTAGTGTAAATATTTTCCAAACAAAGTTAAATGGGAAAATATATTTCCCTACAAACAGTTTGGGGAACAAAAGTTTCCCAATGAACTTTTTTTTGAAAATTTTTGAACTAAACAAATTCCTTCAGTAGGCCAGAACAATATGATTTGGTCAAAAATGCTATGAACATATTTTTCCCAATTCCCTATTTCCAGGGAAAACTAAAATAGTGCGACTGGAAAAATCAAACAATTTAGGTTTCTCCTCCACACTTAGCACGGCCTGTTCACACATCTGATACATACTGTCACTCACGAAATCATTCAACTTCCACAATATCGACGCCCTCCTTAGCCAGTATCTCAACGAATATGTGTTCCGCCTTTCTCAGACCCTCTCAAATTTTTGTGAGTTATGGTTCATCAAAAGCCTTGTTGATCATCAAAGAGGAGTATGCAGTATCTGTTTCTGATTTTTGCAAATACTATACAAATTTCAAATGGAACTTCATCCGAACCTAAGATGACTTTCAATAATCCCATATATATCTGGGCAGCATTCAATCAAGTTATATGTCTCTCTGTCTCGTCCAAACGTAGCTGATACAATTCCTTCTCGGCACCATCCGAGAACATCGCTGCACTGCAACGAGTTTCTCATTTTTTGCAAGTCATTATCACTTTCCTCATGACTACCGTAATTTTCAGTGACATAAATAATTTCAGCAAATTTTTCATCTAAACCATTTCTACCGTGATCCGTCGTCATCCTCATTCATTATGGACTTCAACTCTACAGATTTTTGCTGACTAAGAATTGGTGCATTATGAGACGTCGATTCTGCATCCTTACGCGTCTCTCTTCTTGAACTGTGGAAATAGCCCGGTTGACTTCTCATCATTTTCGATCTGGCTCCGCTGATTCTTCTTGTGTGCTGTCTCCCCACCACCACTGGATTTCACAAAGCTCAATAGTACTATCCGGCCAATGGCATCCACTCCATTATCTTCAACATTTGGTTCCACCTTATTACCAAGAGTTATTTTAACAATTTTCTCTCCATCTTTATCTGAATTCTCGGGCAGTTTCTGCACGATCTTTTCATAAGCTGCATGAGTTCCTCCACTAAAATAAATTTCTGCAACTTGTTGATGAAAATTTTTGTTTTGTAGATCAAACTCGCGAATTAAAACAGCCAATAATTAAGCCACATCGAAAGTTTCACGTGGTCTTGGAACTGACTCTACCACCACATGTTTATCGTCTAGTTTGCTATTGCTTCCAGCTCAAAATTATACTTGTCTAGCTTCTTCTTTTCTTCCTCACATATTCGCAACAATAATATAAATTTTGTGACTCCTCACAACCCGCTTCATTCTTTTGCTTTTATTCTATCGCGTACCACTTCTTAACCAAGACTCACCATTTACCAAAAATAGAGTAAATCCCACCGCTGTATTGGTCCTACTCGTATTTATAGTATGCAACAAGAGCGTGTACGGCAAAACACTAAGTAAAAATAAAACTACGATTCTTTTTTGTTTTTATTATGAAGTTTGTTGTATTTTCTAGGACGCTATTAACTTATACATAGTAAAGTAACCATTACTGTTCATAATTGCCTGGCTCCTTTGGTCCATACTATCAACCAAATTTTCTGTATACGGTAGTGAACAATTTTTTATGTGGTACATTTTCAGCTTAATCTTCATGATTGCCAATAAATTTTGATCGGATTGGAATTAGGTGACTGAGATTGCCAATCCAATGTTGTGTTGCCCTTTTTGGGCTTAAATTTCGAACAGAGTATGCTATGGTGTTTTGGTTCGTTGTCTACTTGCAAGACGCAATATTAGAGTTCTCCGCTCCAAACCATTTAAGGACAGATGTTTACAAACCACGTGAAAAAAATTTATTCATGACAAGTGCGTTAAGGTTCAGTGTGAAAACGATTAATTTACCAAAACCTTGCTTAGTGAAGCATCCCCATACATGGAGATAGGGCGGGTGCTTCACAGTTCAGACAATCTTTTTTTTGCTTCGTTGGCCAAATTAAAACCTCAAAAGGATGACTCATCGGTATCTATCATCGGTACATAATATTCGTAAAATTTTGGTTTTTATATTCATTCGCCCACTGATATCGCTCTTACACGTATTTTTGTGTTACCAGTGGTTTAACCAAAGTATTTCCATATGCGTACCCAAGTTCCATAATTTTATTTCGTATGGTTGTTTTTAGTATAATAATATTATTTTTCACCAATTTTACCACAGCTGCATCCAGCCTAAGCGAAGAATTTTCATCAAATAACTGTATGATGGCCTTATCCCCCTTTTTGTAGTGGTTCAGATTTTGCTTCTATCTGGAAAATCGTCAATATTTTTATACATTGAATAATGTCTAGTTCTCTTCAGTACAAATGTTTTCGACTTTATAATATATTTTTATGCACTTGCAACCGACATATTTGGTTCTTTCGAATGTGCACTTAAAAACACCTTTTCAAGTGGGATTCTTAAATAATTTTTGAAAGAAATTCTGGTATATGGCCAACTGAGATGAAACTCGATCAATTCTTAACCGATTATGATGTTATTAGGTATGTTAGATGGACATGGGATTCTTAAACGATTTTTGGCAATATTCTAGAACTTTTTCCAAAAATCATTTAATAATCCCATTTCCTCCCAACATACCCAATCCCATCATAATCAGTTAAGAAAGAGTCGTGTTCCGTCCCAGGTGGCCATTTTCCAGTACTTCTTAAAAAAATTGTGTGCAAGAAATTAGAACAGAAAAATATTTTTAAACAGAAAAAAAATGTTAATTAATTTAAAAGACAGTAAAAAATAAAAATTATATTAATAATTTTAAATCCTAGTAGCAGTTTGTTTTCACAATATGAATATCATACGCAATCGTTGAAATTAATGCAAAACAAAAAAGTTAACATTCGTAAAAATTTGGTTTTCCTTTTGTTACGTTTTCTTTTTTATTGGGGGGTTTTCTCGACATAAAATTTCAATAGCTCGCGCTGCTTGTGACTCAAACGGTTAATCCATGGGGAATTAATGTCACCCAAATTAATAGGCAAGATCGTAAGATAACATAAAAATTCGAATTCTGACTAATATTTAATTTTGCAAAATTCCAATTTTGGGACAATTTTAGGAATATTGTTATGTTTTCATTCCGCTTGAAATTTTTTTTTGTACAAAAATGAAGTTCTAATGCGGTATTTAATTAAAAATCTCCGCTAAAATAAAAAGCGATTTTCTCTTCTGATCGAATTGTCTGAATTTCCAATACTCCGAAGTCGTATTTGGTATGGTTTGACACAAGTTATTTATTTTCTTTAATATTATTTTATTTTACAATAAATTTTGCTTCGGCTTTCGTTCTTCTTCACTTGTGGCGCGGGGCGTAATCACTTACTCTAATCAGTTACTATCATCTGAATCCTTGCCAAATTAAAAATTAAGATTAGTTCGCAGAACCTTTCATTACATTTCATTATTGAATTGTAAATTTTTAGAATAAAGAATACCAACATGCCAATTAAGTATTAAATTGTCAACAAAGTCATCGTCGGAAACGGTAAAAATATTTACTCGACAATACTAAACACTAAACCTATCTTTAAGTCTCTTTAAAATAGAAAATAAAAAAAAATAATTGAGACGTTGTTTTCATTCTATTGTTAGTTTGCTATACTATATCTATCTGTTATACAGAGTGTTCCATTTTGTGGTATCAATCAAACATATTTGCTGGCATTTTTATTAAACTTATTATTAATATCTAAGTTTTTGTACCTTAATACGTTTGCACCAAAAAGACACTAGACTCAAATTGAAACACCCTGTACATGTTTGTTAACAATCATTTTATATCAAATAAAAAAGGACTTTACAAAAACCATTTTATACAACATCCAAAATAACATTAAAATTCATATTGGAAAAGTTACTTGACAACAACAAAAAATCTCCTGCTGTTTTGATTAAACACTCGGTCTAGCATACAACATACAACAAAATATTATTATTATGTGTGACATTTTACAAGCTCGTTGTGCACACCAATAACTAGAAAGCGGAAAGTTTGCCCTTTTCACATCCAAATAAAGTGTGTGTTGTGTATATGTGTAATAACCTACTTCCGTTAAAAATTACACAAAAAAATTAAAATCTGTTAGACTCGTTCAATTTATTGCAGGATGTTAAATTTTTTCTCATATTCCTTGTTTTCATTAAATTTTTCATTAATTTTCGATTTTCTATATTGTAATGTAACTACATACCATACGTACATCGAAATTATTATACCATCATGTTTCATACACGAAAATTTGATTTAATTTATATTTTTAATTGTTATCAAATTTAAAATTTAATATCGAGAGCGACAATTTCAGCTGCGCATTGCTCTCACTACTCGTAGGTATAAAAATCATAGAAAATAATTAAAATTCAATTAATTTGGAATAAAATATTAGAATAAATGTATATGCTCAAATTACTTGATATGTTAAATTTAATATACAAAACAGTTATAAAAAATAAAATAAAACGATTTAAAGAAAATAGTACAAAAAAAATATATCATCAAACATCCGGAAAATTCAGGGAAAGCAAATGTGAGAAACAAAAAAAAAACGAAAATTACGATTCCATGGTGAAAATGTAAAATCGTAAAAAATACTATTTTTGGGGTGTGAGATTAATAGAGATGTTTTTCAAATATTTTTTTTTGCTATAAACGAGAGCGTGTGTGTTGCTTGTTGTATTCTAATGAGAAAATTATAGACGACTGCAAAAACTTGGATGATAGAAAATATATAGCAGACATATACAAAAAAAGCTTTCTCCGGAATACAATAAAAAATGTGGGGTAATTTAAAAAAGGAAAAATTGTGATTACCACTTCAAATTACACTAATTTCGGGTGCTTTTTGAGAAGGTGCGGCTATACAAAATATATGAAAATAGTAGAACTTAATTTTCTTTTATGTGTGGTCATTGATACCGCAACATAGCACAAAATGTATTATTAATTAGCGTGTGGTATATTAGCGTGTGGTGGCCTACAGTAAATGATTGAAGTTAACCTGGAATTTGGACCCAGAAAATTAAAAAAACAAAATCGGGTAACACTAGAACTGCCCGAGAATTTAATGTAGCAACATGTAGCCCAGAAATTTAATTTAAATATTAGTTAAAAATAAAAACTATTATTATAAAGAGATTCGGCTTATTATGTGTTGGTGTACCGAAGGCCAATAACAGAATGTATTCTATTAGTTCCCGGGGTCACAATAATATTAAGTTTATTTTTAATTATAAAACTGCTTTGGATGTTGTGAAAAATGTTATGGTGGTTCAAATCTATTTAGCACCGAGTTTCTATAATAAATATCAAAAGGGATTCGGATTTATACGAGGTTTATTTTCAATTCGATTTGGTTTAGGTCAGGATAGTATCAAATTTATATAAAACCAAAAATGGCGAGCCTGTGTGCCTATAATGCACTCCGCTACTGCCTGCGATATATCAGAATAGACCAGGCCGAATCGCTTTGATCCCTTTGTCCCTTCACAAAACCACAGAAAGATTTGGAGCACGAAAAGGCTATGAGTAAAACCATCAAACGGAAATTCTTTTGACATTTGTGATACATCCCGTCAATGTTAAGCTAAGTAGACTTTTTAAGTTATTATTGAAAATCAAATTGCTGCCATTTGATAGAGACTTTGCAATTTAAAAATACTTTAGTTTTGATTTTAATAATTTAATATTTAAAATTTTAATTTAACTTCTGAATTTGCATAAAATTTCGCGATTAAACAAAACTGGTATGTAAAATTGTGGGCTGGTATCTCATTGTAATTTTATTGATGCCCGATAATTTTTTTTATAATTTTTCAGGAACACAATTTTAGATTTACTTTACAAGGGTTTAAATACAAACAACTGTACACTCTAAATATGTTGTGGCAAACACCAGAGTTTCTTTTACCACCACAACTGTGTATATATAATCACGAATGCACTACTCTAGATTTCTAAAGCGAAAAATTAAACTTACCTGGCTTTTGGCAAAACCGTCTTGTATAATAAAAAAAAATCATCTCTACTTAATTTTAGAAAACCTACAAAGTCAATCTTTGGGATCTAACAGAAATTTAGTTTTTCAGCATATTTAAATCTTTACTTTTACGTACTAACTTTTTAACATTATTGCAAAAATTATTGCAATTATTGGAAGAAGTTTAAGTATGGAGCTTAATTCCGAAAAGTCAATGCACTGAAGTGTGTGAAGTAAAGTTTTGTCTAATAACACTCGTCATTTCTAGTAAAATTTAAAAAATTAGTTTTGTGTGAAATTTAATTTACAATGGTTTTGTTCTCAAAACTGATCTATCCAAAAAATTGGTAATTAAATTTAAAATATTTTAGTTGGTATTAGGTTTTTCATAAAATTTATGCTTTCCAAAATATTTGCCAAAATCCAAAGAGTCCCTATGGAAGCTATACCTTTCGGCCAAACAATTATAATCAATTATTATACTGGGACCTCCCAATTTATGGTAAACGCATCAAAATTCAGTTTTATTCCGATCAATCGGTCCAGGGCTCACAGTAATCGAATTTTTGTTAAAAATTTCTTTGCCAAAAAACATCGTTTTACTGACCAAACGGCATAGTGAACACAACTATGATCGCCTGTTGTAGTGCAGAACTCATGAGCTGACCAATCTTCCATCCTTCCTAACAAGAATCATGTCAGCTATATCTACATAAAAAACTACATTAAAAAGCGCCTCGATCTAAGTATAAGACAAACCAATGAGGCAAAAGTACAAAGTTTTAGTCCTGCCTATTATTACCGAAAAATTATTTAATAATAAAAATTTGTCTTCTAAAAATCATGGAAAGTTGTAAAATTAAAGCAATACAATATTATGTCGTGGATTAAAGTAATTTTAAATCGTTTTAAAATAAACAAATGGAAGGGTCACCCACACCCAACTTTCTTTACCACACTTTATTTCTAAATCGAAAAATTGAACTTTCAAAAGGGGTGAGTACTTGTCGTATCAGCGTTTTGAAGATATTTAATTTTGATTAGTATAATTTTGAAGATTTAACTCTAACAAAAATATTAAATATCTACAAAGCGCTGATAAGACAAGTAATCCCTTTTTGTATTGAGTTTTGAAAGCTAGCAGCACGGAGCATCAAACAGCTTGCCGTTACTGAACGCAAATTAGCGCCCTTCGAGACCAGAAATTCCATGATCAACTCTGATATATATGGAACAAATATATCCTCAAGATTGTATCATTTATATGGGTCTTGGAGTCAGTATCAATAAAAACGCAGCACCTCGTGGGACGCCTTCTATTCGGTGAATGGACGATGTAGAACAGAACAATTAAACTTTTGGTTATTGTGTCTGGTACCCTCTTGTGTTCAATCGAGTATCTGCTGTTATTTTATCTACTGCGATCCATGATGTTATTATCTGTAGAAAATGAGTTTTCAAATTATAAGCAAAATATTTGCTAAAATAACTTATATACATATAATAATGCACGCAACGCAACCAAAAACATAAGAATTTTGTTTGGTAGGTTTTAGATTTTGAAAGTGGTTAATGAGCAATAATTTCTTTCCATTATTAAAGTAAAATAATTGCAAACACACAAAAAATTATATAAACAACAAATAGCAAGAAATAATAACACTAATAATATAAATTTTTTGCTTACAATTTTCTTTTGATGGCCAACAGTGCTGATACGAGTACAACATCTTATTCCACCTCAATTTAGTAAACATTTAATTTAAGCTTCCAAAATATTGATACGCCGTACTTTAAACTGAAAATGTACTAGATCACGACCTCATACTAAAAAGTCAATAGAAATTAATCTAAAGGTTATCGAATACACCACACTTGGTTTTGAATACCAAAATGGTTGTTGTTGTAATCCATACCATCTGTTTTGGGGCCGAAGCACTCCCTGCTCTTGCGCCGTTTATTTTTCCATCTTACATTATCTGGCAAATCGAAGACATACGGCTAAACGTCCAATTTTTATCAACATCTGCACATTGCATAGCTCCATGCCAGCCTATATTGGCATGAAAGATGGGTCGGCCCATGATTTTTGCACTCCAACAGGGGGTCATAGGTGTTTTCCATTTCATCACAGTTCGTAATCTGTGAGTGAAAATTTACTTTTGCATCCTGCCCCCATCGGAGTAGCGCGGTACCTTCAAATCCAAATGTCAAAACTTTAACCACTTTGCCATTTGATCGGTTAGGAATTTAGCGATGCCGAATTTTGAAAAAAATATTTTTTTTTTCAAACCTATTTGTACCAGTATAAAATTTAAAAGTGAACAGAACTAATTTTGTTTGCAAAGTAAATTTACAGTCTTTATGTTTTAAATCGTTTTTTTTGTAAATACTATAAACTTTTCAAAATATTTGCAAACAGAAATTTTATGAAAGCTGCCACTTCCGGTTTACCGATCCGAAGTCACAAATAAGAAAAAAATATGAAAAAAGTTTAAATTTCAAGTTTCATACCGAACAATCAATCCATCTACCAGAGCCGAATTTTTGTTGAAAGACAGCTTTTCGTTTCAACCTTAATTTCCGCAAAAATTTTGAAAAAGTCATCTGAACCGGTATTGTTGCAAGAACAGTTTACGGTGGATTGATTTCAGCCAAAACTCACTGAGGTCTCTCAATTTTTGGTAAAATTTAAGTATGAAGTTCCATTCTAATCGATCAAAAGAGATTGAATTTTTGTTTATAAAACAGTTTGGTGGTTCAAATTTTTAGTGTGCAATGTATTCAGTATGACAGATAGAAATTTTTCAGATTTATTAATTTGGCGATAGATGAAAGGGAAAATTTAGGGTTTTGTGTCAGTGATTACGTATGCTTTTTGCTTTTGACATCAACACATGGATTTTGTCTGAAATCGGTCCACCGGAAGTGGCAGCTCTCTTTGGAGCTTTTTCGATTTTTACAAATATTTTTAATAGATTAAAACGATTAAATTTTAAACATTTTCTAATTAAATTAGTAACAATATCGGTTCAGATCACTCTTCCAAACTTTAACCGGAAATGACGTGTTCTGAAAAAAAAAATAATAATCTGATTTTCGACAATAATTTAGACCGGTACAGCCCAGACGGATTGATTAATTGAAAAGAAACTGCACATTTAAGCTTTTTTTTTATAAATTTGAAGATCCCAGTGAATTTCAGCAAATGCAAACAATTTTGAAAGACTCGTTAAAAATTCGGCCCTATTCAGCCCAGACAGATTGATTGATCGGACTGAAATTTCATATTCAAGATTCTTGCATAAATTTAGTGATCCCAGAGATATTTTGCCGAAACTGGTCTAACTGAAGTAGCAGCGTCCATAGAAGCTTTTTAGTTTGCAAATATTTGGAAAAGTACTTTTCAAAAAAATTATTGAAATAAAAAGATTGTAAATTAAATTTGAAAAAAAAATAATTTCAGATCATATTTTAATTTTTACCGGAAATGACGTTTTTTGAAGCTTTATTTTTCAAACAATTTTCAAAAATTCGGCATCTCTACAGACATGGCGGATTGACTATTCGGAATAAAACTTCTTTCTAAAACTTTCTCATTAATAGTTGTGAGATCATTGCGAAATTTGGTCGACATGTTGGTGTACAAGAGGTGGTTGTTTCCGTATAGGAGCTTTTTAAATTTTTGCAATGAAAATTAAATTTTGTAACAAGGGTTGATATTGCTGGTTTTCTGAAATTTAATCGGGAATAATGATCTTTTTTAGAAACTAAAATTTTTGTCATAAATGCGATAGGTTCAAAATTTAAATTAAATTTTAAATTAATAATTAAATGTGGTGTATTCGAGATCAATGTACATTTGTCGTAAGAGAAAGGCGGGTGTTAGCTACAACAACTTCATCCCTTTATTTTATTATTTTGATTGGGTATACAAGATTATTTTTTTGATTCATTTAATATAGTTTAATTTTGACGCTAAAGCCGTGTTTACTGTTTTGTGCACTTTTTTAAATTGGAAATTAAACAAAAATAAATTCTTTGGTGAATAATGAAGTATAAATAGTATTGTTATTACCTTAATGGTATTTTGAATACGTGTTAGAATTTAGTGTTGCTGATTTCGAGTGGTTTGATCATAGTTTGATGCTGTAAAGGAAATCGTAAACATGTAACAAGCAGAAAACCAATGAACCGTACAATTTCAGCGGATATTGTTAACTGGCCCAGCTAATAAAATAAATGGTAATCGAAGGACACCGCTACGATTATACTGCGTAGCAATTTGTTGCTGTAAATGAAATAGTAAACAAGCGACGGGCAATCTACAAGGATCCCGCGGCGGCTGATGAGCCTTTCAAAGACACCTGAACGGCACGAGGCCTACTTAAAGAAGACATCGTAATGTCACATTACAGACATAATTTTCATTAAATTTAAAACACAAAAGAAAATTGATTCACTAAATCTTTTAAACTCTTGTCAGCACTTAGCAGAATACGAATATTGCACAAAAATTCGTTATTTTGTGAAATGTTTTTGAATGGTGTGATTTTTTAAAAAAGCAATTGCGCAATTTGAGACACATTTTTAGTGACGTATTGTTTATTATGTATATGTCTCCCCAGCTATTGCGCGATTTAAGAGAATACGACAGCAAAGTTTGTAGTCGCTTGCATATTTGAGTTTATTTCGCAATTATTTTATTTTAAATTTTTTCTTCCTTACATGTAGCTTATGTATTCGGTATTTTTCTTGATCGTGCTTTTGTTTAATTTTTTCGTTTTCGGTTTTTATTTTTTATTTTTTTGTTCGACTGCATGCGTGTTGTCGTCACAAGGTTGAAATCATATGTTGTATTGTAACAGTTAGAGGGTCTCCAAATGGAGAAAGGCTTTGTCTGCTGTGGAGAAGTCCATATATCACAATGTCACTTCTTTGTAGGCTTGTGTCAACGTAACGGGTCGATTGGTCATTGGAGGTCTCCTCAGCTAAACATTGTACTTGTTATTTACGAAGATCCGATCGTTCTTTGATAAACGCATTCGTTTATAATTATTTAATTTTAACCTTTCCTCAAGATTTGTTCAAATTTATTATGTTCATCGTTGGTTTAAATCACAAACCCCACGCTTATCTCTCGCATTTTTTAGCAGGCTACGTCTAACCGCCTAGACGTCTGATGCCGATGCCTGGCAAAGGGATCCTTTTGCGTTAGGGTTGCAATAAAATTTGAATATTAAAATTCTTAATCTTTTGTCTTGTTATATTTTCTTCAAAATATTTGTAAAACTGAAGTGCGAGAATAGCGTGGAAAATCATGAAAAATCGTTTTCTCTATTTTCTTAAATTTTTTAATATTTTATTTAACTGCTAATTTGATATAAAAAGATCGTCTCTCCTTTTTATAAATTGGGTCCTTGAGCTAAGATTTAAGTTTCCAAAAACATTATTTTCCGATCGGAGTGAAATTTATGCCAAAATACTAAAATATACACTTTACAAGTATGTACTTACATATAATAGAAAAAACACTGAAAACCGGAATGTTCATAACAATATAGTATATTAAAATTTTTAATAAACACAAATATTTCTACACTAGAAGTAGAAACCATTTAATTTTTTTTAATAGTTTTGAGTAAATTTTATAAAATAACAGTTTTTACAACAAAATACACTACGAATCGCACAGAGATGATCGAAGTGGTTCTAAACTAGTACTTAATCTTATAAACAAATCCTATTTATCCATTTGCTCGGAAATCTCTGACATTTTTGTTATTTTAGAGAGAACTTCTTTGAGTGTAATAAAACAATTCTAAAGCATTTAGAATTATTTAACTAAGATTTTTGTTATTCGGGAGAGAGTAAAATTGAGTGTAATACCAAAATTCATAAACATTTTAAAATATTTATCTGTGCCCCTACACCATGATGTTCTTATTCAAATATCAACGTCAGTGCAGAACCGCTTCTTTTCTGTGCGATCCGTAGAAGCCGAGATAAATAATTTCAATGTTTAAGAATTTACGTATTACACTCAATTGTATTCTCTCGCGAATAACAAAAATTCTAGAGATTTCTAAACATGTGGATAATTAAAATTTGTTTCTAACTCTAAGTACTACTTCAGAACCACTTCGACCACCTCTGTGCGATTCGTGGTGTGTTTTGTTGAAGAAAAAAAATATTAATTTATAAAATTTACTCAATACTATCCACAAAAACTATATGTTTTCCACTTATAGTATAGAAACACTTGTATTTATTAAATATTATCAAATATTATTATGAAAGTTCAACTTTTGTGTGGTTTTTAGATTCTAAGTCCTTATAGGAATATTTTGTTATTTTGGCATAAACTTCACTCAGATTATTTTCCGGGTTCAAGTCTGCCCAGTTATATATAGTTAGGTAAAAATAATAAAAGTTTCTGATTCAACCAACAACAATAACCGTTCAGTAAACTAAATCAGGTCTACCTAATAATCTACAAACCGTGAAATCACTGTAGACATTTGGTGAAAATACCGAATCTTCAGATATATCACAAAAGCCACTCAGTGAAATAAACACAGCATTACAGGTACCTAAATATAAAATACGTTTTTATAGTAAAAAAAACCTCATCCCGTTGTTGAACCGCGACTTATTCGGGGGAGTGAGACACTGTGTATCCGGATGAGGAAAATTCTCATCAAAAAAAAAAAAAATCCAATTTTTTTTGTTTTATAAAAAGTATATTTTTATAATATTGATTGCGTAAAATAGATTTTCTCCAAAAGAACAAGGAAATCATATGAAAATTGGAAAATTATTAAATTGTTTTTATCGTTGGCGTGTTATACAAATGTATATTTGTGTCTTCTTATTTGTTACACAAATTGATTTGATTTGTTTTTATTTCCCCAACAAGAAAAATTTTCAGTTTATCATCCCCAATGTGTTTTTATGTACGTTTGCTATTTTTAAAGAAGGCGATAGAGCAAATCGAAAGTGATTCAGACAAATGTTATAATTTTTGTTGTGTGTGTGTCGATGATTTTGCTATTGTACATAAATAAAAATAAATTATAGGGGGGCGCAATTGAATGGAATAGCTTTATATATAGGAGGATACACCAACAACACAGAGTATATATACGATAAAAAGGATATGCATGTTTATATACATAAAATTTAGCATAAAGAGTATAGTTGAATACATGGACTATCTACATAATATTCTATAGTATCCCTGCTGTGATCTATAAAAATATATAAAAATCAAAATAATTTTCAATTGAAAGCAAGCAGGATTTATTGCATATATTCAAACCTTTTTTTGTTGTGTTCGTCTGCTATTTTTTATTATTATTAGATTAAATTAGATTTTATTTTTTTTAGTAGCAATCGGAATAATAACATTGTATACCAACAACACTAAATTTGAAGATGGAATAAAATAAAAAAATAAAAACTATTGGAATTTTCCAATTTTCATTTTTTATTTAAAATCGTAAAGTTCGATTTTCTGTTTAAAAAATTGTTTCATATGTCCCAACATTCGACCTTCATGGTACAGTAATAATAGAAAATACTAAAATAGTTTTATTCGTTTTTTGTGTAGCCTAAGGACATTTAACATTTACAAATATAAGTTTCCCCTACGGACGAATATTTATGTTCGTATTATGCTTGTAGAATAAAAGTCGTTACAAATAAAGTTTTTCTCACGCCGTCATACGTCATATGAGAAAATCAATCAAACATTTTTAATAGAGTTAATATTTTATTTTAATTGGCAACATAAATTATTATGCTATGTACGTACGTTTTGTATAATTTAATTTTTCAACCCCTAATCTGTTTTAAATCTGTTTTCACCTTTTCCATGAATTGTGACACACATACTTACAAAAAATAATGTTTACTGGTCAATGGAAAAATATTGTTTACACGTTTTCATGCAATTTTTATGTTACATTATATGTTGTTGGTCGCCCTGGTATATTCTCTCCCATTAACAAGGATAAAACTGATTAGTGGTGCACATACCCAGGATAAAATATATTATTACATATTAAAGGGGTTAACGATGATATAAAAATCACCTTTTTGACTTTAATAATTGCAGTTTAAATTTTTTTTTGTATAGAATTTCAAAATTTTTCTCGTTTGTATGCGGAGTACGTAAATTTATATATAAAATATGGATCCTTACGTATGTATAGCTCTGGATTAGAAAAAATATTTTCTTCTATACATACGTTGAGCTTTTCGTATTGTACAAATTTAAATATGAATCCCAATTTGATAATCTTTCAAAAATTTATTCCAATAAAAATTTACATTTCTAAGCAATTTAGCTGGTGTGCAGAAAATATATATCAAAACAATAGAATTGTTTCTTTCTGCTCTCGATGTTCCAGATCTTCATCTCCGCATATATACATAACTCATTTGATTAAGAAGAACGTCTTAAACGAATTTATTTATATGTTGATTCTGTATTATGCTAATATGATGAATTTTAAAATTATCAAATTTATAAAATAACAAGAATATTGTCATCGTGATTATTATCATATATAGCGTTATATTTATAGCCGGTATTTGACTCCATCACCTTTTTGTGTGAGAATACGACAATATTTGGGGCCAAGGTTAATTGGCCTCTTGTATACAGCTATACATTTTTCCGTATATTATGATAAGAATCACACATATACATAATCAAATTTAGCAATATACACAATATGGTAATTGACCTGGAAAATGTTTATCATCATCATCATTTTCGTCGATTTAAATTCCGGTATGATGATAAAAAAATAAATGTTTGTCTGTATGCTCTAATTCTATCTATGTCTTTGATCGAATCATTAATTTTCAGTTTATTTATGTGTACTCATTTGAAAATTTGTGTTGACAGATTAGTCTTTATAACCTAGATTTTGAGTTTGTCTTGTTGAATTTTATATAGATAGTTTACGAAAATGAATTATTTGATAAGGAAGTTCAAAATAATCGAGATAGAAAATATTTTTGAAAATTGTTATTTCCGTAATTTAAAATATAAAATAATTTTGAATCAAATATTTGGATATCTAGATCAGAGGTGACCGAACAAGGTTACCAGATCGATCCTTCTTGTTTATTTTTGAAAAATGTTATAATATAATTATCCATAATATTCAGTTTCAGATTCTTCTAAAAAAATAAAAATTGATGATAAATTCTTCTTCGAAGAACAATTTTCCTTAGAAAACTTCATTGATATACTGATTGATTGATTGCGTTGTATGGCCAGGCAATTTGACGCCGGGCCCGCCATACATCTTTATTACATTTAACAAGATGGAAGGATAGGACAGGCAAAGCATGTTATAAATATGACCAAATCGATCAGGTTATAGACGTCTAAGTAGTCAATAGTTAGTAAATTGTTAGATAAATTAATAATGTAAGGCGGGTTAGCGCAAGACAGCTATTTTTGATTTTTGGCAATACATATTCAGCAATCAGCATCATAAAAGAAATTTATAATTAATTAAGCTGCCCTCTTACTGGTAAATTTGCTGAAATAAAACGTCAAATAAACGTCATTATTAATGAATGTATTAATTGAGTTAATTTGGTTCTCTTACAACAAATTAAATCAAGATAAAATAAATTGCATCTAGAGACCATCAAATATTGTAGTATCAAAGCAGGAAAGGAACGTATAACTTTTCTATCTTCAACGGATATAATCTTTGTGAATCTGTTGATTTCTCACTTGTCCTTGTCATCACTAATCTAGTATTTTTATTCATAAACCAAACAAAATCCAAAAACGGCTAATCAGATTCCAGTAAGGTTCTATCTATCTTATTCATAATGCACAAAAGTCCGTAGCTTTTTTCAACTTGAGAAGGGTAATAGGTAGAAAGAAGAGTAATAGGTATATATTTGGCATGCTTTTAGGGTTAGTTGAGAAAAGTTCATAGCCGTTGGAATTACACAAAGAGGTTCTTCCTGGGCTGAGCTGTTGCGGATCAAAGTTTCAGAAACTTGTCATTGAAAATACATGGGTTTCAAAAATTGATATTTTTAAATTTTGCAACATAAAATATTACTTATTACTTATTTCTTTATTTTTTTAAATTGTTTTTTTATTTATTTTTTTTTTCGCTATGCTCGCTTAGAAGAGCGGAAAATTTCTTAATTCATCTTTTATTTCTAATCAAATCATAAATGCCTGCATGGGTCGCATGGGCTTCTATAGTATATCAATAATGGATGTTTGGTACAGTTTTAGAATCTCTAATACCCAAAAAATTAAGGCAGAATTAATTAAAACTAATGAAGTAATCAGGAATCTGTAAGATGACAGAATTAATAATAAATAGGTAGCGAAACTGTAGGATCATTGATAGCCTAAGAACTTAATCGGATTTTCTACTCTTGGTTTATAAAATAAATGATTAAGTAAATATTAAATAATGGCATTCGAAAATACACTATGGTCGTGAAATCATAAAATGAACAAGCAGCATAGGTAAGTATTTATCCAACCTGCAACAAGCTAACCAAATCCTTTACCAAATTACGGTCTCCCTCCCGAAAAAACTACAAAATAATTTAATTAAAGAAAAGCTATGATCCCCAAAAAACTATCTAAGCAATACACATCAATATTTAACTGCATTTGAAATTTACTCTGTAGCTTGAAACATCAAATTCATTATTATACCCAAATCCATTATAATTCCTATGTTATCTGCTCTTCTGACTTTTAAATTAAAATTTTATTTTTAATTAGAAAGTACTAACAGTTCAAAGACCTTCTGTAATCATAAATTTTCATTAGAACTGAATAAATTAGCTTAATTAGTAATATACACCTGATAAACCTCGATAACTCTAAATTGCGAATCAAATAAAAATAAAATAAATATAATAATTTATTACTCTGATTACTTGGATGAAGGAATATTTCTTAAAATTGGCCAATTTCCGAAATCAAACGGTGGAAGGACCCATTTCTATGAATAATCACAGTGGTAAAATATACCAAGACAAATATGTAATGTTTATCCAAGAGTAGTCGATACTCGTTCTTTTAGTGTAAAAAACCAAACAAACTGCTACACAAAAAGGTATTTCCGAGGCGATCTCAATAGACGGCTCGAATCCACTCTCTGTGAAACCTTTACTACTAACCTTTACTAAGGCATAATGAACCGATAAGCGAAACAAAAGCATCCACAACATTCAGCAAGGAGGCTAATTTGGACATACAAATCTTAACCTCAGGCAAGGATTCTATGTAAAACTGCAACTTTGCCTTATTTCTTAATAATTAAATTTTCTTTAGAAAACTTCATTAATATTTAATATTTTACAAAATGCTGCACAATATCCACACTGTCGATTATATTTTGGAGATCATTGCAGTAAATTTATTTCAATGAGTTTAATTTGCAGATGTAAAAGTCCAGCTCATCATCATCACAAACAATTTCTTGGAAGACAATAATGAAGATACCGACTAATACTTACGAAATTATATTTTTCATAGGAAATTAGTATGAGGTAGCAAGCTCCTAACCTAAATCCTTATGGCTATGCTACCCCAAAAATTTATTTTTTCTTTCGTAAGGAAATAATTGATATTTATTTGGAAATATAACAAAAAAAGACGGGAAAGGTTTGGAGCCGAACTCTATATAAGCATTTCTGTTACCTATAAAGAACTAAGTGGATATAATTTTAACTCACTTTAATACCAACCCCCACACACCCACACAAACCCTCATCCGCAAAATCCAAAATTCCCACACCAAACCCAACCAACTTCCACACGAGATATATTTTTGTTCCAAAAAAATTCTATCAATTTAAAGGAGGGCGGTAAACTAAACCCTACATATCTCCGAACACCCTAAACACAGAAATGTCCAAATCAATAGGACTCTATCCTATTAATTGCTTGAACTTTTAGTGAAGAAATTGAGCTATATCCATCCGTTTCCAAGTTATCTTGGACACAGACGGACGGACGGACAGACGGTAAACCGAACCCATATTGCATTTTATTTAACAAAAATGCTTAAAAAATGGAGGCGTCAATATGTTGTGGCAAACACCCAACTTTCTTTTACCACGAATGTTTACTTAGATCTGAAATACTATACACGACACTTCATTTTTACAGCGACAAATTAAACATTCCGGTCTTTTGGTAAAACTGTCTTGTATAATCATCATAATTTCTGCATAAATTTCAGAAAACAAACAAAGTCAGACTTTGTTGTTTGAAAATTTTATTTTTAAATATATTTAAATTTTTGAAACTTTTCAACATCTTTCAAAAAATTTGAAAAGCTGTAATTTCAGCTGTCACCTCCGTTACGCAGATTTCCAACAAACTTTGCAAGGGTTTCCGTTTTATTCCAAATAGTCAATTCGCCTAGACTGTAGAGATTCCGATTTTTAGTGGAAATTTTTTTTTTATTAAAACTTGTTATTTCCGGTAATGTTAAATTTCATGTTCTGAATTTAAATGTAATTAAATTTTTTTGTTTATATTTTTTTTTCCGAAAATGCTTTATACTTTTCAAAATATTTTCAAAAAAACGAAAAAGCTCCATTGGAAGCTGTCACTTCCGGTGGACTGATTTCAACCAAAAACAATTGGGATTTCGGGTATAGATAGTCGGGAGTATGTCAATAATTCGTAGAAAATATAAATTGCTGATTCTTTTTGTTTATCTATTGTTTTTTCCATGTTTTACAAAAAAATAAGTTTTACAAAAGAAGTATTGAGGTACGTTTGAATTAATTCAGGATATTTTAAGTCAAATTCTAATTTTTAATCCGCATTTCCATCTGGTTTTATCATTTTCGAATTATAAACTAAACTGAAAAGAGTTTGTTTTTAAAATTGTTATTGTCAATTGTCACAAGCAACAAATACCGATACATAAAAAAACTACCAGCTACCCCTCCCTGATAATTAATTATAAATCTGTCGTCAATGAACAAATTTTAAATATAAATAAAATTTAGTTAAATATAATAATTTAAGCCTTTTCGGTTAGTTAATTATAATGTGTGGCTCCGTTTTCATTAATCGTTTATGCCCTATTTCCATATTGCAATCGGAGTGGTTTATGCCAAAATAACAAAATATACACTATAGTCTATAATTACTTTGAATGGAAAAACCACTCAAAAATTGAACTTTCATAATAATATTTGAAAAATTTAATAAACACAAGTATTATATTTCTACACTATATATAGGAAACATTTAATGTTTGTGAATAATTTTAAGTGAATTTTATTTTAAAACAAAACACACTTCGAGTCACACAGAGGGCCGAATTGGGGCCGAATTAAATAATTTCAAATGTTTAAGAATTCTTGTATTACACTCAATGATTTAATCAAGAATTTTTAAATTATTGACTGTAATACAAGAATTACTCTCACTCAAATAACCGAGGTTTACGAGATAAGTACGATATTTTTTTACATCAAATACTGGTTTAGAACCACTTTGATTACCTCTGTCCGTTTCGAAGTGTGTTTTGTTTTAAAAAATTTCCTTTAATAAAATTCACTCAAAACTATTCACAAAAATTGTATGTTTTCTACTTATAGTGTAGAAATATACAATTTGTGTTTATTAAAAATTTTAAAATATGATTATGAAAATTAAATTTTTGAGTGGTTTTTCAATTCTATAAGTATTTACAGTTCACAGTGTATATTTTGTTATTATCGCATAAACTTCACACCGATTCGAAACCTTTGAATGAAGTAATATATCGTTTTATTGATCGGTGAATATTTAAATTAATGTTCCGTATATTCTTCTATCATTTAATATTCTTTTGTGAATCACTGTAATATATTTAATTTATTTAAACTGTCTTATGTGACTCACCGTATTTTTCTGGTTTTTTTTATGGTAATTTACCGTTAGCAAATTGATTTTTCTGTCTAGGCAAACAAACTGTATTACGATCAGTCTAGTTTCGTTAGTGTTTGGTGTCGAAATAATGTTTTTTGGTAAATTGATTCAAGTGAAAGTTTTGTGTGAAAGCTTTTCTACTTAATGTTGTGTTATTTGTGTGCTTTTTAATCAAAAAATATTTATTGTGGTATCCCGTTTATGAAATAAATTACAGGTAATCATGGCCAGACATTTTTAATTACTATTGTAACAAATATACGTGTGAGCAGTAATATTAGCAAATCCGCTTCGACCTTACTCTTTTTTCGCATTATAACATCTTGTTTCTTTAACCTATATTCATAGCTTATCGTCTTTAATAGAATAAATTATATACTTTAAGATTTAGATTTAAGTATTTATATTTCAAAATGAACAAAACAAATCCATGTTCCTTATAATAAGAATATTATTTCATGGCGTTTCATTTCAGGTAAGCTGGAGAGCATCCAAATATACATTAAAACCCTAAACAGTTATTAATTTTAAACAGCTGTAAGTAAGTACTATACTTGTATACTCTTCTTTACTAAGTATATTGTACCAATATGTAGAAATATAATATTTGTGTTAATTAAATGTATCAAATATTATTATGAAAGTTCAATTTTTGAGTGATTTTTGAATTCTAAGTATACGATAAGCCACGCAGTGTATATTTTATTATTTTGGGATAAACCTTACTCCGATTATTTTTGTGGTTAAATCAGATTGCAATTGTCTCATATCTTCGATTAATCTCATCATGAACAAATGGGTGGGGATTTATTATATAGGTGGGGATTTTTTAATGTAAGCAATTTCTATTTTATTCTGGTAAGATGAAATTTACAGTTAATCCGAGATTCGTCAATTTATTATCAATCGACGCAAATTAATCGAGGATCTTTTTAACTGGACGTATATTATAGATATTGTGCATTGCAGTTGGTACATTGACATTTTGATGACATACTATTTGTTTGGTTTAAACATGTGAACACATACATTTGGCTTAAACATTTACTGTATGAAGTTCTACTTTTAACACAGAGATGTGTGATTTTTTTTTTTTTTTTAACTTGTGCTAAAACAGCTAGCATACAAACAACAGATATTTTTCCCAATCGATAACACACATTAAGTAAAAATGTTACGATTATTGAAATCAGTTAGTGAGTGAAAAAATATTGCATAAACTGGGTTGCTGGCCTAAATCGGTGTATTTGCGTAATGATTGACTGTTCACCCGATGCATTATTTTGTATGGTTTAACTACTTAGTCAATAGAAATTGTATTGGTCATCTTTCGCCATGATTGTGGTACGCGAGAGGTGCTTTCCAAAACTTAATCGTTTGTAGTTTTACAAACGATACTATCGATGTCTAAGGATCAGCAATCGTGGTAGTAGTTGTGGCTAGGTTTACAAATGAATTTTTCAATCGCAACATATATATAAATGTACTTATTTACCATTAAACATGTTTTAAATGTTAGGAGAACTAAGGCTCTTTATTTTGAAATGATTCCATTAACAAAGAAATCATATAGGCTTTTGTGATTACTGATAGAAACTAAAATTTTTGACCTTGTCTACATTTTCAACGCCATTTTTTAATTGTCTACATACACATGTAGAATATGAATTATTTATTGACTTCCGCGATAGTGAATGGCAATTCTGCAATTGAGGTTTTCGGTCAAGATTTTTTGTGATAACTATACTTTACTTTACTATATAAAACCAAGTAATATGGTTCATTGGAAAATGCCAGTGAGCAGTACCTTTAAAAAAATTCAACATATTAACTTTACATCAATTGCAATTCAGATGAAAATTTTACTAGTCTTCTCAAATAGCCGTAGACAGAGCAAACGTTACAATTACTAGGTCCAAGGTAGCATATGATCATAAGATGTGTGACAACATGAGAAGAATTTTGTACTCTGGCTCAAATACTCGATCCTTTTAGTCCTTTGCTGATCTAGTATGACAAAAACTCATGTGTAATACAATTATAAAAATACTAGTCAAAAAGCCAATTTAATAGCAACAATTTTTTCTGCAGCTTCTACTCGTCCTAGACCTAATTTAATCATAACAATTCTTTCTCCCCAAAGTTGACTCAACTATGCTTAAAAAATCGTCCTGTTTGGTGTTTTTTAAAATTCTAAAGAAACGGAAATCCAAACAAAGCAATTTTACATTTCTAGGCCGCTTAGCAAACTATTTCACCTGTCAATGAAAAAACCTATCTTTCGTTTACGATTGCATTGTTATCTGTTTTGTCGAAAGTAATGAAATATATCGTACACCTGATATCCTACTGCTTATCTAGAGCTCTGGCTAATTGATTGCTCAAGATTTATTGTTCATCAGTGAAATACTAATCTCAACAACTTTGAGTTTATCAACCAAAGAGAAAACAATGCTTATTGAGAAAGATCAAGAAAATCTATGAACGGATTCATTCTCAAAAATATTCAATCAATTCCAGAATGGTATAAATCTAACAGAGTCGAATTTATCTGTATAGCAAATTGCAATCTTGTATTTTGTGCCAGAAAGTGGTACAACTGTATTATTTACCTGTCAGTAATGGGCTTCCAATCCAAGTGATTTACCGTGAAAAGGGAAAATTCAATCTCTAAAACGGCAATTCTATCTAAAAATTAATTTCTATCTAAAAAATAATTTTTATTAATTAAAATTTTTAACTCTTTTGTCTGTGATGGGGCTACTAAGAGCACTAACTGTATTTTACATTTTGTATTACGGTAGATGCTCGTTCGAATCAAATCCTATTTTGCCATCTGTTTTTGTTAGTAGGAGCAATATTCGTTTCCGCTCTAGGCAACATAGGTTCGCTTTTGAACCTTAAACCAAATTGTTGTCCTCCTTTTTTCACAGACTACCCTCAAAGTTTAACCAGTAAGACGACGCCGTATTTTCTCAGACTATTATTTCACAGCACTTCAAGAAAGACCCCAATCGGGTTCTGAAGATTACCCGTACAGCAAAATGGTGCAAGAAGAATACAAAGCTCATCACAGTTTAATAAATAACTACTTGCTCCAATTCTTTGAAATAATAGGTCCGACGAAGTTCTCACATTCCAAGTCCCCGACTGAGTGACGGTAGTTGTATTTACTGATAAAATTCCAAATGTTGACGAATCTAAGCACAGAACGAGTTTCACTGTATCTACAAAGATTCTATGGATATTATTAAATGAAGCCATTCAATTCCTAAAATCGGAATACAAATTGATTCCAAAATTAGCAGGATCTTACTTGAATAATGCCGAACGTTAGCTGATCTAATCACTTGAACAATTATTGGCGAAATGCAGGATCCTTCTAAATAGTTCTGTGGGCACTAATCATGTACACAATTAAAAACATAGCGCGGTTCATGGAATACAGCGCCATAATTAATTGTGTACAAACAATGATTAGAACTATTTAGAAGAATCCTGCCTAAATTAATGCGAGAATGTACAGAAGATGCCCACGGGACTACTTATGGTCTACCTAACACTGCAAAACATCCATGGTACCGGCTACAAGAATATATAGTACAAAGAGAATTTTCTGTCGCGTAAAGAACAGAACGAAGAAGAGCCAACGAAGCAGGTGATTTACTAAAAAAATCTTTAGGTATAAACTTCAAGCATATAGATGCTGACTTGTTATTTGTATCGCAACTTTTGCAGCATAAACGATATCAAAGTTACGGTTATTGGAAGGCCTAATTGGAAAAACGTTTTATTTCTGACCAAGCAGTTGCTTGCGAAATGTGATGAATTAGGTTATTACAGAGTCCTTTCTTTCGAAATGGCACCTAATATTTATTCCTGTGGGTACGGAATTACATTTCGGAGATCATTTTACAACCCGCTTTTCGGGATTTCGTCTATATAGTCCACATCTAATCTATATAATCTATAGAGATATCCGTAAAAATTTCGAGGTCGAAAAATTTCTTGGTTACTATACTTTGTAAAAGAAAGTAAAATGAGGGCTGTATATGTTATTAGCCAATATATGTTTATCAAAAATACACCGCACCTACTTTCTAAACCAAAAATTAGACTGCTATAAAATATTTAACTGTTAGAAAATAAATAATAGAATGGAATGAAACCTCTCCATCGTCATACCATAATGGCTTAACTAGCAGCCTCGGAGGTGGCTAGGTTTCAATGGACCAATTATTTCATTAGTCCGAAATCAAAATGATTGCAAAAACGAATACTATTATAGAAGACATAATACACACTGGCAAATATAAATATTATTCCTCAAAAGTTTAACATAAACATTAACGCTAGCACAATTAGAGAAAGAAATGAAGAGCTACAAAATCAGGATTCTCGGCCTAGTGAAATGAGAGGGAAAAGAATGGTAGACTACAAAGCACAAGCAAATGAAACTACCTGATATTTTGGAATGGGAATATTTATAACAGTTAATGCTTTATTGGCAACCAAACTAAAATAGTTTAGCAATAGAAGACAAATGAACAACCAAGAATGAGTTCGAAGAATTTTTCGGGACACAATAACAAATACACACAGAAATCAAGTCAAGATATAACAAAGCGATTTCAATCCAAAAATTGAAACATTGAAATAGATTTCCACAAAAAATATCCATAATACACATGGACATCAAACTGATAGCAAAACAAGAAACCAAATATACATCGTGAAGTTCCACATAATGATGAACAACAAATTTCTCCAATATTTCTCACGTTAGACATTGCAAGATGGCACAGCAAAGGACAATGAGCGATGCGGACATTCCAGTGATTATCAACTGTTTAACTATGGGAGTTTCCACAGTTCGAAACTAAGCCTGTCGCTGTAAAATGAATCAAGACTAATGTGAAGAAATTTCAATTTAACACCGACAGGTTAACAGATGCCGACACAAGAAACATATTCTTCTAATCGCTCAAGCTCAGTCTCCAAACAATTGAAGAAGCAGCTTGTAGATATCAGCAATCGAAACAAATTGTATAAGTCTATGTCGAAAACCTACCAGCACGCTCGGACACTAAGAATACCGATGCGCAAGTGATAAAACTTGGAACCGACAATACAAGTAGCAAATGTGCCAGCAAGAACTACACAGCTTGAAAAATCAGGTAGACAACACACTGAAGACATTCTCAAGGAAGCTAAGGCTGCCGGAATCTGAAACAAGCGCGTAAATATATTTAAACCATTTGTTTGTTTGGAGTTGCCCATTTTTGTGTAGACAACTAAAACCATAAACTTTTTATTAATTTATGTCTACACTATTTTAGGACTACACTTTTTGATAAAACGAGTAAGTACACTTTTCATGAACGTCAAAAATTTCACTCCAAGGTTAGGGTCAATCGTAGCTTCATGTTAACCCATCAGTCAGAACATTTTGACCTACAAAGAGAAAGAGGCCTTTCGTAACTCCTAGCTCAATTTTAGTTCTAATTCTAACGATGCTGAACCAAATCTACAACGTATTAAACTGAACCATCTTATGATGGCAGCCTATACTACAGGACAAGAGGTCAAAACGACAGTTGAAATATCGGTATTTTAAAATATTACATACATGAAATAGTGATGGGCAGTCATGAAAGATAAATTGTTTTATTTTTTATTACTATATTGACTACTGATATGGTGGTTAGCAAAACCACTTAAATTACTTTTGATCCTCGCCCATTTAGAGATAAACCCCTTCTTTTAAATGTTATACCCTTTAAATGATATACACATAATATATATAAAATGGATTAAACATAAATTTACATTTACTACAATTTACTAAGGAAGGTTGTTTTCAGACAGTTTAATTGCTCAATCCATCAATATCATTGAAAAGTCATGCAGACGAATATAATACGTTTTATTGTGATTGATGATTAATGCGCAAAAAAAGATGCTGAAAGTCAAAATGTCATTTTGTATTTAATGGTTAATCTACATTCTATACTTGAATCTAAAGTAATTTGTCATTTTACCGAAATTCTGTTTTACCTGATCGCAGCGTATTTTAACCAACGAATAGGTTAATCGTTATTACCACTTAAGTCTACTCACCTCTGCGGATGAGACAGGAAGAGAAATACTTAAAACTAAAGAATTTATTGCCCGGGTGTCACATAGTAGTGTTCTGGGCGCCGTATTATACCTATTATAAACAAACGATATACCAAACATAGTAGAAGCTAGAATAGGACCGTTTGCTGATGACACAAGTATTGTTGAGTCCACACGGGAACTATGAAATAATATTAATATAGTGAATAAGTAAACAAAAAAATGGAATAAAACACTATACGAATCGTGACTGAATTCGCAACAAGTTTCGAAAACCTGATAATGCTAAGTACCTCGGCATGACGCTAGACATTAAGCTCAGGTTGAAAGCGCATGTGAAAAAAAACAAGAACTGAATTTAAAATTCAGACAAATGAACTGGTTTATTGGAAGAAACGCCAAACTGACAATGCACAACAAACTGCTGTTATATAAATAAATCCTAAAAACTATCTGGACGTTAAGTATTCAACTTTTGGGCTGCATGGTACATTAGAAATATTAACCTCCATCGAAACTTAAACATAGAATACGTCAGCGATGAAATGCAAAAATTTGCAAAGAGTCCTGTACTTCGACTGTTGCAGCATAACATAGAGGGGCTGCGAAACCTAGTGGATTGCACCAATGGATCGAAGCGCCTAAAACGCACAAAGCCATTAGAATAAGTGGTTGCATGAGTCGCTGAAATCCAAGGGCTGGCAGATGTGGAGTAAACCAATTTAAAAAAAATTGCGACTAAATATCTTATTTCGGTTAATTTACAATTTTGTTAGTGAAATTAATATTATGATTCTTGTACATACGAGAAAAATATAGAACTAATAAATCCATTATTAACAAACAGTCAAAACCTTCTTATTACGGAAATGAGGACTAACTCTCATCCACCATAGACGCATTATTCTGAATACACACACAACGATCAGAATATTCAATCAGACAACTCGAATAATTTTCTCGTGTTCTTTTTTGGAACAAAAAAATTAATCTAATTACTTTTTTTTTATTAATCACAATTGATACTTGAAAGTCGTAAAAATATAAAGAATTAAAATTCTCGTCCCCATTACCAATATAATTTGGGGCAGCTCAAAAACCACGGATGTACATTGATAAAATACAACTCACTAAAATACTCACTAAAAAATTAAATTTTAATGACAAAAGCTTATTAAGTTTTTAAGAGTGTTATTTTTTTGTTTTTCGTATTAAAACATGAAACGAAATTAATTTAATTTAAATCCCATATTTGTGTGCACACATGTCACCTTAAAATTTAACCTTTTATGTTTTATAAATATTAAATATACATAAACCGACATAAAGTAGCATAATAAGCTCCTAATGGAAAACAATAAAAAGCTTCGAAACAAAAGAAAATCAAATTTTTCAAATTCTTATACCATAAATTTAGGAATTTTACTTATAAGAAACTTTAAATGAGCACAATAAAATTTATATGTCAATCTTTAAACTTTTTTTGTATATTTCTTAAGGTATTATGTGTTGCCACCGCTACCCCCACCACAAACAGTATTTTATGAACATACAAGTATTTGATATAGCAAAAATTATATCTATAAATCAAATTCAGTTACAGCGAGCATACAAATTTTATTTTGAAAAATTATTACATATTTTTAACGCAGAATGGCAAAAAATTATTATGAATTAAAATTAACTTCAAACAGTTTTAGACTTTGTATAGTTGAGAGGGTGGCGGGCACCACAAAAAGTGTTTGTCTTGTTAAAACTTTATAAAATAAATCGTTTCCAAGTCAATTTTTTATTTGGAACGTACTTGTGTCAATTATGAGTATTTTGATTTTTGCAAGTGGGAAATATTGGGTGAAGTGTCATACTTGTGTACAATAATATATGCGACATGTATAGATAAAAAAAATAAGAGGGTAAATATGATTATAACCCCTATCTGTACAGTGCGTACAATAATAACCACGGGGAATAATAATAACCGATTGATTGGTGAAATTTTATTTAGTATTGCGTGTACGATCTCATCATAATCATGTTAGGGGATTTGATTTTGTGTGTTTTATGTGCAAGGGTACATCTCTCCTATATATTATCTGATTGATGCGGATAAAACAAGAATTTATTGCAAAACACAAAAGGGTCGCAAATACATTATGCACATATATTATGTAGAGCAGTAAGCAAACCAACACACACATTATTTTAATGAAAAATTATATTTAGATAATTGGATCATAAGTCAAAATTGGATTTTGAATGGAGATGTAATATTTATTTCGGGTAAATTGAATTGATACAAATTAAAATTGATTGATGTAATAATTATATATTTTATATTATTTTATTCCCAACGCTTTATATAATTTTAGTACGACCCTTATTATTATGTATAGGCTCTCTCAAACGATATTTCAAGCACATTGATCCTAATTATTATTGATGAATCGAATATTCAAAATAGATTTATCAAAATATGAATATTCCTGATGTCAAATTTAAATTGAATAAAAATAATTTTAAAATTTACTTCCCACATGTTTGCAGGATATAGAGACGATCACTACCATTATTCTACTTTAGCATACTCCTTGGTGTCTTATACATGGATACATAGAGCGCATACAAAACATAGACGGCTACGTACAATTTAAATTGAATATTAAATATTTTTATATTTTTTTTTGTTTGTAATATTATTTATTACAAATTTAAGTGCCACAAAAATCTTTATTAGTTTTGTTGTTGCTGTCGCTCTGCTTGAAAATTGACGACGCAGCAACAAACGAGATAACGAATGAATTTGTGTCACTTGAGACCGATACAAAAATATGAAAATGTTGCAAATAAGATTACGTTCGGTACACTCTACGTACAAATGTATTACACTATTATAGAACATTGTAGATCAAAATTTTCTAGTTGACTTTATATACACGATTTCATTAGCTGTGCAATCAATTTACGATTTTTATTTGCTGTATATCTTATACTCGTTTTAATCACTAACACACCAATAGCTCGATTATTGTTCTTACTAAGGAAGCTATAACATTTCAAAATATTCGCAAAAAACTAAAAAGTTCTAATACAATTTTATCAAAATTTGTTATTTCCGCATACATTTTGTAACGATGTTAAAATATAGGTTGCTAAACCCCGAAATGATTTAACCATAATTCGCGCGCTCAAATTTCTAGTTGCTAAAAAAATAAACAAGTAGTGGGGAATAGGGGACAGCTAGACAAACCGGGTCGAGGTAGATGCAAAAAAAAATAGAAAAAGAGAAAAAGGAGGATAGTCAGTCGCTATCAAAGTCGCAAGATAATCGCATTAAAAATAAGAAAAAAAAATAAAAATTATAAAAACCGAGAACAAGTAAAATAATTATCTGTAAAGTAGAAACTTGTAATAATGGTGTGATTAAAATGAATTAACCAAAAATGTAATTTTTCTGTAAAAATGTAAAAAAAAAAAAAAAGAAAAAAAAAACTCTAAACATTTTAGAACAGAATAAATAATGTGATATTATAATAATGTTAAAATTATAAATAGATTAATAAAAGTTCTAAAACAATAATTTATATACGATTGAATAAAAATTAAAAATTTGTAACGTGAAATAAAAAGATATAACTGAAAACAAAATAAACAAAAATTTACATGTGTTCAATTTTTGCATGCGAACATCCAAAACCCTAAAAAAAATAAAAGTTTTTATTTACATATTTGTTTCGCATGAGAACTGGTCCATCGTTGCTGTGTGGTGCATTAGTGTGGGTAAAAAAAAAAAAACTTTGGTTGCCTATTTTACCTTGTTATCATGAAACGTTATGATGAGTAAATGCTACTCATTGGTGCAACACTAAAATTTTGATTTCATCCAAATTATCGAAATTTATAACAAAATTATATGGGGATTCCCATAATTGAACAAAAATTTATATACGCCAATCGAAGAAATCAATATAACAACGAATTTACATCAACAATATCATTACAATTACAACGGTATAGCTGCATCATCAAATACACCTGCTTGCGGAAAGAAGTGCCGAGCGGAATCAAGGACACCATCGCATCCTTCATCTTACTTTTGGTGACGTACAAACATATTAATTTTCTTTTATATTAATTATATTTTCATTAAATTTATTTCTTCTTCATTTTGCTATTTAAAATTTTTTAACTGCCAAATTCATAAATGTAAATCAAAACATCTAATTTGTTTATTAGTATTGGTGCTAATTCAGCTTTTCATATTATTTAATTTGTGAATGGATTTATTATTTTATTGTGTTCTGGGTTTCTGCATTTTACACGGTGCGTGCATTGATTGATAACGTTTATAAATTTTGCGAAGCTTATTTCTTTTTGCATGCTAGTTTAAATGATTAGAATGTGCTAGGGGGTAATACGTTAATGGGATGACGAAAACTTAACTAGGTCAAACTATATGCACACTTAAATTATTTGAAGATGGAAAAAAATTGTAAATGGCTCCCTACACCATATGCTTACAATACCCGCCCAACCACTGATTGCTATCCGCAAAGATAAGTGTGCCATGTGGTGTTGGACGACCTCAAGCCATCGGTTACAATTTTTGGAAATAAGTTGGACCAGATATGTCGCAAATTTTCGTGTAGTGGTTGTGTATAGTAATCGAATTGTGGTAAAGTAACAGTTTATGATCAAAAATATTTATTTCCGCTTGAATTTTTAAAAAACTATTTGTACCAGTTTTATAACTAATAAAATTTTAAAATGATTTTAGAAACCTTTTGTTCTTAATCATTTTTTTTATTTTTTAAATATTTCCAAAGACCATCAAAAAATGAAAATCCATCTATGAAAGCTGCTTTTGCCGGGTAGGTGCAGTTTCAGTGAAACTGCAAAATATAAAATAATTTAAGTAAGAAATCAGACAATCCGTCTGGACAGTAGAGAAGACAAAGGCAGACAGACAGGCACCACATCAAAAATCTTCGACAGTATTCCGAGTGCTAAATCAGCAAAAAATCTCGATGTCGAAAATTTTCATTATAACATTCATTAATAATTATTATTTGTAAAAGAAACTAGGCAACGGCTTACTATTCAATTTAAAGAACTCTCGGATTTGTTTCTATCAAATTTAAGTCTCCGCTCGATCCAATTAATTTATTTCTCAAAATCACATCGCAAACTCATTTTGGAATCCTGCCCTATGTTTAGCATTCAAATAGATTTCTTCGCAGTAGTTTAAGAAATGGTTTCGGTTCATTTTAGTTAAAATCTATATAAAGGCATGTAAAAAATTTATATGTACATATTAGATTCTTAATTACATCATTAATCTGAGTTCCATCGCTATCGATTGAAAAATGACATAGTTCTATTATGGAACAAGATGTAACATAACGACTAAACCGGAGAACGTATAAAACAATTTCCCAAAATCAAATTATAGTTGTAGTCCTTTCCTGGCACGCAAAAATGTCCTTTCTCAAATTTTGTATCAAAATATTTTGGAGGCCATGTTTTTAAATAAGGATCTGCATCTTATCTGAGAACCTCTTAAACAATTTTTGTTTTTGAATTTAGACCTCATCACAACTCAAACCCTTCTGAACTATTTTAATCAAAATCACAGAACACATGACCTAACATGGTCTAACATAACAACGTTCAACACCATAATGCATTACTCTGCAACATGACGCAACATAACGGAACATCACAAAACACCTTTTTTACGAAATATAACATCAAGAAACACGACGAAAATTCACACATCATTGTGCAATATGATGCAACATCTCATAACGTGCAACATCATATAAAATGGTGCAGCAAGACGGCCCATCCGGGAACTCCTTAGTGAATTGTCCAGAAATCTGAACTCGTTGTATTTGTTTGATTGTATTCGAAAACCCGGACTACACAAATTTTATCAAAATCGTTGAAGTCAAATAAAATGTTAAAAGAAGGCCTTAGCCCCACCAAGAAACTGAATAATGAATTTTTTGCATAATGGGCCCAGCGGAATCAATTCCTATCACTAGAAACAACAATTTTTATCAAAGCCGTTCAAACTAAAACTTTTTTAAAAATGGAAACTACTGCAGGACCTCCAAAACCAATTTTCCATAAATTAAAACCCATCAAAATTTTGTTCAAAATCGTGCGTGCTAGTAAAAAATTAATTATGGAGTCTGGTTCTCACCAGATGATCCTCTAAATAAATTTTATCGAAATCGGGAATCAGGGCCCACCAGACGACCAACTAAATGAATATTTTCGAAATAATCTACCCTTACTTTCAGACCGCTGTCATTTGAAAACCTCCCCTCACCATTTTAAAAAAAAGTCGTGCTAGCCGAATAAAAATTTAAAAAAAAAATGAACGAAGTCCACCGTTAGTCTCCCAACTCATTTTTCCAGAGAGCAGGGCTCATTGCAATCGATTCCATCGCAATCGAATTGTGAACCCTCTTAATTAAATTTAAGAAAATTAGAAAACCTAAAAAAATTAATTGGTGGCAATTCAGCCTCCACCTAAAATTACCCCATAAAAAATTTCCCAAAATCAGGATCCATAGCAATCGGTTTCTGATACTAAAATCACGCCCGCTGTAAATTTTATAGAAGTCGTGCGAGCCAAACATAACAAATTAAATAAAATTCGGGAACCACCAGACGACCACCAGCAGAAGAAAGTGTGAGGCCAAACAAAATGTGAAAAAGGACCAAGGCCAAAACATTAATTAAATAGCAAATGCTATACATCATTATTGATATTGTGCAACATTATTCAGTATGATAAAGCATAATGCAAGATGTCTAGTTAAAGAGAAACACAAGACTCAGCACGAAACTAATTGAACCAACTTGATACAAAATAGAGCTACATATCATACAAAAACATCTCGTAATATGATGGAACTTTCTACAACATTGTGCAGCATGACACAACGTAGTGACACACCGCACAACATCGCTAATCAAGATGCAACATAGAGCAACGTGGTGAAACATGGATACAACATCCCACAACATGGTGCACCAGAACACCTTGTTATCGTTTTTAACCGTTCGATAACCATGTCCCGCCAAAGTTAGTTTATCGAAATCGTTTAAGCCAAATAACCTGTTAAATGAAACTTCAAGCCTACATGACGCCATATAGTGGAACATCACACAACTATTCTCAACAATATGCAATATCAAGCAAGATCACGCAACATGGTGCAATATGAGTGCAACATCCTCCATTCAGATGAGTCCTAAATGAGTTATTCAAAAATCACAACTCGTCATTATCGTTTTTATTGCATTCAGAAGCCCTATCCCGCAAAATGTTGACAAAATCGTTAGAGCCAAATTAAATGTTTTTAACATTTAACACTTGTTTATGATTCCTAAACCCCCATTATCATTTTTTCAGCCAAAAACGAGTCATAGTGAGCAATAGTCTTAGTGAAGTTTGGTGGAAATCGATTCATCGAAAGTACAGGCTTATTTGCGAAAAATTTTGGCAAACAAAAATATTGTAAATTAAATTTGGAATAAAAGCAGTTCGCATTGATTTTCTGATAGACAAACGGATTTTGATAGAATAAGAACTACTTCGTTTCTCGCAAATATTCTTAGCTCCAATAAAATTCAATATAATAGTTTTAATTAAATAATTTTGACCACCACCAACGAATTGTTTATCGTTTAGTATCGTTCAAGCTGAATTTTTGACATATCTTCGGTTGGGTTTGGCAGACCAAACAAAATGCACAAAAGCAAATGCTGTTTGAGGAGCGTATCTGTGTCGTGAAGTGTCAAATTTTCATCTGAATGGTTTTTGTTGAAGTCGAGGCCATATCGAATGCGAGCTTGTTCTACTGATTTATCAGACTCGATGGATTACAGAAAGAGCATGTGCAAGAGAATGTGTATTGGAGTTGTTTTAACATCTGTAAAATGACAGAACTCAGCAAGCAAGGTTCCCGAGCTGATGGTTTAAATGTATTGCATAAACCGTGGCACTTTTGTAGCGCATCAAAGCTTTTTGCACCTTGAACATTGAGAATCATAATTGCTGGCGTGCTTCCCATATGCTGTTAATATATACGAAAAAGTGTGGAATCAGTGAAGCGTTACTACTCTGCATCGTTATTGTGTATGTTGATTTCGAAATATGATTCAATCAAGGTCCGACCAGTGGATGCTCTAATAAAACCCATGACCCGCCTGGAAAACAAATATTTGTTTGTTTGGTAGATGAACGGCAAGTCGCATCACAGTATATGAATGATCATGCATTATCGATTCAAAAGTTCGAGTTTACTGACATAATGCGTATAGATAAAGGGTGTAATCTTGTTGTAATGATGTTCAGTTTGGCCGCAAGTAGTAATGGCAACGCATGCGAAGTCAAAAACCTAGAATATTTACTTTACAGCTTTCAATTATTTACTGGCTTAAACGTTGGTGTGCATGTTGTATTTGATAAGGAAATACAGGCTAAGGAACAATATTTTGAATATCCATCACAACTTCAGTAAACAGTTTGGGAAATTTCATTAAGCAAAGACCATTTTAAATATGCAAGCGGCATTTTGGATGTAAACTTCGCAAGATCCATGCATCATATAGCGCCAGATGGCCTCTTGCATTCGCAGACTATCGTTTGCGTCTGGAATTGCCGAGTACACGTATTAATCTATGTGTTCCGCTGTTGCGAATTTGTCCTCAGCTCAAAGTGCCACAACAATGTGAGCTTTTAAAACTCAATCAGAATCAGCAGAAAGCTTTCAAATTTTGACGAAGATTCCATTTATGGTCAGATCTAAGTTTGAAGAAATGGCAACACACCGTGATAGCGCTTCTTTGTTTTCTGTCGCTCGCGTTGCACTGCAGTATAGGCTACGTCGTGCGTTGATTTTCTCAGCTCTTTCTTGTCGTTGCGTTTCAGCGTCTTCTGGTTGCCTCTCGCAATTGGATTGCATTAGCGGGAGTTAAGTCAACATTCTTCATATTTCACAGTGGTTTTTTTGATTATTTTTATTTTTTATTTTTGCAATTTTTATAAACTTTCCTTATACACAGTTGAAAATATTACTCGAATTTTTAATGTAAGCATTACATTAAAGAATATGTAATGAATGTTATAACACAATTTACTACAGAGGTTGCATTAAACTGCTTTTTAATGTAATTGCTAGGATTTTTATTGCAGTGTTAAAGTAAAAATAGTTAATTTTATGACCTTGGTTTTGTATTTAGTATATAGTTTTGTACGTATATCCCTTTAGTAATTTACTAACACAATTGTGCGGTAGGGCAAAAGTACCATGTCAAAAATTTAGTTTTGTATGTTTTTTGAACCAACTAACACATTTGTGTATTCCTTTTTAACTTTTTTTCGTCTGAAAAAAACACTATATCTATAAACACAATTGTGTTGGTTTTATTTCAAATCAAGCGAAATTTTTTATCAACAACGCCATTACATACTATGGTTTTTTACTCACACATTTGTGTGGGTTGGACTAAATCTGCGCCAATTTTTTTTTCTTGGTTGAAAAAGTGATATACATCATTTTACTTTTTGTTATTTGAAGATTGAAGTATATTTTTTTGTTAACATGTTTTTACACAAATAGTACTTGACCTTTTCTAAATATGTATATGATAATATGCAAACATTTGCTTGCTTTTTCCATTTAAAAGATTTAATTAAATATTTTTATTCTATATTTCGAGTAAATTTTGATTTATAGAGAAGAAAAGAAATTGGTAATTAGCACAGCGGCACCACTGACCACAACATATAATTATTGCTCTTTTTTGGCAACATTGTTCAAAAAATTATTTTGTTATGCGAATATGTACGAACTATAAGCACGTCAACAAATAGCGCTTGTAAACACGCTCATTTTTGCATTTCTTTGTTTCTTCTTTCATAAAACTATGTACCGATCCTCGTCTAAACGGTCTTTATAAAAATTTGCGAACGATATATAATCAACATAATGTAATATTTATATTTGTTAGAAAAGGCAAAAAATTTAGTAATTTTTCCGTTATTTGTGATAGAAGACAAAATTATTCCTGCACGTAGTCCTCACCTCAGTGTGATCGTTAAATTTGTAGCGTAAAGTTTGTTTCGTTTAGAATCCGAATAATGGATGATTTAGAAAGTGTGTTTTGCAAAACAAAATTTGGAAGTGATCATATAAGCTATACAAAATTTACGAAAACGGGAGATGCGTGGGAATATACAGATTTTTTATTAGCACGTAAGTAATCGATTTTATTATTTGCAATTTATTTTAGTATTCTATTATCAACTAGAGATTTGTCTTGCGTTAAACTAATTAAAAATGGACTTTATTTAACACGTTCGCGGACAATTTAACACGTGCGCGTTACATTATACGGGTCATGGCGGCATTAGCAGTCACCGAAAAAATTTTAATTTGGGACATGACATGTATGGTTTATACATGGTACCAATGTGCATATCCACACTAGAGAAACTTAATAAATAATAATTTAATTAATTTAATTAATTTAATCAATTTAATTAATTTAATTAATTTAATTAATTTAATTAATTTAATTAATTTAATTAATTTAATTAATTTAATTAATTTAATTAATCTAATTAATTTAAATAATTTAATTAATTTAATTAATTTAATTAATTTAATTAATTTAATCAATTTAATTAATTTCATTAATTTAATTAATATGTTTAATTTTTTTTATTTAATTAGTTTAAGTAATTTAACAAATTTAATTAACTAACTAACTAATTTAAATTAAAATCAATTTATTGCCCTAATCGGTCCCACTGTACCATATACTGTCACATCGTACCGTGTGCTGTAATGTATTATGGGCTATATTGTGATGCACTCTTTAAATCTGTTCCGTTCCCTACTATGCACTTTAGTGTACTATGTACTGTTTTCTCATGCCAATGAAGCTCAATTAACATATGTATATCATATTTTATTGTTTTAGTGGGTATTAAGTACAATATATCAGTATATGATATAGAATATCTGGCCGATTCATGCGGAGTTAAAATTCCACAGGAATATTTTATTGATATTTTTTATCAAAACTATAATCACCCAGAATTTGTTTTGACGTTTGGTAAAAATACTAATAATACCGTAAAGTCGGCCAAAGTAATGAAACAAAACTGCAGAATTGGATATGATATGTATATAACGTCGGAGGTGATTAAATATATATTACTAATTTTTTAACTATTATTAAACAAATGACAATATTGGAATTTCTTCATATAGGAGCTGGAACAGTTTATATCTGAATCGCAAAATGCACACGTTCTGCGTAAAAAATACAATCCTGACAAACCAGAAAATATTCTCGATTTATCCGACATAGAGCGACGGGCTGTTATAAGAGAAGCGGTAAATCTCCTGGTCCAAAAATTTACTTACCACCCAACGCCCGAACACAAATTAGCTATATCGCAGGCTGTTACACAATTATTTCCAACATTAAAAACTCAAAATTTAAAAACTGAGGGATTGGTAAGCAAGTATTGTGTTGAAGAAGGACCAAAATAATACAGATTTTCGGTTCCAAACTGTAGGCTAAATTTTTAATAATTACAATTAATTATTGTCTATTTGAGAAATAGATTATACAACATTCTAATAATTTTAATAGTAATTATTATTATTTAATCTACGCCCGGTTTTGGCATTTAGGAAAGTAAAAACTCTTGAAGTTCTTTATTGTTAATTAGAAAAATGGTGTTACTGTGGAACATTTAACAAAGCATTTTGAAGTATATTTAATTTAAATTTTCATCACACATAATTTGTTAAGGGTATCTTATTTAAGTATTTTATTTAATTCACATTTGAATATACATTCTCAGGAACTTTTGTATAATAGAGAGGACAACCGAGGCTACATTGTAAATAGACTCAGCCACATACGGAGTAAATTATATAAAACAGAAGGAGACTCATTTACAATTAGTACAAATACCGAAACCACTAAAAAAAGGCCAACGGTAATCGAAAACGAAAAATATAAAAAACAAAAAATAGAAGAGGAGCCTCTGTCATATACTTCGAACGTCGAAGAAAATTTGTTAATACTGCGACATTTAAATGTCATAATACAAATGGAAAATATAAAGCAAAAATTAAAAGAAACAGTAGCATACAGAAAACAGGCAATAAGAAGTTCATCGTTTCCAAAAATTTCGGAAGCTTTCCCATTTTTTTTTGTTAGCCCTGATTTGGTAAGTTGGATATTATCTTTTATATAATTTGTTCTAATATTAAATAATAATAATTTCAGATTTTATTTGACTACGAGCTACACTTCCCAGAAACATCGTCATCAAATTTTATAGAGAGTTGGCCGAACGTTGCACAGCATATTCAAACCATTTGGAGGGGTTTCAAAGGATCATCTGCATCGCAGATTCTTGAAATTGACGGTAAAATAAATCTTTAATTTTATTAATTTGAATAGCAAATGTGTTTTAGACTAAATATGTATTAGTATTTTTAAACTAAATTTTCTCAAAACTAATTGTTAATTTTAAATAGAGGAATTCGCTAATACCCATTTATTTTGAATTTCCTTATAATGTATATGACATTATTCAGATCAACTATCATTAATAAAACCTTATATGTTTCATTTTTAAGTCACAGAATTCAAACACATTAGTAACCAAAAATGTTTTCTTTCCAGATTGGCTAGCGTCTTTTCAGCAATTTTTTTTCTTGTTGCATTTGCTGCCACAAACTTCGTTGGGCAGAATTTCGTCGAACAATAAACGATTGACATTTATAGAGTCAATTAATCGATTAATTATATTTAAACCGGTAATATAAATGAAATTCACAATACATCAAAGTTAATTATGTAATTAAATGCTTTTACATTTTTCCACAGTTAAATTTGACAAACGCGGAGCTGATTCAACCGAACGTAAAAACGCCATACATAATAGCTGTCGGTGAGAATAAAAAGGCGATTAGTCATTTTGTGCTCTGTGTAGAATGTGATATTATACCACTTCCACTAAATTTTGATATAATTCAGGCGGTCGATATTTTATTCAAAGCCCATTATGTGTTTAGTCAACAGTTTGATGAGAGCTTAAAAAATTTCTGGATATTCCTGGCCCACTATTTTTTAATTTTAACGAAAAGTTATCAACAAAAACTATAGATGTCATAAATAAATTGACAATTTCAATTTCCAAGCAATAGCTTCAGATCATTTTTATTAGTTTAAAGAAATCTATTATTTAAGTAAAATTATAGTAAACTATTAGTCTTAATTTTATTTTGTTAGTACTTTAATTTGGTTTTATTTTATTTTAATATTAATTTTTAGTATTACATTTTTTAACTATAATCTATTAACCACTACAGAAATGAATTACTTGTGTTATTTGTGTGGGGCACAATTTAGTAATGTAAAGAGTACTATAACTCATTTGAAATTAAAAGAATATATCAAAGAAAATTGTTCATCAAATGAAATCAAATGTATCTTAAATAGTGAATGTCAGAGGACCTTTATCACATTTTCAGGAATGAGGAAACATATAAAAAAAACAACTGTCAAACCGAATCGAATGCTAGTTGCAATATAAAACCTAATAAGGAGACTATTGAACTGAATGAGCCCATAACTGAAGAATCTACAGGGCCACAGAATATTGAATATCATACAATAATTGGCAACTGTGAAAATAAATTTCAGATGTTATATAATACCATGAATCAGTTAGGGCTTCCCGAAGATTCAGTTTCAAAAATATTTTTAGCAACTAAAGATTTAGTTCATGGTCTTACAGAGTTGAATAATCCTAATGAAAAAAAAGGTAAATGCAATGCAATTAACCGATTATTTGATAAATATTGTTCGAAATATCGCAGGCGCCAAATGTTCAATCATAATCCATTTTACGTTTCACCAATAACGTTTTTTTTGGGCTTCAGATGGGAAATGCGCTACAATAATTTTAAATGCCTATAAGCGAGTAACGGTTCAAAACAATTTTTTTTTATCCCCATAACTGAAACTTTAAATAAGTTGTTTTTAAACAGTAGTTTTAAAAATTCGTTTTTAGAACATAACCATTCTCATTTTTGTAAACCTGGAATATTTAAGTATCCTTGCTGTGGCTCTATATTTGAATCAGTAAAATCTGAATTTGGAACTCAGCCATGGTTACAAATACAAATATACTATGACGACTTTGAAATCGCCAAAGTTCTAGGCAGTAAAGTGATTATACATAAAATTGGGGCTGTATATTTTAATATTCAAAACTCTCCTGATACCTTTAAATCACAATTAGGTAATATTTTTTTAGTATGTATGTTTTATACAAACGATCTTCATTCCGAATTTAATTTAAATCATATTTTGCGTCCAATAGTAGAGGATATTAAAATTCTCGAAACTTCAGGAATTTTCGTTGATGATATTGGCCATTTACGTGGAACAATTGTTTCCCTTGCCCATGATAATCTGGCTGCAAACGACCTATTGGGTTTTACAAAATCATTTTCGGCTACATACTATTGCCGTATTTGTAGCATGGCAAAAAAAATTACGCAAACGGCAACAACTGAAAATAAATCCCTTTTAAGAAAATCGTAATGTTATGATATATTACTAAAGCAACCACCAAGTAAAAAGATTAAATTGGAAAACACACAGGGCATTTACCGTCAATCTACTTTAAACAACTTAAAGTATTTTAATACAATGAGCAATCAGAGTGTTGATTTCATGCATGACGGACTCGAGGGGTTTGTTTCTCTAGTTTTAAAATACATGTTAGAATTTTTATTAGAGGAAAAAGTCTTTGGTGGCTTATCTAGTATAAATGATTGTATCTCCGCATATGATTTTGGTTACAGTGATAGAAGAAATAAACCCTCAAACATTAATTTAGAGAAGAGTAATATAGGCCAAAATGCCATACAAATTTTGTGTCTGGTAACGCATTTTCCGGTTATTTTTGCGAGATATTATAGAACAGAACATGCAACATATTGGGAAGGAATATTCACGATTTTAAAAATTTTAAAAATGGTCATGTCTACTGAAATTCACGAAAGCGACATTTCAAAACTTGAAAAATTAATTGAGTCTCATTTACATATCATTATTAATGTATTTAAAAAAAAGTTAACACCCAAACAACATCTCCTCACTCATTACCCAAATATTATAAGGAAAATGGGACCTGTTATTTATATGTGGACTATGCGATACGAATCTAAGCATAGATATTTTACCAGACTTAAACTTCAAAACTATATCAATGTTTGTAAAACGCTCTCCACGAGACATCAAGAGTATATAGCTAACCTCTGGTATAGTACAGAGTTTGACAAAAAAATTATCACGGGGAAAAAAACCAAAATTTTAAGTGATGACGGTTTTTCACAAACTTATAGCTTAAATTTTTTCGAACATTTGTTTAATTATAAGAAAGGATTTTTTTAGTTGAAAAAATAATTAGCGATTTTCTTATTTATTTTTATAAAATCGAAAACATTATAGAAAAACAAAATACCATTTATTTTGATGTAGTCGAATTTATTAAAAGTATATTTAGTAATATCCATGATAAATAAAATATATAAAAATCAAATAAATATATTATTTATTTGATATTTGTTAAATTTTAAAACTATAATATGTACATATAATACATTTTCTCTGTATATACTTGTATTATAAATATTAAAATATTTGAAATATAAAATTTATTTGAATAAAAATGTCTTTCTTTTTAAAATGGGTTTATTATCAAACTAATTTTTAACATTAAATGCATTAAGCTAGTAATGCATAAAGCTCCATACTTTTGAAAGAAGAGTCTACTAAATAGTACTGCAGTGCAATAAGGGTTTCTAATTTTGCATACAGTATATTTTGATGCAATTTGCATTATACTTTTAATACAAAATAATATAAGTTTTAATACAATATTTGGGAATTTCTAATGTGGTGTGCTGTACTGTTTACAGCACTGGGCTATTCAATTTTAATGGTACTTACGACAAAAAGTGATGCTTCCAAATGGGTATTTTAATTTACATTAATTTATTTTTTAATGCAATGTGCTATAAATTTGAATGTAACATGTATCAAATTTAACAAAATATTGCGTTAAAGTGTAATGTAAACTATACATTAAAAATTAATACAATTAGCATTAATATCTGTTTTAATGCAACTTCTGCATTAGTTTCTAATGCAAGCTTGCTCCGGACCTATATGTAATGCAACTTGCATTACATAGGTCATATTTTTTCAACTGTGTATATTGTAACAAAGTTAACCTTTAACAATGCACCCTTGCGTAGAATTACATTGTATTCCAATCAACCATTTTGTACAAAACTTACCAATACTTTGGAAGAACAAATTCATATTTAAACGTTTTACATCTAATGGTCAATCTCGGAGAGCTCACTACTTATTCCAATATCACGTACGAGTTTAAATTTTATATGACATTGTTTGAAATGTAAATGTTCTATATTTACAAATATGTTTAAGCATATTGTTGCTGGAATTAAATTAAGTTGGTCCTGAATTCCAGATTTCATAGAAGAAATTGTTCATGTTTTACCAGTTTTCTTGTATTTGAATGTATTTGTATACGAAACCCAAATTGATTTTTATACACCCAACATCATTTAGTACAACAAACAAACTTAAACAATCAGAATTTGAACAAAATTATATTTAATTCAAATAAAAAAATTAAAATATTGTTTATTTGATATAAAAAATATATAAAATTTGTAATAATACAGAGCAATAATATACTTTTTATTTGATTTGGTTGTTGTTTATTTAAAATTTTTGTGTTTAATGAAATCCATTTGAAATAATTGTATATTTAAAAAAAAAGTTTTTCATTCACCTCAATTAAATTAAAATCTCTCTCAGGTTATAAATAAAAGAAAAACTTTTTTCTTCACCTGGGGTTTGTAACGTTTTGTTAAACGACCGATGATTTCGACCAACAGAATTTCGAATTCCTCTAACATAGGGGTACTATACCTCGCGCAAGTAAACAAAATTTCCATTTTCGTGAATAAAGCTTTTTATTTTCTAGTGTTGTAAAACACTGTTAAATCTTTTTTGTACATACAGTTTCGGAACACACCAAATAATAAAATTGAGTAATCAATTCACTTGTACAGAAGAAATAGTTCAGTTTGCTACCATACAATAAACACACAATAAATTTTAAAATTACGAATAAAAAGCTTCAAAGTTTTTTATTTTTCCAGTTTGTGTTAAAGTAACTTTTTTATATGTTAATTTTTTTTTTAATATATTTCCATATTTTTATGTAGAATCCAAATAAAAAATATTTACAAATTTATATTTAATTTTATACGAGTAAGAGTAAAGTATAAAGATTGAACTTTTTACTATGTAAGTACGTTGGAAAACCAAAATTAGTTCATTAAAATTTAGTAGGAAAAGAACGAGTATATAGTTTGCCTCGCAGCTACAAACAGAAAATTTAAATATGTTTACTATTTTCATCAATTTGTATATTATCCGTAGAATCGCGAAAGAAATCTATGCAATTCAACGGAATGCCGTCTTTTCCGAATCGATACACGCGACAAACCACTACAAATTTAACAGACTGCGCTTCCTGGCAGACTGAATGCTAATGACCTCTAAATAGCCAAAATAAACCGATTGGTCGAGATAAAATTTTGGGTTTAAGCATTTTCTACAAATTTTTATTTCCAGTAGACCTTAAACGCTTTTCTGAATTTTGAAAATATGTTACGAATTTGGACTGTGAAATCCGGTTCGAATCACTGGATTGTGAGTAACGTTACAGAGTTTGATGGTTTACAACAATACTCGTAATTTACACCGCTTCCAGAATATTTTTCAAAATACTGAAAATGATCTAAGAATAATTAACCAAATATTAACTTATCACATAAAAACGGAATGACAAATAATCTTCACTATTATTTATTAATTAATTCACTTTCCACAATTTATAATAAATCACACAGTTTTATTGCTCTTAAACACCTCTTAAATTGTGTCACACTGTGAGCCGTAACCAAGTATATGTATCTTATTATATCTCCTATATGTCCCGTCTCATCAATACGTGCTCCTTGTTAGCTAATATGAGGTAAGCGTGTTAGTTTTATGCATTTCCTCATTTAGCTGTTGTATCCAATCACAAATCATCAGTTTCTTCTTTGCTTTCCATCCGAGTTGAGAGTTCCTTTGTTATAAAAGAAGTTACCGGTGTGTATCAGTTGGAAGTGTATTTATAGTGGTCTCAAGTGTGTACCTACTGTAGTTGTTGCTTGCCAAAGCATAATGGAGTAATATTGCCTTCCTTCTGAGTACAAGATCGCTGTACTAGTGAAGTGACCATCGATAGTCGTTCAAGAGTCAGGGTTACTCGTCCAATGTCTTTTATTAAGGCATTTTACCAGTGACTTAACTGTAGCTTCCCAAAGTCCTCCAAAATGGGATGAAGCCAATAGTTGAGCAATATCCATATTTGATTTAGAAATAATTACAGCCAGTTCACACTTAAAATAGTTCAAATTAAAGCACAGTAATGTAGGTGCAGTGATTCTATAAAAGGCTGTGATTAACACATTTAGTGGAGATGTTTTTCCTTAAAAAGAATAAAATAATATTTTAAGTAACTTGATGAAATTAAAAAAAAAATCAAACGACATAATTTGGTGGTGGTTATTGTTAATTATCTTGTGTTAGTTTTGTTGAGACCACTCGAACTGCTGTATCGATTTTTCCACTCGTTTAATAGCGAATCCTTCACATCTGAGAAATTCGGTTCTGGTATTAGTGTGAGAGGTTTCCCATTTGAGTTGGTGCTTAACGACCTAGAATTTAATAATGCTTTTATTTGAATAAGTAAATCAACAGTTTGTCATAAGTATGTAGTTTGTAGCATATTTCTCGTTTCAAATAATATTAAACACAGTTAAAGTTGGATTCCCAGAACTGTGGTGACAGCGGTTAAAGTGCTAATTAATAGCTGCGCGTGTCATCTAACGAAAAACCATTAAACAAAAGTTTATAAAATAGAATTTTTACATATATCGTCGCTAAGAGCCATATTTTGAATCAAAAGTAATACTAGCTCCTTTGTTGAATGAGAACTTCTAGCATGTTAAGATTATATTGTTAAGAGTTCCATTGAACACCAAATAGTTTTATAAATATTAGATCATTATCAATGTTAAAACGTATGGTTGGTTTTGCTTGGTCCTAAATTTGCTGTATATTTTTTACGCTTGTTGTTTCGCTCATTAAACCGTAAATATAAAAAACATTTTTATCTCAACCGCTGCAGCTGAAAATTATTAATATGGTTTGATGGACTGAACCAGTCCATCAAACCATATTAAATATTTCATATTTAATATGGTTTGATGGACTGGTTCAGCATACTATATACGTTGGTTATCAAACAACAGGGTGCGTTCGAATCCTCATCAGTATATCAGTCCCGCTGTTATGTTGCCGGTTAGCTTGTAAAATTGATTCTTGATATCAATAATATAAGAGGTGGAATCAAAATTATTCGTTGTTAGATAATATGCACTACGCCCTTCTGGTACTATTCGAAACGAACCAGCTTTCGCATGTCGTTGAGCTAGTGACTGAATTGTACGTCCGAAGAACAATATAGTGTAATGGTTCTACGAACAAGATCGTAGGATATTTTTGGATAACCGCAATTATCCGATAAATGATAAATATTCAAACAATTATTGCATAATTTATTTTAATTAATGAATTAAATTCGAGCTGATAAAGTTAATTGTTTTAATCCGTGGCGTTGTGATCATTTAGCAGAACTATATGGAAATTTTGAATTATTAAAACGTACTTGTAAATTATTGACCTTATGTTATTTGGATAATTGTTTTAATGGTACATAACTGTGTACCTTGTATGTAAAATCTTTTTTGGAAAAGATTGTTCTTAACAACCAACCTCTCTTGACCAAATAAGCTTTGTATCGGTATCTTAATGTCCTTAATGATGAAGAAATTAGTTGATCCATAAACCTCTAGTTTATGCTTACTCTCTGAGAAAGCTTAATCCTTGTATTGTTTCATTATCTGATTCAAAGATTCTACATATTTATATTGCAGATATGAACTCGATCTTGGCGGTTAATTGAGTAAGAATAATTGTTGCAATGATTTATCGTATAAAGGATTTGCTTGAAAGAGTTAGGCCATCAATTAAATCTAGCGCTTTCCGTTTCCGGCTTTTAACGACATATTGACATTTTTGAATTTTACTTAGTTTGAGATTTTTATGGATCCGTGTAATGTAAACCACTTAGACGGGTCATTTTATAAAGGCTTAGACAAAAAGATCGAGGGCATTTTGGGTGACATTAAAAGAAAGAATTTTCTTATTTCAAATGAACTTTATTAAACCAGATATGTGCCATTTTGATCCATGACCTTTTGCCATTTTTCTGGTTGAGCCATGATCTCATCACTATAGAACTGCTGTGGTTTGGAGGCAAAACGTCAAGATCTCATTTTCGAAGGCCAATTTGATGTAAAATCATTAAGATGGTTCTGCATGAACCGGAACAAATGGTAGTCCGATGGTGCAAGGTCAGGACTATATGATGGATGCATCAAATTCCCAGCCAAGCTCTCTCAGTTTCTGCCGGATCAAAAATGATGTGTGTGGTCTAGCGTTATCATGATGGAATGCAACGCATTCTCTGCTCATCAATTCTGGACGTTTTAACTGAATTGTTTGTCTTAATCCCATTAGTTTCTGACAGTATAAAGATTAGAATCAATCGTTTGGCCCAGCGGCAGCAACTCATAATGCACGATTCCTTCTCAATCCCACCAATCCCACTAAACATACAACATTACCGTTCTTGGTATCAATCCTGGCTTTGACACCGTTTGGAAAGCTTCATCTCGATTCGTCCATTATCTCTTTAGCACAACGTTATTATATCTTGTCATCAATTCATCACTCATTTGCTTTGAAAATTGCTCTTCGTTCCGTTTCAGCAGTGTTTTGCAGGAAGAAATCCGTTTCATTAAATTTGAAACTGTTAACTCATGTGGTATACAAGTATCCAGCCATTTTCAAGTGGTTTAAAACTGTTTTGTGATCAAAATCTATAATTTTTTACCAATTGCATGGCTGCTTATATGTCGGTCTTATTCAATTTTCAGCATGATTTCATCGACTTTTCTAGTGGTTGGTGCAGAGCAACACCAGAGCAAGGTGCATCATTGACGTCAACATTTCCAGAATGAAAGCGCGTGAATCATTTCTTTGCTGCTGATTTTGATAAAGCTTCTTTTCTATAAACAGCACATATTTGTTCGCAAGCCTGAGCCGCGTTCTTACCATTGTCGTAATATAATTGTAAAAGATACCGAATTTTTCCATTATCTATCTCAATGTTTAAAATTTTTTAACTTTTTATTCACTTCACCGATTGTAATGTTTAGTTAAAATGTCACCTTTCTGAATTGCCCGATACGATCACTGGTTACTGAGATATAAATGTAAAGCCATCTACCTGGCAAAATTTCACGAACTTTTCACCTACCTACCATGTCACCAAACTGTGGTTTAACTAACTTCTTAAAACTAGGCTAGGTTGTTTACCATACAGACTCATGTATTGGCGTTTAAATTCAGTGCATTACTAGGTGATCGTGATCACAGGTCAACTATTTATTGTGATATGGCCTGGATTCCATCCACCAGAACAGTACAAGATATTATGGATAATTATAGGCTAATATATGATAAGAAAATGCACTCTTAAAAAAGTTTGGGCTCTATTCTTTCTAACAACTATAAAACGATGAACCCTGCCAGCTTTAGAAAAAGTTACCATAACCAAAATCAAAAAACTATTTCAAAACAATTGGAAAATTAAAGGCTATTTTTGGCCAATAAAATGTGTTATAAAAAATTTTTAGGCTTTAGTTGTTGTTGACCAGGCTTTAGGTAATTTAATTTAAAGCTAGCAGAAACTAAACCGAAAATCGGAAAAATACCAAAATAAGAACCGAAAAGCAAGATCTATTAACATACAAATAATTATAAGCTGTCTATAACATTTTCAAATTGCTTAATAAAACATGTTGGGCTTTACACATTATTGAGCGAGTGGAGCCCAAGATATTTTAATCAGACATTTGAGTTCAAAACAACATGTATATCAATTCGGTAATTTCGGTTTTAGTTCGATTTTAAATTTGAGTTTTGCTAGTTTTAATTAAATGACCAAACAATTACCCATAAATATAAGTGTTAGTTCAGCCTCTGCTTGAACTAGAATATTCTTTCCTTTTATTCCGAGCGGACCACTGATGGGGGCTAATACCGGAATAAACTTAGTAAAAGAATGTGAGTAAGGTTTTTGAGTACTAACTTTTTTATTCATTGAATATCTACTTATATACAAAAATTTTATTCCTAAAAGTGCAAGGAGCGCATTTATATTACACGTATTATAACAATTGTATTTTGTGTATTTTGTGTTATATATAAGTGCCAATGTAGCACAAAAATATGTTAATGCACATTTATCAATTTTAATATAGAAATTTCTGTACACTTTTGTTTTATGTGTTTAAACAATTAGTGAAGACGAAAACGTTTTAATTAGGCTCATAGTTAGGCCATAACGCGTTCTTGTTTTGCGTTCAAATTTCGTGTTTGGTCCGATTTTTGACTGCGGTTCTGGTACCTTTAAATAAAATAACCTTAACATGGTTAATCAAGGACAATTGGAGGCTATCATTTTATATTGAAGCATTTGATCAAAAAATTTTGGGCTTTAAATTATTTGTATATAGTATTATTTGATTTTCCATTTGGATTATGCTATAGCATTAAATACAATAGCTGAAAGCTCGGTCAAGAACAAGTGGGCTCCAAAACATTTTACTGGAGCATTTAATTAGGCAATAATTAGCCAAAAACTATTTATATTTCAATATAATTTTGGTTCTGGTCCGAATTTTGATATAAGTTTGAATAGCTTAAATTAAATAAGCTTAAGGCTTGGTCAAGATCGAATAAAGTCAAAATTATTTATTGGAGCATTTGATTAGGAAATAATGGGTCTTAATTTATTTATATATCAATAGACTTTTTAGCGTTCTATTATAGATATGTGCAAGAAGAAACTCAGAAGGAACTCAGCTTTGCAGTTGGTTGCATTAAAATATACTTGAACTAATCTAAAGTTCCCGCCATTTTAGATATATCTAGTTTAGGCATTGCTGTTTTTATGACATAAGTTTCAGTAATTTAGAAGCTGTCGATCTGTGCCCATCAATTTAGAGTTGAATGTCGATAATTAACATTTACGTCATTATATTCTGTTTTCAAATGAAAAAAAATGCTGCTCAAGCTATGGTATTGATTAATTAGACTTTAAGTGAACATTCAGTGAGTCATTCATCAGTAAAAAAGTAGTTTGCAACATTTCGTGATGGTAATTTTAGTCTTGACGACGACTCACATCCATATGCAGTAAAACAATTTGACGACGAAGAACTTAAAGTTTTACTGGATGAAAATCCATGTTAAACTCGCAAAAAGTTTGCAGAACAGTTCAGAGTTACTCATCAAGCAAAATCACTACGATTGCATGCAACGGAGAAAAACGGAATAAAGAAAAATGGATTCCTCATGAACTGACCGCAGAAAACAAAACCGAAATGTTGATTATGTATGAATTTGGCAGTACAAAAGTTATAATTTTTTGCACCGGAACCTGGTGAAACTATTACAGCTGAACGTTACCAGGACCGATGGATCAAATTAAGTGATGCTCTGGAGGAAGAAAGATTTTTTATGGACCCAGGAACGCTGAATGTTATATTGCTGCATGACAACGCTCGGTCACATATACAGCAAAAATCAACCCAGGAACTCATCTTCTCTTTAGGCTGGGAGGTTTTACAATATGCGGCATATTCTGCAGACTTGGCTTCTTCTGATTATCACTTATGCAGATCGAGTCAACAAATTTCAAAGATCAGCGGTTCACAAAACTTGAAGATGTGTTAAAAGGACTCGATGACTATTTTGCTTCGAAACCACCAAGTTTCTAACACGAAGGCATTCATCATCTACCTGATAAAAGGAAAAAAGGCACAGATAGTAATTCGCCATTCGATAATTAATCTTTGTAACAGTTATATTTTCAATAAAGTTGAATTTGGCCAAAAAATGACTAATTACTTGTTGTACCTATAATAATTTCATTTTTATATTTTTTTTTAAATTCGCTGTAATTCTTAAGTATTTCAAAACATAGGTTAATTAGAAACTACGCTTCTAAAATTATAGTGATGTTAAATAATAAAATAAAATATTATTATTTTTTTTTGTGAAAAATTTTGTTCAAAATTTTCATAATGAAAGATTAAGAAAATTATTTTCGGGGTGAGCTTAGTGAATCGTCAGTATAGTTGTTAAGTGGTATGGTACTCATTCAGTGTAAAAAGTATCCTTCAGAGTCGGTAAGAGTCTGGCATTATAGTATTGTTGTGGGAATGTATAAAGTGCTAAGCCTGGAAAAACCTTGGATAGATCAACATTATATGCGATCAAAAATAAATTTTAATAAATCAAAAATACGAACATGTTTAAAAAATATTTATAAAAATTAATTATTTACATTCTGGTTTTTTTTAATACAAAACCAAAGATAGATTATTCTATATTTATATTAATTTAAAATTAATTATTAATATAAAAACTAAATTTAAGTTTCACCCGTAAGTCCCAATTTAAATAAGCTCTTTCAAGTCAATCATTTTTCGAATTAATAATCATCGAGCTTAGGTTACCAAGACGTTGGTAGTTTGGTTTTGACCTCATGAAACACTGAGTTATTTAAATCAAAAATTCGGTGAAGCGGTTAACAAATGCGCATAATTTTTTGATTCAGAGAATTCAGTGTTTCGTTTGGTCGAAACAAACATCTTGGTAGCTCCACCTGGAAAACTATCTAAATGTCATACGAATACAATATTAAAAATCTGTCTCGTTATCATCATCACTCAAAATTTCAAGATCATCTAATAAATCAAATACTAGGCCATTTCTGAACAATTCCAGTTTAATTGTTGTATGATCTAATGGCAAACATGTTATATGAAATGTGTTCCAATCAAAATTGGATTTTATTTTGCTAACAATCGGCATTATGTGAACTGGAATATCCAGTTTATCTTCAGGTGTCAGATCACTTAAATATTTTGCTGTATCATAATAATATGTCAAAGCTAACTCAAATAAAAATGCTTGGTTAATTTGATGTTCACCTAAAACGGCAAGACGATTTCCAAATATAAGTGTTTGTGTACAAATATCAATCAAATTTTGATTATTTATTTGGCAATCATAAAATTGCACTAGTAGTTCAGTCGAACGAATACATTTCAAGAAAAGTATAAGGCTTGGTGAAAATATCAAATTATCCGAAAATATAATTGCCTTAATCGTAACTGAAATATCAGTGGGTTTATAATCGTATCCCTCTTGAAATTCGCAATTGCTGAACAAAACTCCAGAATTTTGTGTTAAATTTGGAAGTATTTGTAGCAATGATTTGATTTCAAAAGTAACATTCGTAAAATTTAAGAGTACATCACGTACATTTTCATTATCAACATTATTAGGTAAAATGTTAGATACAATATTGCAGTTGTATATTTTAAGCTTGGCATTGTTGGGAAATTTTGCTAAAATTGATAAAAATACGGATGCTGTAAACTCAATATTGATAAAGTGGACCCGCATCAGTTTCAATGATACAATGAGGGGAAATCTACCCCGGTTATAATCTATAATTCGGCAATCACTAAAATACACTTCCGACTTTTCAGAATATATATCCAACAATTTAAATAATGTACTTTTATTAAAAGTCATATTTTCAAAAAGAGTTACAGATAGTTGAATGGAAACTGTTGAGAAAATTTGCCTTGCTTGCTCGATTTTACATTTGCTAAATTTCACAGTGGTTCTCAAATCAAACTTTTCCAGTAGACTAATTAAATCGAAAAATAAAAACGTCACATTTGTAAACTGAATATTTGAAAAGTGCTTAAATTTTCTACTACGCGCAATGCCACTTTTATATGCAATATTACATTCATCAAACAATACTTGCGATCCCTGATGAAGCTGTTCCAAAATATTAAATAGGGCATCAGCATCCAACCGACATCTTTTAAATTTTAAAATTAATGGTTTCCGAGTACATCCTGTATAAATAGATTTGGTAGTGGAATAAAAATCACAGCCATCAAAATTAATACAAGATGGTATTGAGAAATTGTTCAAAATAGTAACGATCACTTGGACATCACATTTCATCAAGGTAAATAGCGTAGTTGAAATACAGATAGCGACATCGAAAATTTGATCATCGGTAGGTATTATACTACACTCAATAAGAAACAGTTTATAACATCTTGGCAAGAGTTGTAAAATTAAAAGGAAATTATTAATTTCAAAGTTCATGTTAATAAAGACTACGGTCGATACTTTTGAACAAATATTTGGACTTTCAATGAGAGGTGGAATACTGCAATTTTTAAAACAAATGTCGGACCCTTCAGTGCACATAGCTAAAATTTCTAAAAATGATCCAATTTCAAAACTTGTACAAATAAACTTTATACTGGATGGGTTTAAAAAACAACTAGAATCTCTTTCGTCAGAATCGACTATAAGACACTGAAGAAAAGTAAAATTTGTGTTGCTCCTGAATCGTTCTAGAATTGTAAATAAAATTTTAGTTTCATATTTCATGTTGATGAATTCTATATCAGTGACCATAATAGTCGTGCTTTTTTTTCCGAAATTAGTTGACAGATATTGACAGTCTACCAAAGAAACATTGCATTCCTGAGAAAGCGTTTCAAAAATTAGCAGTTGCGTGTTCAATTCAAATTCACATTCTATGAGTCGTAATAAACTCAAAGTTATGGAATTGGCCGAACATTTTTGTAAGTCAGTCGGTGCAATATGACATTTGCGTACTATGACTTGGGAGAATAATGGACAATTTTCTAATATTTTAAATAACTCGTTGGCATCTAGGCTCATAGCTTTAAATTCAACATGACCAAAAATATTGAAAAGACTTGCCAACGCTGTTGAAGGCACTAGGTCAAAATATGTTGATATAAAATATAGATATGCCTTATTCGGATTATGATATTTAAAAATCGTAATAAGAGTAGAAAATAGTGAACACAACCAATCCGATAGATACTCACGTTTGTTTTCAAATTGAATCGTTACGTAAAGTTTCTCATTTGGATTATAATCTGTCAAAAGTTTATTCCAAGTACCTTCATGTGCCCAGTTGAAATAATTTGTGTTCGACTTTTTTCGGTTAAAATTTTCTAAACTTATCGAAACCGAAAGATTTGAGACCCCAATTTTATTGAAAAGCCTTGTACGCACATTGCTGTTATAATTAATTTCAATCTTGTGCATATCCGATAAAAGAGTTGCTTCATCATCAGCCAAAGATAAGGGCACGGTTATTGTTGTAAATCGATCATAATATTTACAAATGAAGTGACTTAATACATTTTGATGACTTATTTGTCCTATTTCAAATGTTTCAGGAAATTTATTGCCATATAGCATTTCGAGTCGCTTACGCAGATGGTGTTGAATATCCATATCAAGTTGGTCATCGTAATATGGAATACGATGATCTTTAATCGCAATCTCTAGTGAAAACAAATCATTGACACTCAAATAGGGTAAAAAATCACCACAAAATGCTGTCAAAATATTAGTCTGCATCGGGCATGGTGGCTGACTAGCTACATGAAAGGCGAATGCATGAGCAATGAACATAGGTTTTTTAAGACTAGCCATATGCAATTCAAATTCATTTACAATTTGCATTTTGAATTCATCATGGCCGCACTCCGGTACGAAATTTATTATGTATAAATCGTTCTGGCCGAACCACGTTACTGGCTGATGAATTATTTCATATATCAATTTATTCGAAATATTTTTTAAGTTTTCTTGGATCGAAACCTATAAAACGAAATGATATATAGTAAATTATTCTGCGACAATTGGAATTTTAAATATTTACCAAATTTTCTCTATTCATCGTATAATACGATAAATCATTTATCCACGGCATTTTATATTGAACTAATTTCGTTAGGCTCTGAATGAAGCGAGACACATTAAAGCATTTGGTTACATCGCCAAAAATTTCAACGTACTGTACATCCACAAAATTGCAATGATACAATTGATCGTAAAATGTAGCAATATCGCCATAATTGCCGTCTAACATCTAGAAAGAAATAATAAGGATTATTTGAATCACGAATTATTTATACCATACTCACCTTTCGTAGCCAATTCACAACATCTTTATGGACATAATATTGTAGTAAATCTGTTTGTGTAGTAGCAATTGATTGCGTTGACTGGTCCATCATGCCCCAAGGTCACCGTATTATATGTAGTAAATTGTTTTTGTTGAATAATATTTTTTCCCATTCCACTGTGAGCTCTAAAGCAGACTGATTGCAATTTTTGAATATTTAATTTATTTATCACTATACATACTTCGTAAAATAAAATTTTAGAGTTTACGTTTTTGTGTGAAGTCGTTCGGCTTAAGCGTCGCGTATATATATTTTTAGGTGACATATAAAGTTAGCGGTAGCAATGTTCTCTGAAGTTTGAAAGTGTGTATATTTGGTTTATTTTGTTTATTTAAATTTGAGATTTTAACATAACCTGTTTCGTTACGCAAAGTAAAGAATAAAGAAGTTTAGTAAAGATTACTAGAAATAATTGTACAAAAGAAGGTTAAATATATGTTTAGGCTGATAACAATTGTTTTAATATGTTTTTATACATCTGATGTAATATGACAATGAGTTTAAAATGCAAATAATAATATGTTGATGATACATGATTGAATGTGGATTAATTGGTTGTAGTGCGGTGATATGCCTTCGAATGATATTTGTTGCTTTTCCTGTGTTCATAGAGATATATCCCTTTTGTGATTTACTAACACAATTGTGCGGGTAGGGTAAAAGTACCATGTCAAAAATTTAGTTTTGTATGTTTTTTGAACCAACTTACACATTTGTGAATTCCTTTTTAACTAATTTTCGTCCGAAAAAAAACACTATATCTATACACACGATTGTGTTGGTTTTACTTCAAATCAAGCGAAATTTTTTTACATACTATGGTTGTTTACTCACACATTTGTGTGGGTTGGACTAAAACTGAGCCAATTTTTTTGTTTTCTTGGTTGAAAAAGGGATATCAAAATTATGGGCACTCAGATGATCGTCGTTGTACAAGGTAACACGTAATGATGAATATGATACCCGATAAAAATCCACTGGAATGTTGGGGCTTGTCGCTGTTAGTATGGGTAGTGACTCAGATAATTGTGGTGATTCCCTGCATCACTCTAAATTCTTTGATGTACCGGAAGAATAATTACTCTTATTCGGATTTTTTTTTTCAATAGTTGTGAGATAGAAATGGTTGTTTTTAATTTGCATTTCGGATCTAGATTTAGTGTTTAAGTAGCAAACCAACGAGACAAATTGTTAACCAGTGAACATTTAAGTCACCACTAAAACAAACGACTATGACAATATTTAAATTTTATTTTAAACTTTTATGCACACATATTTTATTGATGATGAGACTACGTTAGTAATTTTAGAGCGGCTACTTTGAGTTACAAAAGAAAGTATTTAATGTTCTAACAATTCCGAACAATCACAAATACATAAATATACAAATAATATATAATATTGAATTAACAGTACGACGATAATGCTTCCCAGGATCCAAATTTGAGGTGGAAAAATTTCTCTTTGTCATCAACCACCAAACCGACGAGTTGTAATTAGCGAAAAATAAAGGTGAAAGATCGGAGTTTATGTTTTGTTTAAACAATCAACCAACTACCAATCAATAAAATCAATTAAATACCAATACCAGATGTTCACCTCTAAGTTTATTGAAATGGCTGTTTTATTAGTTCGTGACATCCACATCTAGTTCCTATAATAGAGTTGATAGAGCTGGCGAAGTTTTCGATAATGATAAAGTCTCATGACGTTTAGATGGATGAGGTCAGGCTCGACGATTCAGTCAGCGGCCGTGAATTAAACGACACCTCAATCTTTGCGATGACAGTGTTTAGCTCATCAAGTGTCAACGTTGCAGCTGATAACACCCGATACAAATGATGCTTCACGGATTTAACAGCAGCTTACCACAGACCACCAAAATGCGGTGATCGCGGGTGGGTGTCAACAAATTGAATGTAGCGTCAGCGCAGGTTCGGTCTATTTGATCATCCATGTTTTGATTGAAAAATAATGCGCGTAGCTCTTTCAGCTCTCTACCATACCTCCAACGAAATTGGTTCCGTTTTCGCAGTAAAGGTACCGAAAAAATCCTCTGCGACTAATAAAACGATCAAGAGCATTCAGAAAAGCTTTGGTTGAGAGATCGCTGACGACTTCGATGTAAACGGCTTTCATCGCAAAGCATACGAACACTGAGATATATGCTTTATCCGATTGCCGGCCACGGCATTTATAACGAGCTCAAACTGGTCCGCAAAAATCAACGCCTGCGTGCAAAAATGGTCTCGCAAGTTCTACTTGATATCTGGCAAGCTTCCCATAATTTGATTGTATAACTTTGATCGACCTCTAAAACACGAATTGCATTTGCAGCCACTTTGTTGACTGCATCACGGCCGCGAATGATCAAAAATGTTTGTCTTAAGAGTACCAAGCAGTGCTTGAGAGCCACAATGACTATTCTTCATGTGAAAATGCCTATACAAAAAGAAAAAATAAATACATGAGAATTTGGCAAAATTATTTGGTAATTACGTTCGAATAATAAATCCGAATTCTGCAATCGGCCTCCCACTCAAATCATTTCATCGTCGTCGAGAAACGGATTTATTGGAAAAGAGCAGCGTGTTTATTGGAAAAGGGCAGCGCAAATTCTCCTTGGCAATTTTGGCGTTGCTCGATTTTGACGATAAACTTCAGCGATTGGTTCAGTTCGGTGACAGTAAGAAAACCATATATTTTTGGTTTGCATATAGGCTTGGACCAAGTATTGTCTAACCAATTTAGCATGTTTTGGAATCGGTCCAACAATACGATAAAACACTTAATAAACACATTTTATTAAACATTAGCTGAGCCCAGTCCGCCTTGCTGGCCATATTTTCTTTTGTATTGTCTCTCGATTTAAATAAGTAGATGTCACAGCATTTAGTTATTGAAAATTCATATTTCGTATATTTGTATACAATAAGTACATTGTATTAGAGTGTAAACATTATAACGGGAAATTGAATTGGCAATATTGCTAATGATCTATTGGAATGCAAACTGCTGTTAAATGATGACAATGGGAAGATAAATATATAGATGATTCGTATTATATGCCGCACAGTGATACCCGATGCAAGAATATTATTAAAAAATATAATAAATATTTTAGGTGAAATGAAATTCGTATAAATTTATTGTAATGTTCGTTATTTGAAAATTTGTTTGGTTTAAAATTTGGTAATTAAATTAGTAAAATGTTAATTGATAAAAATTATATTATATGGCGAACCCCGATGCACTTCCTTGCAACCAACTAAAAAAAGAAATGAAATATTCTTGATTTTTTTTTATGAAATGAATGCATTGTATTTCAAAATTATTAATGTCAATCCAAAACATTTGGATATACAATGTTTTTCGTTTGTCCATTTGAGGCGAGCATAAACAAACAATTTGGAGTTCCAACTCTTGAGCAGGCCACGTATAGCTGTCCATGTGAAAAGTACGGCTCCTTCAAATTTAATCCGCATATTTGAAGCGTTTTTCCTTGCGCCTTATTGATGGGCATGACAAATGATAGACGCACTTGGAATTGCAAACGTTTAAATTCAAATGGCATGTCTGTTGGAATCAGTGGAATACGTGGTATGAGCACAATTTCACTTTTCGCTGTTCCGGTCAATATTGTAGCTTCAATTAAATTCGGCATCAATATTTTTAATGCCAATCTTATGCCATTGCACAGTTTTGGTGCATTTAAATTCCGCAGTAAAATATTTGATGAGCCAACCTTTAAATTCAAACAATGCGGTGGCATACCAGGTGGTTCCAATGAATTCAAAAATTCAATTTGCTAATTCACTTCATCATCTGCATTCATTGCGCTATCAACAGATTTATATGATGTACAGCACCTGGTAATTTTTTTTGAATCTGATAATTGATTGCATTGACGTGTACATTTTTTGGTGCCAGTATTGCGCGTTCTCTCAACCAATTGTGGTTCCTATAATTTTGAACAATATTTGGAAACACACATTCAAGTCTTCTGTTGATTGGAGAATGGTACAAAAATTGCTCAGCAATGTAATCAATCCATTTGTATTATCAACTTGAACTTTGCCATTTCCAATATCTAACAATTGCTTCGAGTACCGATCTGCAGATTGGTCGTTGTGCAATTGAACGCGCATATTTATGTTCAATGTCAATTTTTGCTCATGTCGCCACAGAAAAGAAAACTTTAAGCATGCATTGATCTCATCCGCAGGTGTTGATCGTGGAACCATAGGCAATATTTGACGAAAATCGCCTGACAATACTATCAATGCACCACCAAAAATTTCTTGATTCTGACGTAGATTTTGCATTGTACGGTGTAATGCTTCCAGCGATTTTTTATGCGTCATTGTACATTCATCCAAAAGAATATTTGCTGCTTGTTACAAAACTTTTGCCATCGCAAAATTTCTTGAAATATTGCATCCGCACGTGGGATGTTCAATCACCTGTTAATTTGAGAATATTTATATTTTACAGTAGTATCGATTAAATTTTAAAGTGATCAATCAATAAATTCTAGCTGACCTGTGACTGAATAATCAGTCACGTGAATTCATTTTATTGAATTTTTGGTTAAGAAATGAATAAGAAGATTTTTTAAGATGTAAATTTGATGCACTTTTATCAAAAATAAAGTAAATTCATAAAACGGCAAGCACGAGCTCAAATGTACACAGTATAACTTATGTACGTGCCAAATCAAATATTCATATCTCAAACACGAAGCGCGCGCTCGGGATCTTATGATCACTTACGCACCCAAACTAAATATTAAAAGCTCAAATGGGAAAAGCACACAATTGCTGAGGCAAACTTTAATCTAAATATTTCATAAGAAATGTACAAAAGGATAAAAAAATAGTAGTAGAAGGTAGATAATAAAATAGTAAAATACCTCTTCAAAAGATACATTTTTTGTTGTGATGCGCCCATCCCGATCATCTGATTGATCGCTTGTCTCAACGATAAACACATTGAATCCGTGAAATGAGCGGCATCGTGAAAAGGCCACATACATGTGAACATGCGTAAATACGGGGGCCGGCAAGTACACTCCTACCTTCTTCAAGCTTTAACCCTGAATGCTTGTTGATGCTAATGGCGAACGCCATTCATTGATTCGACCTCTGATATAGTGTTTAGATTCCTCGAACGATCGCGTTTACCTTTAGAGGGATGGCATGGCGCGGCAATCCGGACCCTTCAATCTTGTTGAGAAACTCGACCGGTAGGTGAAATTCCTCATGCATGTCGTCACTCTCAAATTTATTAGCACCATGTTTAACTTCTTGTTCGTCGGGCAGAAGGTCAAGCACCTGCTGATTGGTTAGCGTGCAATCATCATTCTTGGGATGGTGCGCTCTTCGATGGTTCCCTCGACTGGTGTTGTGTTGATGTCACCATACACGAAATCGATCACACTTTGAGGAAATCTGCCGGAAGTGTGATCGAGTCGGTTCGAGCATTGCCGTTTCCAACAGAAAGCAAATATTGCGCAAACTCGTTCTCACCTTCATTGACGCGCGTGTTCTTGGTGAGTGTAAACTTTTATACCAATTTCCAAAGCGGGTTCAACTTGATGGTCGATTCGCAAGTTCGCGCGCGTCTCGCCTTCAGGAAGTCACCACACATGAAAATGATTTTCCTAGCTAATGGAACACCCGCACTACCCGTCTATGATTGTGAGCCCTGCTCCTGGCATGATTAATTTTGAATTTAAATCGCGCGTCAACCATTAAGCAACTTTGAAATTTAATCGCGCGCCGACAGTGTTGCAACTTCGAATCTGAATCGCGTACCAACAGTTTTACAACTTTAAATTTGAATGGCGCGCCACTAATTTGAACAAAAATATTTACTTTTTGGTCGTCCCATAAAATTCTCAAATGTTGCAAGATTTCACGCGCACAAAAACTTCAGAAAATTTTCTGAAACCACCAACCAAGTACATACCCATTTCGGGTACTTTCCGGTAGAATTTTTCCGATCTTTCTAGCCCACGCACAGCGCAGTATTTATGTCGACCTACCCTGAAAAAATCTAACGGCTCGGATCATGTTTAGGGGTCATTTTAGGGTTGAGTTTGAAAAAATTAAGCGGATTAATATAATAGATATGAAAAGCACACCTGCACATTCACTGGCACTTTTAATGCAGAGTGCGCTGTTCGTCCACCATCCAATAGAGTAGCAGCGATTCCCGACGAAGCAAGTACCAATGCAATTTTTCGTTGCGATCGAATGGCTGCCAAAATCAGTGATATCACAAATGTTTTTCCCGTACCACCAGGCGCATCCAAAAAATATAATCCATCGACTTCATGTTGTACAGCTTGCATGATGTTATCATAGACATGTTTTTGATGGTCATTTAATTTGGGAACATTCAAATTCACAAATGTTTGCAATTCATTGGGATCATTCTGTTGTTCATGTTGCAATTCTCGATCAAATAAATCATGCATTGGACGATTGGGTGGTGACAAACCTAATTGCCCTATTGCTTTATTTGCAATTGTTAGGCACATATCGTCAATCGCTATCAATGCCTCATTATACATTTCCAATGAAATCAGCAAATCAGAATTTCTTATGTGATGACTGATGACGCATTTCAATCAAATAGTCTTCTGCCATAAAATCTTTGTATTTATTCCACAATTCAAGTGGATTTGATGGAAAATATTTTGATATGATTATGCCATAAAAAATACGTATTTGATATGGACAAGAAGCAATCGATGCATCATGAAGCGTTAAATCCCAATGCACATCATTTTCAAGTAAAGCTAATTGCTGACATGCTTCACGATACCTCACACATAAACAACCATTTACTCTTCGCAAATGTTGAAATGAACGTGGTCCAACAACATTTACTAACAAAAACCGCAAATAATAACATTCTGCATTGTTTGGATGAACTGTGTATAATCATCCCATGGTATATTTGAAAAAAAAACAACCGGATGGCCATCAACAGGTGTTTTTTGTTTACGTCGTTGCCATTTATTTGCAGGCCAAGTGAAATAATGCGTTACATCTGAATACAGCAACGTTCTGGCAAATTCATCGCTTTCACACAATTGAAAGAATGCAGTTAATGTTGTTGCTGGTGGCTGTGCTGCTCTCTGCTATACATTTGCATCGGTAAAATACACACGCTGGCCATTTTCAAGATGAACAGCTAAATGAACAACAGCGGAATATCGCTCATGAATTGGAAATGAATAAATTCTCCAAAGAGCTTCATTAGTGCTAATGTAGCGCCGCATTTGATATTGGGCGAATTCATCATTGCTATTGTCACCAGCTACTCCATAAACAGCCATATCACTGCCTTTATTCACATATTTACAAATGTAATTAATCGACTTCACAGAATTACAGTACTCAACATTTATGTGAGCCTGAAATACTTTTGACAATAGTGGATTAAGGCACAATCCAATGTTTATCAACTTCAATGTCTTGATTGCTTATTTTAATTCATCTTTAAAATGAAAAGCAACTTTTCAAAATTAATGATAAATAAAGTTCATGCTCAGGGGAATGAACATTTATTTTTCGGTCACATTTACGAAATATAAATAAATAAAGTCAAATAAAACTTTTCAAAAAAATTTCCCCATAGCATTTGTATGGAATTTTTTTTCGTGTTTACCTTTTCTGGGACTGCATACATATATGCACTCAAAACTTTGTTAGACGGCCATATACATATATGGCACTGGTTTTTGTATTAGTTTTGATCGATTTTTTTCGTTAGGTCGGACCGAAATTTAAATTTTTTTTTTTTCAAATGTTGAATTAAAATTTTTTCAAAATTGGGCTGTGACCATAACCAAGCGATCACAAAGTGTGTGCATGGGATGTGGGGGAGAAAGTGACCTTATTATTTCGCTCAGACGCACCGTTTTCGAGATATTTGCAATTTTTCGATTTTACGTGTATTTGTTTTTGTTTTACAAAGAGCGAGTTCATTTCAGAAAAAAATCATAACTCGAGAATGGCTGGACCGATTTTCTTTATTTTAAAATCAACTAACCATCATCACTCCTCCTTGCACCTTCCCTCCTCCACCTTCCCACCTCACCTTCCCCATGTTATTGCAATCGGTTGAGCCGTTCTCGAGTTATGGAGTGACAATCAAAATGTACACTTCTTTTTATATACGTATATAGATCTATATATGTATATAGATATATAGATTACTTGTTTTTTATTTCGCAAAAATTTGATTGTTTGAACATCTTCAAAAGGTTTAAAAAATCACTCGGTCGATTTCGACTTGTTAGGTCATCATCAAGAGTATCTACCTGTGACCGAAATTGCAAGTGTGATTCGCCAAATGCCTATGGCAAATGGTTGAAAAATAATACTAAGTTATTTTGTTGATTTTAATGCTGGACTTAATACGACCCATTAAATTTGCTATGGGAACTGCGGAGCAGAGTTCTAATCGCGGCAACGAGGTGGTTTTAATAAGAGCAATACGAGACTTGGCGCACAACAGTCTGATTGAAACTTTTGATTGTACTTTTGAACGAATGTATAGATGCCACATCCTTATGCTGTGACTGATACGTCTGAAAATTCATAAAACTCAATTACATCATGATTTGGTGACAAAACGAAGCAAGGAACCTTGACGTTGTCAATGATAACTGACTTCAAAATTTAACCCATTGTTTCGGTCCGGTAAAGTCGAATCCCACTCAATTTTTAATCTCAAAATGTATTGCAACAATATTTTAGCCAACACGATAATCGGATTGATTAATCCTAAAAAAACTGGCGATGTCGGATACACCTTGGCGTTTGTGATTTTTAACGAAATGTGCATCATATTCAGCCTCTTCCATGGTAAATTTTGATTTATTCTTACCATAACTTTCAACAGTCCAAAACTTTCATGTGCCATGACGCGGTATCTTCATCGGGGTTAGACTCTATGCAACTGTAGTGCAAAGATTGTATTTACATTTAATGTTACCAGTCTTACCAGACACGATCCACCCGAACTTTGTCTCCCTCAACCACGGTAGATTCTCAGCCAATTTTATTTGGCCGGTTTCAAGTAACTCTTATAGAAGCAAAGCAAAAACTGAAATCGTTCGAGATCACTGTTGGGCATTTACAATGGAAAAAAAAAATTAATTTTTTTTTTATTTGTAAATAAGGTAAATTAATAAAAGTTTTGATAATTAATAAATATATGTAAAAACGTGTATCTAGGAATCAATATAGGAGGTGATTATTGCTTAAAGAAGATACACTCAATGCATGTCTTCATTGATCGAGATATTACTATACATACTGGACCCTGCCACCACGGGAAAGCCACACATATAGCTTATTTTGTGATGTTGCTCATCATCGCCAATTTTCTCAAGTTAGGTTGTGAAATCAGAGCAGACAATAAACGATTACTTCTCAAATCTGACATTTCTTAACATGTAAGGTTATTATTCTTCTGTGCCGACCTACATAACTTTTTAGATAATATGAAAGCTCAACTTTCATATCACTCTGCTAAATGCCTGGTAATGTTATGATACGAGACAAGAAGTAGTGTGATGAAACCGGGCATCCCATATTAGTCGACTTAACTGGCGTGAAAATATTTTCGTTTAGAGATTTCAAAATCTATTTAGTGTACAGCCTTGCCAGTGTGAAGAAAAAATTGAAACGCGCTTTCTGTGATTCCGGCAATATCCCGATAACATAATATTATATTTGCGAGGTAACCGGAAAAGTGAAGTTCAGTGATAATGTTACTAAACTTAATTACCAAGATTTAGAATTAGCATTAGCCAAAAACAAAACTACAATAACAAAAATTAAAATGTCGAAAGTAATTAAGTTTATTTTTTATTTAATTTCTTTATACCCTTCAGTATCAGTTATCGGTTCAGTATCAGTTAACTTCATGATACCGTCAGAAGATAAATATCTAAAAACACACTTAATGTCTAAAAAGGATTTTTACAGCGAGTATACAAACTCTTGTTCGATTAAGTTGGATATAAATGGCACTCAAAATAATGTACGCTTATTGAAGAAGACATTTATAACAAGAAATTCAAAGCTGGAAACGAGCCTTTGAGAAATTGATGGGTTACCGATACAGCATCTTTAATTGGTGGACTAGCCGTATGTCGCTTGAACAAATTATAGCCATTAATGGCCATCGCAGAGTCGGAAATATTAGACGATGACAAAATTTACAAGAGCGCAGATGATATCACCTAGGATCTCATTATAAGTATGCCGAATTCAACTTCATTAAACAAGCGGAAAAATCCTGAACATTTCTATTTATGAAATCTAATGGAAACAATTTATTTTGATCGTAATTGGACTTTAATCGACATTAAACTACCTAACCTAACTAACTTTAACTTTAATTAATTAATTGATAATTATTTTTCGTATGCCATCTGCTTAGAAATTCCATCATATTTCTCTTGTAACTGACCACACGTTTATTTAAGTTAATTTTCTATATAAATAACACAGATTAATCATTCAATAATGTCTATTCGACTGAAATAAATCCACTGATAATAAATTCTATTATTGTGGGAATGAAATAGATTCAATCGATAATTTAAATACCATACAGAATAGCAACAAAACAATCCCATCAATTTCAATTGAAAATGTTTTATTTTATGATTATTTAAAAATATATAAAAAAAATTCATTCCACAACAACTTGCATTCGAACCCGATAAGGCAGATTTAAATTACGCAAGCATATTCATCATCATATTACATGTATAGTATATTATCTTACACTGTGGTATATGACTATGTAGAAATGAGGATTGAGAAGAGAGATTTATTCCAGATAAATTTAATCAATTGAATGTCCCCCTTATTAATAATGATTATGGCATAACAGTTGCTTATCCATACCTCTTATCACCTCGGCATTTCCGAGTTATGCGTTATACGATACTTTAACAATATGTCTAGGCCTCTCGAATAACTAATTCTTAATATATATAAAACGTAATTTTTCATATAAGAAAATAATCCTTGCACCCCTTACCAAATAACGCACAATAATATCGAAAACAAACCAAGCGTAACAATCTGCCTTGATATGAAATTTGATCTGGCACAATGGATATATTTTTCATCTCATAACATTATTGTAACGAATAGCGAATCCTAAGCACATCAAATCTTATAAAACTCTAAAACATAAAAAAAAAATCTGAACGCACATGAATTATCACCCCTTATCGTTTTAAATTTTTTATATGGGGCCCTTCCAAAATTTATGTGCTCGCTTTTAATTTATCTTAATAAAATTTAATAAGACGATATATACATAGATAGATAGTCAACCGCACACACACCGTACACACTCTGTATTCGTATATTTCTCGAAAATAAGTTTCCACTTCATAAATTTTTTGTGTCTTTCTTGCATCTCTCGACATACCCGAAGACAATTATTGTGTTATGTTGGTTGGAAAAAATAAAATCAATTTACTTGGTCCACAAAATTATGTATCATGAATTTATCTAGGGATAACAAATTATATTCGGTAACCTATCCAAAACAAGTTCTTATTAAAGGGATTCAAAATAGTTATAGATTTGGTAATCCCAACCGGCGTTATAAGAAAACTGAAAATTGTTCGTACAATAAAAATTATTGCGAGTTGAGTGTCAAAAATCATTATACTCGTAGTACCGTAGGCTTTGTTGGTCTCACGCAGATTATAATTTATGATTTTGTCCCATTGTTAATTTATTGTGCTGCCGCACCAGTAATATTTTGTGATATCTTAATTGGAATATATATTCGAACATTTTGCAACATTACCCCCTAGAAAAAAAGATGTGTTTTTTATGTATTTTGACGCGTCACTAACTAGGTGCTTTTGTTGTACTAAACATACGTTGCTGTTGGTATACACTCGTAGTTATAGATGAAAACATAAAATTAATAAATAACAGAAAGGTGTTCATTCATTCAATTCAAAACAATAGTGTCCTAACGATGGGTTGCCGAGCTATTTGATATAATCATTGAAGGGTAGTTTATTGTCTCTCTATCCTAAAATTTAAGCAACGGGATGAAGTTAAAGTTATTTTTAAATGATTCTTTGAATTAAGTGATCATTTTAGTTTAGTAAAAAAAAAACCACCAATCCTCAACGGCCAACATGAAATGTAAAATGTTAACAAACAATCTAATCGAGTTTTTACACTATCGAATCTCTTGCATTCGTTGAAACTATACAAAATTATCTGACATAAACCTGCAAATTACCGCATCAGCTTACAAATAAGCCGTGGACTGGAATTCCATGTGATCGCACTCCCTCTTCGTTTCGAAATAGTTACCCGACTAACGACTTTACGCGAGCACTAAATCATACACTCTGGCCAGAGAGGATACTTACCAAAAGATGTTAGTTTCAGAAGCGATCATTTTTTGGATTCTAGTTAATCTGCTAAGCAAATCATATAGCAAGTCTAGAATTATGTCCGGATTTTTAACGCCGCATACACAATTTACTTTCATAAAGGCTACAAGATCTTTAGCAAACAGCCGTAGATATTGCAGAAGAGATATATTTAGTGTGCGCACGCAATAATTAGAACCAAAATTTTAGCTCTTTAGTCATTACCTTGAACATGTTTGCGTTAAAACTATGAGCAACAATAAATCAATCTTTCTTAAACGCTATGTACCACCCAATTCTTCCATCGAATCTTGTCATATTGTACAAGATTCTATAATTATTTTGTAATTCATGAACATGCCCCCATCTAGTACTTTATCCGACATTGAATGTTTAATCATTAATCTATCTTGCATACATTGGAATCTTAAACAACTTATCCACATACCGAAGGAAGATTTCTTGATCTCATTTTCTCAAATGACATCAAATATAATGTGAAAGAATTTCTAATTTCGTTTACATCAAATGTTACAATATTAATCATAGATCTGTGGAAAGCAGCTTTTTTGTCTCTGAGATCAATGATTTATTCTGTCATCACTTGACATCTAGAATTAGATACAACTTCAATACAACTAAAAATGGGGAGCTAAGTAATAATTTCAAAATTAATATCAAATTGGAACGATATGGGACAAGCGGATGAAAATCAATTTCGAATTTTTATATTCTTAAACCTATGCATCCCACTAATTAAGACTACTTGAAACACCCATCAGTCTTGGTATGATCACATCCTAATTAACCTTAAAAATCGTAAAAACAAAGCTTATAAACTCAGTAAAAAATTAAGTAAGATTTAAGGTTCAACGACTACATAAGTTAAGTTTAAAACACTATCAAAAGTGTCTCCAAATATTTCTGCGAATTCTTTAGTAAACCAAAGGAAACATCAATACACATCCCATTCCAAAATAACCTCTATTACATTCAACCATCTTGCAATGCTAGGTGTTCAGTACAAACAAGCGTATCTCACATAAATATTATTAAATGGCGTGGTTCTAGTTACGGGTCTGATACATTCCCTGATACATGCACATTCCCTGATACATGGAAAGTACCTCATTTAACACCTAACTTTAAATCGGGTAAAACAGATCACGCACCTTGCTGTCGAGCAATAAAATTGTTCAAATGATGCGTAATTCATTTAAGGAACTCATCAAATACAGGGTTTGCCATCTGTTAGTCCGGTTTTCATTTGAAAATAAAATAAACATTTTGGGATGAAAAGTCAAAATTGTTTATTAATAAGGAGAGATGGTTCTATGCCATTTTCGACGAGATGTCGACCTCTTATTTCAGCTCGAATGTTGTTTTTAAGTTGTTGAATTATTTGTGGATGATTAGCATACATCTTACTTTTTAAATAACCCTACAAAAAATAATCAAGTGATGTTAAATCCGGGCTTTTTGGTGGCCAAGGAACTTAACTATTTCGTAAAATTGTGCGATCAGCAAATTTTGTTGACAATAAACGGATTATTGAACGATTTGCATTGCATATCGCTACGTTTTGTTCAAACAAAATGTCGTTGATACGCAAAACATCAGTTACCATGTTGCGATTACGTTCCTCTTTCACTGTAAGGGAATTTTCCTATTCGTTTTAAAAGAAAAATGGTCCAATGATACCACCAGCCAATCAAACACACTAAACAGTGATTCTTTGAGGAATAAGTTCTGCTTCGTGAATAACATGAGGATTCTTCGCTCTTCAAATGTACCCATTAAGATGACAATAAGATGAAAATGAGCTTCATCGCTCAATATGATTTTTAATGATGAGAATTGGCTCAAAATGATCGAACCATTTCCGAATTAGCACAAATTCAGCCACTACGTTTTTCAGATGGCAATGAAACAATCTGATAAGAATATGCAGAAGTGCCAACTTCATTGATTTCTAGAACACTTTTCATCAGAAAATTGTTCATTCAAAGGTCTTTGTTGTTCAATAGAATTGGGCCAATTCTAGATTAGCACAAATTCAGCCACTATATATTTCGGATGGCAATGATCATGCCTGACAGGAATATGTTATCTTAATTGCTTTTTCCTGGATTTTATACTAATTTTTTTCAATTTTTTTTATTTGTTGCTCAACAAAAATATTATTGAACTGTTAACCGTTGAGGATTTTGTATGTTTAATATAGTATCTTTTAGGGGCTAGTTTGTTTTTCCTCAATTTATCAATGAACATTTATGAAAATTGTATTTTTATGATACGCACAAATTACGTCAGTGTAGTTACTTTTCGAAAGTTTTAAAATGAGGCTTAAATTATTTCTAGTTATTTGTAGAAATCAAGTTCTATTTTTTTCGGCTTTCTGGCGAAATTTGAAATTTTCTTTTCCTGTTTTTCATCTCCTCAGGCTCGATTTTTTGTCGGTGATAATGATAATGAAAAAAAAAAGATTTTATTTAAATTTTCATTTTATGTTTATCAGTTCAAATTATCATTTATTTAGCAAATGCAATTCCTTGTGCAAAATGATAAAAATAATTAATTAAAACATTTTACCCATAAGATGTCGGAGCAAATTGTTTATTATTTTTAGTTCAGTGTTTGCGTTCGAATTATTTTGAGAAACGTCAAAATAAAAAAAAATCATATTTCTCTATTTAGTCTTATTGGCCCAATTTTATTCCGTTGCCAAATAATCCCATTGTTGACTTGGCGCATGTGCTCCGTCATAAGATGACTCATATCTTACATGTTTACAAAAATTTATATTCAATAATAAATTCAAATAAATTTAATTGCATTGTACATACCATTGTCCAAATCTTCCAAAAGTTGGAGCAAATGTAATTTCTGGTCATTGATCGGCCGCGTTGCCCTACCATGCTTTAGATTTCTCTCTCTCTCTCTAGCATTAACATCCCATGAAGGGATTTTGCCGCCCGCACTATGGTCCTCCATCCTTCTCGGTCCATCGCTCTCGTCCTCCAATTTCGACATCCTAATACGAGTAGGTCTTGTTCGACGTCGTCACGCCAGCGCAGTCGGGGTCTTCCTCTACGACGTACTCCGGCTGGTTGTTGATGGAACACTTTGTAAACCATTCGTTGTTGTGGAGATCTTGCAACGTGGCCGAGCCATCTCACTCGATTAGATTTGATGAAGCCGATAATATCGCTACCTCCAAGAAGTTGCTTTATTTCGTGGTCCATGCGAATCCGATATTCATTGTTCGCAACGTTAATAGGACCAAAAATTGAACGGATGACCTTCCTTTCGAAGGTAGATAATAATCTACAGTCGTTAGAGGTCATGGTCCAGCTCTCGTTTCCGAAAGTCAGCACAGGTCTTATCAGTGCTTTATAAAGTGCGAGCTTGCACGACTGCGATAGGTGTTTAGATCGCAATAATTTTGATTGCGCGTAGAAAACTCGTTGTCCGGCAGCGATTCGGGCTTTTATTTGTGCCTGCATGTCGTTTGATGATGTTATAAGTGACCCGAGGTATTTAAAATTTTCGACGCTATCAAATTTATGGTCGCCAATTTCGAGATTTGCCATAGAGATGTTCCTGGGTGTTGTTAAAAATTTCGTTTTGCTACTGTTCACCTCCAAACCAAGTCTTCTTGCGCAGCGATTAAGCGGTATGAAACTGTCCTTAATGTCGCTAGGTCTTCGGCCAAGAAGCACGATATCATCTGCATATCCAAGAATTTGGCCTGATTTATTGAATATACAGCGCGAAGTTTCAATGTTGCTGTTCCTCACTACGTACTCAAGCGCCAAATTGAACAGCACAGGCGCGAGTGCATCTCCCTGTCGAACACCAGTATATCGATTTTGTCTCAAAATAAGTGAAACAAAATGAGTGTAACCGGAAAGATATAGTAGTAGCATTTGTGTTTGTGTTTGTTTCGTGCGAATGATTGTTTTACTGCATATGCAAGCCACGTGTCATTCTCTTTCTGTTTATTCATATTAACCCTTTGAGTGCCAACATGATTTCGGCTAGTGTATTGAGGAGCACGATTACACTTTTTGGCACTCAAAGGGTTAACCATTGTAAACGCCATATTTTTGTGTTGTTTATTTGTTGTTTTGTATTTTAGATTTTTTATAATTAACATTTTACTTTTAAAATTTATGAAATTTAAAATAAATTTACTTAAAAATTTTTATTAATACATATAAATTTATGATAAAAGAAAATATAAAATATAAAATATATGTATTAGCATATTAAATAATGTCACTCCACAGCTCGAGAGCAGACGTAATGGGCTGAGAAAAGGAAATAAGCACCATAAAAATTGAACCGATTCGCCCGGATCGTGTTATTTTGGTACTGTTCATCATACAAATGACACAAATACGAACAAAAGATAAATACAAATACAAAGATATACTTGTGTATTATCAAAACCAACAACAATATAAAGCCATGCTAATGCAACAAATACAGAAAAAAATACACTATAGATAGTTGTATTAGCATATATCTGTACATCGTATGTGCGCACTAGTTTAATAAGTAGTGGTGCGAAAGAAAAAAAATAACATGGGATTGTTAGTGTAATAAACACAATCTTCTGTAGTTTATCGTATATTGGTATCTGCGTTTCAGACTTTGTTCAGGGCTTTTAATTGTTGTTGGTTTTGGTATTATACACTGTGTACGTATTTGATTTTTTTTGCTTCACTCATTTTAAATGAGTAACTCACGAGACAAAATCGATACACAGATGTTATTTGAAAGGAGTCTGACACAGATCCTTCAATTACAATTCTACATGCAGATCCAGACGTTGTTAATTTACAGAGAGAAACAAGTTTCTCTGGAATACCTAGGCATATGAGCACGGCCCAAAGGTTGTCGCGGTTTATACTGTCATATGCCTGCCGGAAGTCTATATATAATTGATGTATGGTTATGTTGTACTCCCAACATTTTTCCAAGATCATCCTCATGGTGAAACACTGGTCAGTGGTTGATCGGTTGGGACGAAAACCACACTGATAGTCGCCAATGATGTTTTCGGCGAAAGGGTAGAGTCTGGCAAGTACAACATTAGCCAACACTTTGTAAGCAGTGTTCAATAGAGCTATGCCACGAAAGTTTTCACATTTAAGACGGTCGCCTTTTTTATGCAACGGACATATGAGTGCGGTCTTCCAATTCTCCGGCAACTCTTCTTGGTCTCAAATACAAACGACGAGATCGTATAAACTTGTTGCAAGAGTAGCGCCTCCGAGTTTGATTAATTCTGCGGGGATTCCATCGAGACCGGGTGCCTTGCCGTTTTTCAATCGACTAATAGCTGCGTCTACTTCCTCTGCTGTGGGATATTCGACGAAGACCTCATCACCTGGAGGAGCTATTGCTCTAATGGGGGTCACTTCGTCATTCCGGTTTAGCAGACTTTGAAAGTAGGTTTGCCATACTGAGAGAACATCAGCCACGTTTGTTCTCAATTCTCCATTCCCGTCTTTTATGGCTGTACTTCTTGGGTGGAAGTCTTTAGTGAGATTCCTGGCATTAGCAAAACAGTCCCTTGAATTTCCTACTTCCGCTTGGAAGCTGATGTTTTCGATGCATGACCTCATATGATCGCGTTTCTTTTGTCGAAGGAATTTAATCGTGGCTTTCCTTGCGCGTAGATATTCTGCCTGAGTGCTTCTCGTGTTGCGAGCCAACCATTTTTCACGAAGCTTTCGTTTATTTTCGACGACCAGGCGGCATTGATCATCGAACCAATCATTGCGGGATCTCGGCGGTCTTCTGCCGATAGTGTTTTGCGCCGCGGTGGTTATGCCTGACTGTATAGCGTGCCACTGCTCCTGGATATTAGGAGGAGCTCCTTCGTTGTCGCTGGGCCGCTCTAAATAGTTAGTGACAGCTGATTGGTAACTCTGCAGTGACGCTTGGTCTTTTAGAGCATCGACATTCCATCGAACGGTTTTTTTTGCTTGTCTATTGAAGGTTGATGACAGTTTGCACTTATATTTAAATATGACAAGCACATGATCGCTGTCCATATCTGCACCTCTGTAAGATCTAACGTCAGATATGCTGGTGGAGTGTCTTTTAGACACCATGACGTGATCGATTTGGTTTTCCGTTCTTCCATCATTCGATCTCCACGTTACTTTGTGAATTCTCTTATGTGGAAAAAACGTACTTGATACAACTAAGTTGTACGTTATTGCCAGGTCGGTGACGCGTTGGCCGTTGTTGTTACTAGTTAGGTGCAGGCTGTTAGGACCGATGTGCGTTGTATTTTCTGCACTTCTACCGATTTTTGCATTAAAGTCGCCCACGATGATTTTAATGTCGTGGTGCGGTATTTATTGATGACTTCCTCGAGCTCGACAAAGAAGAGATCTTTGATGTCATCTGATTTATCTTCGGTGGGTGCATGCACATTAACGATCGTGATGTTAAATTTATTAGTGCGAAGTCTGACCGTGCATATCCGCATGTTGATAGGGCGGAAATCGATGATATGGTGCTTCACGCGCCGATGGATGAGGAAGCCAACTCCAAATTCTCCTCCGTTCTGATGGCCGCTGTAATGAAGAGTGTAACCATTGGTGGTGTCATGGATCCCACTCCCAGACCATCTAAGCTCTTGTAGTGCAAGTACGTCTAATGTGTAACTTTTGGCTTGGTTCGAAAGGTTCTGGAGATCTCCAGGTCTTAAGAGGCTAAGCACGTTCCATATTCCCATTTTTAAAGTGTTGTCCGTGTACAATTTCCGAGGTCTAGTTTGTTGTGAATCCGATATGGTAATCCGAGGCCTTTGTTCAGGGTTCATAACTTAAATGGTTTTTATGAGGGAAGGTTGTTGGCCTGCCGCTCAACCCGCTTGTTACGTGTGTGGGTCACGTACTGGTGATAATCTTAAGGCATCCAGTCCTACCTTGAACACATTTATATAGCGAGCCACTTGATACAAGACAGACGCCCGCTTCAGCCGCACCTAACCTGGAGAACAGACGCTGATTTGGTATTGGTTTTGAGGCGCCAATAACCCGCCCTGACATGTAGTGTCCATGACTATAAACAGGATTTAGTCTGTTCGTCTCCACTACACCGCCTGATTCATTTAGCGTTACCCAGGGAGCACCGCGAGGAGGTATGAATCTCGGACCCTCCACGCTTTAGATTGTCCATTTAAATTTGTTCTATAGTCTATAGATTACTTAAAATCGGTTTTAAAACTTGTGATATATTCCAATATTAAAAAATTGACATAAGAGCACCAAAAAACAATTTTTAATACCGTTAACGTGAAAATATTCCTCATCGATAAAATGTGTATTGTAAAATATTTAGTTTTTTCACTAAATATGACATTTCTTTATCATATATCACCAACTCGTGGTAGCAATTTATATTGGTTTATATTGGTTATAAATGTCACTGGGCAAGTTAAAAATAATCATAATTAGATCCCATTCACCACACTCATAGGGTTTTGTCTGATCTAACTCACCATGTATGTGAGATCCCGTGAACATTTCTACGTTCGGTAAAATAAATTTTGAAAATTTACTCAAATTATTTCATGAAACTTCTAAATCATGTATGGCACTGTAAATATCATCATAACCGAACCCTATCCGGAATTATCGAAAGTCGAAACCTTGTACTATCCAATAGTATAAACGTGAGTCCGTGAACATCTCTAGGATTTCAGTTATTTGATTGTTATTACAATAAATCGGGTTCGTCGCTTGTTTGGGAATGTCAATGGGGTAAAAATCCTATTGGAGAAAATACCAAAATTTCCAATTGAGAAATAAATTCAAAATGAAGAAGTTTTAAATTTTGAAAAACAAGGTCAAAATCATCATTCGTGTCCTGTTTTCACAAATATTTCTGGTATATGGGATATAACCGAAAACTTAAAAATGTTTCTGGGCAAGTTAAAAATCATCTTAATTAGATCCCATTCATCACACTCATATGGTTTTTCCTTAACTATCTAACCATGTGCGTCAGACCCCGTGAACATCTCCAGGGTCGGTGAAATTAAATTTCAAATTTTATTAAAATTCATGGAATTTTTAAATAGCCTGTATGGCATAGTAAATATCATCTTAAACTATCCATGTTCATTTCAATGTTGAAATTTTATCTACGCTATCCTAAATTACATTTTAAAAACTGTGAACGACTCTAGGAGGGTTAATAGAAAAATTAGAAAATAGATTGAAATCAAAAACCATAGTTGTTTAAAAATGCGCTGAACTTGTTAAAAATCATCTTAATTAAATCTTGTTCACCACACACGTGAGGTTTTGATTTAGCTATTTGGTCGTATAGGTGAGACCCCGTGAACAACTCTAGGATCAGAGATATAAAAATAGAAACATGGTCTTAAATAGCTTTCTTTAGAATTAAAAAAAGTTTAGTAAATCGATTTACAATTTTCTCGTGTTTATCTCAAATCGTTAGAAAATTATTTGATCTTTACAGCGACACTTGCTGAGTCGGGTTGTGTTCGCGATAGCTTTTTTCAAATTTGTCCAATTTAAAAATAGAAATTTAATATTTTATAAATTTAAAAAGCTAGATTTAATGGCCATCTAAATATAACACAAAAAATCCATTATAAAAGTTCTGTAGTGTTCTTGTTATATCGTTGCTCTGTATAGTTCTACACTACTCCGATTTTATGTAGAGTTATACAGAACAACGATGTTACAAAAAAACCATTCAACTTTTAGAATGGATTTTTTCTGCTTTACTTAGATTGCCTTTAAATCTAGCTTTCTTATTTTAAAAAACATTAAATTTCTATTCTTAAATTAAACAAATTTTGAAAAAGCTATCGCGAACACAACCCGACTGTTTTTCAAAAAAACGCAGCAACTATTGGGGACTTAGGGATTTCTGTAATATAAATATTAAAGATTATCTAAAAATGTTTCAATTTCACCACAAAACAAATCTAATTGGAATATTTTTAAATTTAACAGTGTAAATTTTTGGTATTATTTTTGGTATGTACTTCACAATCACGTTGAATTGTTGTTTGGATACCTGTAATGTTGAAATTATTCAACCGACCGAATTGATGATTGTGAAATCAATTCAACGAAAAATAATAAAATAAATAAAATATTTTTTATGGTTAGCACTTTTCATGGGGAACCGAATAAAGCATTTTCTTGTTTGATGCTACCGTGGAACTGCAATCCATTTTTGGGGTGAGGAAAAACGTCCTCTACTTTTAATATTACACCAACTTACTTTAATAAGCCGTTCTATGCCACTGATGAAGAGAAAGAAGTGGTTTCTCTTTTTAATAGTGATGGCGCACTATGTTGATACTATGTAGGGAGCCGGCCTGAATTTCTCGGTTTTCGATCTTTATCTTATAAGCCTGAGATAAGCCTTTGCATATATTGTATATGGTATTATTGCATTAATGGTATCAATGTGTATATTTGCCTGCATGAGTTCCTTTTCTTTTTGGACAACTTGGTTGGCCATTGTGGTGTTGGTGACCTTATGACTAATCGTGTTCGTAAAAAGTTGAATTCTGTTGTTGATCTGCTTTCTTTGTTTTGTTGGTGTTTGCTGTTTATTTCATCATCTATGCTTTTTCTCGAATCAGAGCCAAGTGAAAATAACATGGCTGATTTGCTGCAAGAGTGACTCAATTCCATTTCTAATAAATAAGAATTTATCTATTCTGAATATTTCATATTTTTATTATTTTGTTTGAAAACATACTCAAATTAGGTAACTTATAAAAAATTACTCAATTCGCTATATTGATTAACATTCAAAAATATTGAAAACTACCTAAAGGAATTTTCCAAAATATTAAAGGATTGAAAAATTAAGATAAAATTTTAATTCTGCTAATTAGAATGTATTTTTTTCGAAAACGCCTTCTTTACAAACAAGTATGAGTGATATTTTCAAACCGCTATACTGAAAAGTTAAAAAAATGTATTAGTGTCACTCTTGCAGCAAAAGAGCGACGTGTATCGCAGCTTCAAATCAATACATTTCAGCAATAAAAAACAGGTATCTCCAGTCAGCATCTACCTGGAATGAAAACCTTATTCAGCTGTAAGCCTATATCTGGTAAGATTTAGATTTTCTAGCAGTTCTGACAATCATAGGGTCTTTTATAGCCTTTGACTATTTCCAAAACCGACAACTATCTTTAAAAAATTGCTAATTTAAATAAGATACAACGCAAAATCACGTCTTTGGAAAACCTTCTTCTCAAAACCGCTACTAAAGTTGTGGTCTATCCGTCGATATGGGTAGTCTACATGCAATCGATTTGGAAACCAAAACCTGCATATGTGTGTAAACCTTATACCATTAATTAACACCCAAAACCTATTTAATGACTGTTATTTTTGATAAATCAGAAAATATTGGTACGTCATAAATTATTTATGCAGAGCTGTACGAACATACAAACTCTCCCTTAAATCACTCGATCTAAATAAAATAACTCTCCTCATAATTCTTGTTTATCGTCTCACCTTTAAAAAAATATTAAAAGATTTTCACAATTAAATTCTCTCTATTTTGTATTTAGAATTCAATGGATTTATATTAGTTTAACCATATTCTACGAGCATACACTTTCTAAATCAAATTTGCTTCCAACCCATAACACCTCAACATTATAAACGCGTTTCATCATTCCCTAGCCACGGTGCAGAAGAAAAATGCAAATTCGTTTGTGTATTTCGTAACAAGTAATAAAAAATTTAAATTTAAATGAAACAATTTACTTTAATATTCACCTCGTATCTTCATAAATGCATATATCTTTGTTGACTTGCTTATGTTCCAACAAAAAATAATAAAAAATGGTAAATGAATTGAGACACAGCACAAGACACCAACAAAATCGAAAAAATTTCAATTTTTTTATCTTATGTTTTTAGAAGGGATGAAATTAAAGTTCCAAGACTTAACTAAATTCCCGTCTTGTGTTTTGTTATTTTTTGCATATACAACTTTTTGTTATCCCATTTTACGATTATACGACTTTCATTGCGCTCTGAATAAAATTAAACAAAAAATGTTGCATGTAATCACTGTCTAGAATCTTAGTTTTACTATTTATTATTTTTTGGAGAATAATTTTCCAAAATATTTGTGTTGTCTATAGTTTTTTATTCGTTGTTGCATACAACACAGAATTATATGATTTTTAAACATATAAAGCAAGACTCATCTTTGTGCAAGTATAGATATCGTAAAACGTGTATCGCCCCTATCTAGCACTTACATCTTTATGTCGTCGTAAATAAATTCTTACAAGCAAAAAATTAATTAAACATATTTATTTAAATAAGGGTAGAAATATTAATTTTTTTCATTTTAGCACCCGGAAACCACACCATATTAATCAAACAGGTTGATGAATGACTCGGTTAACTGAGACCACTCGACCATAAATTTATTTCAAGTATGTCTAGTAAAATATGATGGGGTAAACATTTTATTAAATTTAAAGGAAGTTTATTAAATTAAACCCATTTCCGGTTACAAACTTTTCTAGAGAAATAAGTCATTAATATTAAATTAGAATATTATTTATTAAATTTGTACATGTACTCGAATTATTTATTCAGATAATTGACCTTTACAATTTTTCTACACGATTCACAATCGAAAACCATTAATCGTATTACATAAATCTGTGCACAACAGATTCTTAGTTCTCCTGCATATATTAAGATTATTCAGTTATAATCTAGTATACAATAATGCTGGTTCTGTAAGAGCAACTTCTAGAGACAAATGCATTACTAAAGCTAGTCCCCTTTCGTTTAACTATCAAAATTCAAAAACAGCTCTAACAAACACAACATTTTCTCGTTGGCGGCAAGAACAGGCAAGACTAATGCAACGCCCGATTGAAATAAGATGATTGCAGATCCTAAACACGGCGATGCCGGAAATGGATGTGCACATTGCACATGTTGGTTAAACTTGCATGTGAGGACATTATGCCATTTAAAAATTATTTTTGGGAAATGTGTGGTATTGAAACTAGCATCTACCGGAAACCAACTTACAACCGAAACTCATATCGACTAAAGCTAATTCCGTCTAATCTGATAAAAAAAAATCTTATTACACATCTAGTTAAAGTTGACTTGCAATGCTTATGGATTGACACTTGACCCAATATCTGGTGGCGGTCTGGTGTAATACAATATTGAGACAGAACGTTTGAAATTGATATCTTATTTCATTTCTTAACGCGCTATTGTCTGAAACCAATTCCATCTAGTCTGACACTATAATTATTTATGACACACCAGGATAAGGTTTGCCTGGCCTCCCGTCCCGGATGGGACTGATTGTACACTATATAAATATTTTTAACATTTTTTTTTTTGCAAATTTAAGTACATAGTTTTCTATTTTAAAGTCAAATGTAACCCTAGCAAATTATAAGAATGGTCTTGAATTAACCAATGAAATGTGATTAATTTGTAATAAATTGTAGCCCAAAAATGGATCTCGATATCATTCTACATCAAAAGTTACAATTTTGGCGAAAAGGTTGAATTATTATAGCCTTACCTGATCATTCGTTCTTCGAAAATGGTAATTGTAATAAAATTGGGATTTGTTGTAATCAATTATAACAAATTATGGAATGTTTGTTTGAGGTGGTCTAATTTAGCTGATGCTAGTTTAAAGCACTATTCCGGTACAAACCATGTATCTACTTGGCTTTAAAATCCTTCGACTTACGTTTAATACTATATTTATATTTCAAGATCGTGATAGCAACTTTTAAATCGCAATAGTACTAACAAATTAGAGAATGAGATAGGTATAGTATATGCTTCTCAACTATTATAAAAAAAAATTGTACGAAGAACTACGCCATCACTGTAACAAGTTTAATTAAATTTAACGGAAATCGATAAATAATATAATCAACCTCTTAAACATAATAAATGATACAAAGTTGCATTAGCAACACTTGCTTATTTCCAATTTATTTTATATCACAATATACAATTTATATTATATCTGTTCCAAATCGAATTTCCTCCCGATATCTTGGCTGTTGTTAAAATGGAAGAGAAACGCATCGTTTGTATAAAATTGTTCATATATCACCTTCAATTGAAATAAAAACGCTGTTAAATGTCGAAAATGTTTAATCGGTTTTTGCGATTGGTCTGTACATTTTATTCATTTCAATAAAATACTTGTCACAGTTGGGATTATAACCAATGTTGTAGTTTTTATTTACCAATTAGTCACCATAATTGCTCTCCTCACCGTTCATTATAATTAACTCCAATTATCACTGTGTTCCATATACATATATTTACGAGTAGTACAATAAAGATAAAATGTCCCCGATTAAATCCGCATACCCACGGTCAAAATAAACTAAACATGTACGATTTATACATAGTTGACCTAAAATCACGAAAACCGTATCATATACAGCAGCCAAACAGATTAAAATAAAATGAAAAAAAGGACAAATAATTTCTATATCCTAAAGGGTTGAACGAACCCAACCTTCATCAATCAAACGTCACAAGTTATAATCAAGCATGTACATTACAAAAGAACCATAACGCGTCTACCATTGAACACGTCAAAATGTTTATCATGATTATTCAAAAGGAAAACAAGGATAATATTTTAAAATAAAATTTTATTCAATTTTCTCGAACAAGGATAATAAAATATACAAAAAAAAAACAAAAATTTTGTTTTCGTTATTTGTAATAAAATAATATAATATTTTATAATTTAATATCGCGGATTATAGTTATCGCGCGCGATATAGCTAGCTGATAATAAAACATTGATTGTTTGTAATAAATTATAAATATTATTTTATTATATTTAAATATTATAAATTTATATTTTCATTTTTTGTATTGTTGCTGTTTCCAAATAATGTAGCAATTATGGAAATTTTTTTGATTTTTATATCTGATATTTTATTTTATATTTTTTGTAAATATTTTATCATTTTTTGGTGTGTTTAGTCAATGTTGTAATTGCGTTGTTGTTGTCATGAATAATTTTGTTTTATTTTGTACATAGTTATTTTGACGCGAAATTAAATTAAAATTGTAATAAATAAATTTAAGATGTTTTTTTTTGTTTCAAAATTTATATTCCGGTTAGTATTTTATTGTTTGTCAGTTCGGAAGGAAAATAAAATATGGCTGTTTGGCATATTGAGTAGCGACTGAGTGAGGTGGGGAAAATTTATTTATTTTGATGGTAATGAAATATGGCGTGCTTTTATTAATCAATTATGTAAAGTTTATTTCGATTTAATTATGTTGTGTAATCTTAACTACCCCTTGCTTTGTATAATATGTATGAGGGGAGTTCAATAAGTACGTTAAATCTATCAGAACATCTATCTTTCAACATTCAATCTCCACGCGTGCTAATGCACTTGTTACATCTGCCCATAAGTTTGCACAAATCTTGAAAATAAAATGATTTTTGCTGTTCTTTGAAATACTCTTGTACGGCGGACAATTTCTTCACTGTCAATTGAAAACCTTAACCCCCTTAAATATTTTTTTCAAATGTAAAATGAAAATAATCACTTTTGGTCAGTTCTGGACTGAAAGACAGGACGCAATCTTATACTGCTTGTGATGCAACATTCGACTTAAGCAACGTTGTGCCGTATTGTCTATGCTGAATAGCTAATTTTTATTATGTATGAGACAAATAAACAAATGGTGTCAACTATGTAGACAATAGCTATGTCGAAACATAATCTTTTTGTTAAAAAAAGCAAAATTCTTTTAAAACCACTTCCTGTTTTTTTTTGTATCATCGAGCGATATTGGGATTCTGGGAAATCAAATTCACCAAACTCTCGAATACTTGTTTGTATAAATATAATACTTTATTCAAATAAACGCAAAATTAAATTTAAATAAATTAAATAAATAATTACATTTTAATTACAGTAATGTTTAGTTCACTTAAAAAGGAATAACTTTTTAAATTAAATTTAAAAAAAATTGAAATTTCTTCGAATTTTATTTTAAAAATATTTAGCATTCTGAACCTCAAGACGTGAGCCAAAATGTTATTGACAAAAGTATGGAGATTTTTCGGCGGACGTCTGATAACTTCAACCACCAGTGCATATCAACCAGTGTATAACAATTATATGTTTTTATTTTATACAAAATATTTTATAGTAATCGTAATCGTACCAAGTGGTTTCATCAGTTCAACCCCCAAATTACAGGTCTCATTTGATTACGTATGTACTTTTCAACAAAGTTGGTGCATAAATTGTGCCATATACCGAGTCGATACAATTTCCATTTTATCCATCTCATCGTAAATAATTACCTTCTAAAAATAAAAACCATGTTGAAAAATTAATTTCAAATTAAATATAAGAAAATAAATTTTTTCCTACATATACAAAAACCGTAAAATTATAAATAATTCTGCACCATTTGTGTCACCTAGAAATAAAAATAAAGGAAAAAATTGTAAATTTTATAAAAACAACAACAAAAATTATTATAAACCAGCTAAAAATTTATACGAGGAAGACCATCCAAGTGGAATTTATGAAACTGCTGTTAGTACCGTGGCAAGTAAAAACAACGAAAGCTGTTACATTGCAACATAGGAAAATAAAATAAAATAAAAAATAAAACTATCATAAAAAAGGACGAACACTACAAAAAAAAATATCCATCCTGTTTGTTAAAAGCTTTAATTCAATAATTTACATGAACAATGTTCGTATAACAAAAAAAATGTAAGATAATAGATATTTTTTTAACATATAAGACTTTATCTTATCCATATTGCATATTATTCAGGAGGATTGAAATCCATATTTTTATATCTTGTTCCATACTTAATCCTTATACACGAGAATTATATGGAATATATTAAACTTAAAAAAATGGGAATTCCAATTTTAATCGATTTACTAAAATTTTTTTTGTACCCTTTTTTATCCTTCATTTTTATAATATCCTTTAATACCCCTTTTTCCGGTTCCGTATGTAGCTATTATAATAAAAAACTCATATACACCCTACATAGAATCATATATTCACCTCTGGTGTAGAGTCCTTTAAAAAACAAAACAAAAAATTTTAAAAATTCGAACAAAAGTAAGGTGAATTTAATTGAGATTTTTTTTAAGGATATTTTTTTATTTGTACTGTGGGAGGTAGATAACCATAATAATAATTACTAGAGCTTTTTTGGCATGAAAATAAAAATCCATTAGACATTTTTTTTGTATCATTTTATCATTATGCTTTTGTTATTATTGCATATTCTTTAAAGTTAACAATGTTTACATATATAGGTGGTACACGTATGTAATCTACAGTTGTTGTTTTTTTAATATAAATAAAACCAATCGAACAGTTTTTTTTATGACTCTTCGAACTGATAAAAATACTCTATAACAAAACTTAATTGCCATATTTTTACTATAATAATTACCTTTACAGTTTTGGTGTATAAAATGCTCATAACTTAATAAAAGTTTTTTACTTGTGCTTTTTACCCAAAAATACGATTTTGGCTGGAAGAATTTTTTTATCATTTAATGGAATTTATTTATTTCTATGGAAATCATTTAAATTTTTGATCATACAAATTTGGTACTAAATGAACACGGTCTTGAACTATTATGGAAATTGTTGGTACTGAGTTAGTGTCAAACAAAAATCTTAAAATCGTATTCTTGAAATTGGATTGGTAATGGTTTTTTCGCTCCTTATTTCATTTTCATAACAAAATTATTCAGACTTTTTAAATATTCGTAGTTCACAGTCTGATGTCCCAAATTATTTATTTACAGATGTAATGGACATTTTGTGACCTAGGTAGTAAAAAAGATGATCTCATTTTTTTTATTGGAAAATTTGGATTAATTTTTAGAATAACCCCGGTTTTAATTTTTTTAAATACAACTCTATTTCTATTTGATGTCCAAAATAATGTTTTGCTCGGTGATAATAGCTGTATTGCTTTGGTAAAAGTGGATTAGGATTTAGTTTTGGATTTATAAATTTTCAAATCAACAGTCATTTTTGTATCTACTTTTTGGCTTCAAAGTGTGTAAGTAAAAATGTTTTTTTCCAATGTATATTTGCATATTTTGTGGATGAATCCATTTGGGTTAAGTTTAAATGCGATTTTTGTTGTAAATGGCCAATGCAATACGCTAAACAAAGAACATTCTATTTTTTAGTTTACATTTTATTTCCTAAAACAAAAGACATTTTTGATTATACCCGCCTATATTATTAAAAATATGAGAATATCTACAATTGGTAATTTGGGACGAGTTTTTTAGGTTTAACCACTTTGATTTTCTGTTTACTACTACTAGTTAATATTTGGGAAATCCATAATTTTTATTTAAGCATAGCTGATTAAACTACAAAACATTAAATATATTGGCATTTCGTTGTTACAAGTTTAAATGAAACATTGTTAATATACCGTGTTGTGATCAATAAAATGTTTAGTTATTTTTTTATAAATGATTAAATAAAATATTAAAAATTTAAAATTTAATAATATTAAGCACTAAAATACACAACAATAATTTAAAAAACGTCCCGTTCGTTTAAGGTTTTCAATTGGAATAACATTTTAATCACCTCGTTATGAAATGTCATTATTTTTTATTCCCCTCTTTCTTATTTTCGTAATGGTTTGAAGAATACTAACTTATGATTTCTCCATTACGATTACGAAAAGAGTGTAAGGAAAGTTTTAGGTCGCGAAAAAATATTTAACCGCAGCTCTCTTTTGGATTTTGATTATTGTCTTGCTGCTCGTACACATCTGCCACACCCTTTTCAACATCGTTTCATTTCTTTGCGTAGCAAGGCTCCAAAAAACAGCAATACAGTGAGGTTGTTAATAGACTGGAATTCATATCTGACATGGGAGTAGTTTTGTCTAACGATGCAACTTTTAACATGCGTATTAATACTATTGTGCCAAAGGCTTACGATATGTTTGGCTTCATCAAACGAAATCGTAAATATTTTCGCGATCTGCTAATTCTATCTTCATTGTAGAATATGAATCACCTGTATAGTTTGGTTGCCATCATATCAGTGTCATTCGATTAAAATTTAGATGTGTTCAAAAACAATTCGTTTTGTGCGCATTTCGAAATCTATCATCTATATCATCTAGTCAGAAAGCCAAATTTATGCTTCTACTATCAACGGTATCTTAGTATAGATCAACCAGTAAACAAACTACGGTCTTTTGGAACAGATTTTGAGAGCATCGCGTATATTTAATTCGGTATACGACATATTTTATTTACATACAGTAGATTTATATATTTACATTATACAGCTGGGGTGCCCGTCAAGTTTAAAATATAGAGTTAGTCGTTCTAACGCATCGTTCTAAAGGACGTCGATGTCTTCAAAAGATTTCAGTAACGCCTTCGATAGGATTTCCCACTGTATCATTATGCTGAAAATTCAATCCATCGTCTTTCCAGTACAGTTCCTGATTTAGGTGGAATTTCACATAAAAAAACGTTGATACAAAGTATGATTCTGATCACCCGCATCCACTCGTTTCACCCTGTCCTCTGGCGCACCCCAGGATAGTCATTTGAGACCAATGTTATAATTATACTGCCTGCGGAAATGACTTTTCCATGTAAATAAAAACTCGTATGTTTCTGTGTGTGCTACCAACTCTCATGACATCAATCTTTAGAAGCCGACATAAACCACTTTGCAATCTGGTACTCAAAGAATCATGTCGGACTGAACGTTAGTAAATAATAATCCATTTCTTATCCTCAAAAGCGCTTATTTCCTTAACTTAGAGATTATTCCATCAATATGGATGTTATTGCAAGAGTCTATTCGGAGCCTCTGTGTAATCTGTGATAAAGATTGAAAGCTAACTCAGTGCTTGGCTTTGCTAAGCGCTGATCTAATGAGGTTCTTGATCCATCTTTCACGAAGGCATTCTACGTTACCTTGGTTCGACCTCTGATCCAATATGCTAGTCAGTTTGGTCTTGGTATCACAATATCCACATAAATCGTGCATTGAAGCAATGCAACGTACATTTTTTCGCTTTGCTATCCGTGGACTTAATGTTTTAAGTTTAAACTTTTTTGATAGTAAATTCTTATTAATTATTTTTTTCAATGTTTATGATCATATTTGTCTGTCATATGTTTGTGAAATATTTTAGTTACATTTCCTTGCTCATAAGGAAACTAATTGCTCTGTAAAATATTTGTTGTCAGCCAGCAAAATAGTAAATAGTAAAGTTAGGTCAGTCATAAATGTGGCAACAAGAACGTACACGAAACTACACGAAATTGAAAACGTTTTTCAGAAATTGTAATTATAGATCTGTAGTAGGTAATTTTCAACAGAATTGATAGAACAACATTTCTATATATTGAAAATGGACAATAAATAATATGTTTAAAAATTTAATCGTCGCCCCAAATTACTTAATTATAATGAACAACCAAAGCCAGTTTATTATTAAATTGGTAAAAACACAAAATATATATAACATTCAACCAAAATTGTGTATACGGACTACATAAAAATAATGGTTCTGGTCCATCTAACGTTTATTTTACATCCCATTTAATACCATTAACGAGATCTAGATGAGTTGGTTTATAAAAGCTTAAACCGCTTTATTATAACAGCACACATACACACACACGGCAACATACACAACACAAATTTAATTGTTCTGAAAAATTTCGATTATACGCCAAATAATTACTCACGTTAACTCAGTATAACCGTATATAGTCCTATACGTAGGTACATGGAAATAAAATTAGCTGGTCATAAAGTCAACTGGAATGGGTAAATAACTGTTTTTCAGGTTTGTAATATATGAAATTCAGCAAAAAAAAATTAAATGGACATATAACCAAAAAATAATATTAAGTTTAATTGATATTTTCGAAATACGATTCAAATCCAAACTGATTCAAAAATCGTGTGTCAATTTTATGTTATTTCAAGATTATCATTAAATTGGTATTTTCGGTTTATTTGCACCTAGCTAATTTACTTATATTAAGGTTGAAAAATGGTATACAATAAACTTTATATTATCAACCTTCCATTTTGTGAACGGTAAATATATACGAGTGCATCACTTGCAGTACAGTATATATATGATTCTATATATAGATTGATTTGACTATATAATTTTCAAAAATATCTATTTAAATATTCATAAATTACTTGACTAACCTAGTCCTACATAATCCGATTAAATACAAAAAATAAATTAAAAGCTTTAAATATATTAAAACAGCAACATAAAATTAAAATTCAAAATCAAATCTAATTAAATTATAATGCTTCTAAATTATATACCAAATGGAATAAAGGTATAACGTATACGTAAATGTTTTATAATGTTTAGTTTAGTTAGGCAACTGCCTTTTCTTGTTTAAATATTAAAATATCATTAAATATTTATTTTATTGAACACAATACAGTAGAGATGAAAAATGCAGAACTGGCTAGGAAAATAGGTAAAAAGGGGGTTTAGGAATTAAATAACGTTTTCTTAAATTTTATAAATCCTATCCTACAATACTCAGTCAGAGGAGAAATTGTTAATCATTGTGGGAAAGCGTTTTTGCTGAAGAATAAACCCCTATAAAACTATAATGTTACAGATGCCGTTTTGTTGCATTAATTTTGAAAGTTTTGTAGGACACAACAATAAAAAACAATTCAAAATTTAATTTGTTATATCTTTTGTCACCCGACGCAACACCCGATTTTCTTTTAACACGAATACAAAGATCTTGAACACATCAAAATTGATTTTAAATTAAAACTTGTTATTCCTGTTTAAATTTCAACGAAATAGTTAATTATTGTTGGAAATTTTATCTTTACACGTATTTGAATTCTTTAACTCAATGTATGAAGTTTCATTCCGAACAGTCAAACCTCCTGGACTGCAAAGATGTCAAATTTCGGTGATTAAAGTGGTATTTATCTAAGCCATTTGAGGTAAAATTTTAAAAAATTGGTTTGAAACTAAATTTACAATATTTTCCCTTTGAATCATTTTTTCTTAAATGCTATATTTCTTCAAAATATTTACAAAGAACGAAAAGGCTCTTATATAAGCTACCCCTTCCGATGAATCTGTTTTGGTTAAGCTTCCCTCCCACTTTATGGAAAAACATTTTATTGTCAAAAATCGTCATTTCCGCTACGGGTTGTTGCTTGATTGTCGAATAGAAAACTGTCGGTTATCAAGCAAAATTAAACAAATATTTTACTAAAATTTTGTACAGATCCCAGTGAATTTTGGTCGAAATTATTTTACCGGGAGTAGCAGCTTTTGTAGGAGATTTTGATTTTTTTTTACCGGAAGTAACAGCTTCCATATAGGAGGTTTTTTGTGGTTCGCAAGTATTTTGACATAATAAATATTTTTTACAAGAAAAACTTCTATTAACTAAAAAAATTCTAAATTAATTTTGCTACCATTCTAGACTAGTGTTCCAAAACTAAAGCGGTAATGACGATTTTTGACATAAACAACTTTTTTTTAACGAAAAATTCTGCCCTGTTAAGCCCAAACGGATTGATTAACTGAAATGAAACTTCATACTTAAGCTTTTCTCATAAATCGAAACCATAAACTAAACAATTCTAAAAAATTTGCGACACTTACTCTTGCTCTATATCAGTTTCCCAACCTATAAGTGAAAATTTTTAGAAAAAAAAGAGTTTGTCAACAAAAATTTGACATTTGATCGGGATGATATTTCGAACCTAAACTGTATCCCTTTATTTATTTAAATTGAGAAATCCCAATAAATTTTGACCGAAGTAAGTCCACCGGAAATCACAGATTCCAGAGAAGCGTTTTCGGCTTTCTACCGGAAGTGACAGTTCCATAGATGCTTTTATGATTTTTTCATATACATTTTAAAACGTATTAATTTACGAGAAAAACTAATATTAAATAAAATGTTTTAAAATGATTTTGTAACAATCACATTTAACCCACAATAAATTAATTTTTTTTAATAAATTTAGAGATTAAATTTCCAAACAACTGTATTTTGAGAAGAGTATTTTGAGAACTAACCAGTTCTCTGAAATGTAAAAAGGGACAATATTTTTTGATTATACAAGACAGTTTTACGGTCAGGTACGGTTAAATGAAATTTGGTGTATTCAAGATATATATTGGGATTGCGATGCTAATCAGAAAAAAATTTAACCAAGGTCATTATGTGAACAAAATCGTTTGAGAGAGGAGACTGGTCAATTTTTATAATCTTTGAGATGCAGGGTGAATAAAAAATTTAGTTCAGAAAAAAGTACACACAAATCAATCAATTCAACTGCAACTTCCATTAACCGGATAGCAACCAACTAATTTAACTGGTAATTATAGGCTTATTTAGGATCAACGTGGTTATCTTGCACCTGAATCCGTTTAGGAGCTATGATGCTTTAAACAAAAAAAACATAATTTCTTTTTATAACAAAAAGTTATAGTTTTTTTTATTTAATTTTAATTCTCCATGATATCCCCTACAATCCCCCAAAACAAAGTTTGGCTCGAGAGTAAAAGTACTAGATGGTGTTATAGAAGGTGGTCAAAATGCCCTCCTTGTAATTCTTCCCTTAACTGTTGAGCTGCTGCGTGTATTCTTGGTAATAGTTCTGTTTTTGTTTAAATTTTTTTGGAGTATACAAACGCATTCTTCGTTCCTTAAACAAAAATATCTAATACATTTAGATTAGCAGATCTAGCAGGCCAATGAATTGGGCCATTTTTCCCAATCCAGTTATTTGGAAAATTTTTGTTTAACCAATTCCTAACAGTTATGCCGTTGTTGGTAGGTACACCAACATATTGTTATGTGTGCAAGGATTTATGGTCCAATTAAATTATCCCACCAAATATCCTACCAATTGTAGTGAATTGAGACTCATCCGTCCATAGAATACGTTTCACAAAACTATCATTGTCAAAATTCGTTTCAATCAACCAGTTACAAAACTATAATCTTTTATATTGGTATGTCGGTAATAGTTCTTGAACGGGGGTTGTATAGTACCGATAAAGATTCTCGTTGTACAATAATTGATTAATTTTGTACCGTGAGACGTTCAGTGTTAAAGCGAACCTCCTTATGCTAATAAGTGAATTTGCTGTTAAATTATCAATTATTTCATCGTTGACATCTAAATGATTTGGTAAGATTGAATGGGGATCCGTCCGCGTATTTGATGTTGTTACAATATCTCGCAGCCTTCTTTGAATTGTAAATATTGTAAAAAACGCGATGCGTCGGAAATCTGCGTGCGGATATTCGTTGGGAGCTCGTAAAAATGAATTAATGTTCTCCTCGTCTGCGAACTGTGCCATCGTAATATTAATTTTCTTAAATTATTTAGAATTTTAGATTCACAACACTGATACAACGCTACACAATTTCTCAAAACTAGTGAAAATATTTATTTTTTTAACGAATTTTCATATGATAATGAAGGATATCAAAAATTGAGTACTCGGTGTCTTACTCGGCAAACTAGTTGTTGACAAAAGTGATGGCGTCTTCATTCGATGAAAATTTACGTCCTCTGAGCCAAACTTTTTACTTAGGGAACAATAAAAAATCACTTGGGGCTGAGTAAGGATGGTGGTCAAGCAGTTCAAACAGTAATTCATGAATTTTCGCATTTAACCCCGTTAAAGTGTGAGACGGCGCATTATCTTGGTAAATTAAGACTTTTTTCCACAACTGTGGTCGTTTTTCCATAATTGCTTTCTTCAACTTGTTAAGGAATGATGCGTAGTATGCTTCTGTAATGGTTTTCTTCTTTTGAAGATAATCTGTAGCGGCTCAAAATAAATAAAATCCTTTTCACTTCGTGGCACTCCTCGTAGCAAAACTATTTATACGTCGCGCCGCTTAACTACGAGGCATAGCTCGTTTTGCTGAACATATAGCTATTTCGCCATCTACATTCGCGAATCTCGATAGTAATCGATTATCGATTAATATCGAGAGTTTTACCAAGCCGCGAAAAACGAAACCAAGAAACGAAAAAGAATGAGTCGCGTTTAGAAATCCAAGAGACACGGTCTCACAAAAATAATAATAATAAAGTGTTAGTGCTACGAACAATCGTCTGCCATCTCTAGGTGTGAACCTTATATTAAGAAACTGTCTGTGCGCTAAATAAATAAATAAATAATAAATAAACAGTTTATACAAAATATAGTGAGTGTTATTAATTAATTAAACATAAGAAAAACCCGGAAACACCCACTATAAATCAATTAAGATAACTCCCTGAATGTCGCAGAAACCGTCGGTATTGCTTTCCCGCAGACAAAGGAACAACCTTTGCCAATTTTGGGCCAGATTCCTATTTAGCAGTCCACAGTTTTAACTGCAATTTTGATTATGCAGTGTAATAGTGTATCCAGGTTTCATCAAGAGTAATTAGCCGGCGCTAAAAATCTGATTTATTACGTGCCTAAACTAGAGCGTTGCAAGTGTTCATTTGAGCGTTCACACGTTTCTGGCCCAAAGTGAGAAAATGCGGCACCAAATGTGCGGACTGCTTTCTCATGCCTAAAACTTAACTTAATATGTGACAAACACGTTCTGTGATTCATAGACTCTTCTTTAGTATTAATTCTAATTCGACGGAAGTCTAGTACCATTTGGTAAACTTGAGCGATGTTAACGTCAGTGGTTACACATTTTGCACGTCCCGAACGTTCGTCATCACAGAAGCTATTATAACCACGTTTAAATTCAGCTGATTAATATTTCACGGTGGTAAATAATTATTGCCTTTTAAAAATATGTTGTTTATAACTTGGACCGCTGCATGGTGCATTGTGATATGATCACTTCAATTGTACATAGTACATTTTCCTCAGAGATTTTAATCGCATATTTCTTGGATATATCATTCGAAATATATGCCGCTATACAGCGGTTACAGTTCAGTTATTGAAATACATGTAATTGACAAAATGGCATTTGTCAGTCTAAACCAAATCATTAATGTATATTGTCAGATGATCGTTTGTAGGGTTAAATATTAGTGTCTGGTTATTTATTTGAATCTCACTTTAATTTCAACGTAAGCTGCAACAAAAGTCTGTATAATAAAGAACGACGAACATTATAAATTGCATCTCCTGAATATAAAATTAGTTAAAGGTCAATTTGTTAACGATACATAACTGGACTACAATATGACAGATTTTTAAGTTCTAAACACATTTTTTCTAAATATTGGTTGGATGCCATGTTTCGACTACAGCGTGATTTGGGGTGCAATAAACAAATTTTCCAAAAATTTGTTTAGTGGAACTGAATGAATGTAGGTCAAATGAAAATGTCGAATGTTTGTTTTTTAACTCCAACCAATACGACTTATTTTATTTATTTAAAGAATGTTTATTACGTGAATGCGCACAATCGCTTGCTTTCTCGCTATTGTTATTTTTTAACAAACCCTTGGAAGTCAGTTTTATCCCTGATCGCTGAAAATCGTGCCATGCAATTTCAATTTTCAAAGGTTGAAATAGATCTGCGGTTGACAACTACCGAACAAAATGATTTTTGTCAGCTACACCAAAAGATAGTATAGAAATCGTATCTCCGGAAAAAACACTTTACCAAATAAAATTTTATTTTTCAAATGTAAATCGAAAATTAATTGTTTCATCTTTAACCAATATTTGAAATGCATAAAAGCAAAAAATCTAATTATAAAAATAGGTCGTGTAAATTACCAATATAAGCGTAATCATTAATTTCGTTTATTGAATTTAAGCTGGATTAAATATGTAGCATTTCCAAAATAAGTCTTTTTTGAAATTTTGTCGTTTTTCTAAAATGTTTCTAAGTTTCAAACCCTACCTAGTAAATTATGGTGCAATCTTTACATTTTTTTGATAAACAAGATTTGATTCTTTTTTTATTGGTCTCGAACCTCTTAGTTTTGTAATGATAGTATTCTAAATTCAGAAGATTTTCCACAAAAAATTTTAAATGTCACAATACCACTAAATTACATTTGAGTTTCCTTAGATGTTACGTGCTTGTTCATTCACCAACACTATTAAAGAAAACTGGAGGAGTATATACTCCGAAAACGAAATTTAAAAATTAAATTGACTAAAGTTCAATATGTGTGGTACCGTTAGCAATTGTTTTGACTAATTCTGATTATTCTTTCGGCAATAAAAATTTTCAATAAACTTTTGGTTGTCAAATGGGCTTTGTAATTAGTCGCATAACTCCAAATTTATTGATAGACTAAACTGGACTTTCAACCATGGTTTTATGAAAGTATGCAAATGATATTATAACGGCAATCCCTGATGACAAAATTGATCTGACTCAAGTTAAATTTCTACCATATAACAAACACGAAACATGCGTGCTAATATACAAAAATATACATTTAGGCGGAATATTCTGGAAGCAGGTATTGCATGAGTCAAATAAATAAATAATAAAAATTACCTAATTGAGACAAAAGTCCCATAAACAGAGAGGTATGTTATTTAATAATGCCAAATTTTCGATCCCTGGGTTTGGTAATATGAATAATAAGCAATAACTGCAACAGTTGTTGCACGAAACTTTAATAAAAAATGTTTTTTACACTTAACAAACACATTTTATTAAACTCTTGTTTTTTACCTGCATTTACTAAAATAGAAAAATGCCAAATGATCGGTCCCTGGGTTCGCTGATATAAATTGCACGCAATAAGTGTAACAGTTGTTGTACTAGATTTCAATACAAAAATTTGTTCTATAGCAATCAAAAGTCTCATATATAGACCTGCATTTTTAAGATGGCCTTGGCATGTTGCATGAAACTTTTACGAAAAATTTGGTCTACAGAAGACATAAGTCCCATATGTAGACATGGTTTTTTGTTATGGCTCTAAAAATAATAATTTCAACAATAGTTACACGAAATTTCAATGAAAAATTTTGTTTTACAAGACAAAGTATTTAGATTACTTTCTTATTATGACCTACGCAATTACTTTAATACAAAATTACCAAATTTGTATTAAATTACCAATTTTTCAACCTTGTAGTGTATAATAATTTAATTTTGTGTGAGATAAGATAAAAATGGCTTCGGACAGTAGGGCTTTAATTAGTGATATAAAATTCAGTTTTATCATCTTTAATATTTTATTAAGTAAAACCATCCTTGATATTACATAAGTCAGTTGGTTGTGTCTTATAGATTCAGCTTAACGCGTCGGAAATAAATTACGTTTTAGTAAGGAATTTAAAGGATCGACCATTTCGCATTTTTGCCACAAAATTCACATCTCATTTCACAAAATGTTTGCTTGTTATTCATACGAAAGAACCCAGGGACCGACCGATTGGTACTTTTTGTTTAAGTACATGTTAAGGCGATAACAAAAAAAACTATCTCTATATATGGGATTTATACCTTCTGTAGAACAAAATTTTTCATAGAAGTTTCGTGCAACAACAGACTGTTGCAGTTATTGCTTGTTATTCAAATGAACGAAAAAGGGACCGATCAGTTAGCATTACCATTCGTACTTTATTCTATGCCTCATGCTTTATCTCACAATATTGGCTTAAGACATTTTTATTTATACATTTTTACATATGCCGCACATTAAAGTGAATGATGAAGGTTTCGATTTTGTTACACAATGTTGTTTTTTTCGCCTAATAATGGTGCTGCAAGTTTTGGCATTTTTATTTAAGAGCAACATTTAGAGATATAACTAAGCACTACATACTTTTAGTGTAGATAAGAAAATTTGTTATTTTTTGTTATTGTTATGTATTTGACAGACATTCTTTTCTGGTTGTATTTGACTCATTAGATAATAGAATAAAGTTTACTGTTGAAAAAGAAATTAACCACAAAATTTCATTTTTAGATTCACTATTAATTCATGAGCCGAATATAAAAATTTTTTTTCAGAGGCGCCATAAAAATGCCTGCGGTCTGGTCGATATCTAAATTTTACTTCTTGGCTTCCTACCTTTTACAAAATTAACACAATCAAAATTTTAACTCAAAAAATTCTAAAATTGCACCTTTTACATCGAAAGTCTTTTTGGAAGCTGCTTTGTTAGTAGATCGTTGTCATCCTTCCAACGACAAACACAAAAAATTGTTCGATTTGTAAGCGACCAATCTGCAATGAACATGCAGAAACAATTACAAATAGCAAGTTGTTTCCAAAACTGATTTATAAATCAAAAAAATTGATTTGAGATCAACATTTTTGATCGGACGTCCGCGACACGTTCTTTCCAATTAAAAAAATTGATTTTTTTATCGCAGGCAATTTTGAAAAATCTCAACATTTTCAAAAACTTAAATTTTTTAAAAAATCGAATGTCAATTTTTCAAATAATCAATAACAAAAAAAATGAACCGTGTAACGTGTACTTTGCTATACAATTTTGCTTTTATCGTTGTTCCTTCTTATTTTTCTATCACAAGATTTCCAAAAACGCCAAATTCTGATAAAGGAAAAGCCAATGACCGCTAAATATAAGTTTACAGATTTGTAGCTAAACTCGAAAGTAAAAAAAGATCTATTTTGGAGATGTTGCATATTAAATCCAGCTCAAATTCAATAGAAAAAAATTAATGATTACGCTTTGATGACAATTCATTCCATCTTTTTGCTTTTATACATTTCAAATATTGGCGAAAGATGAAACAATTTATTTTCAATTTACATTTTTAAAGTTAAATTTTATTTTGTTAAGTGTTTTCGGTAGAATTTTTTTTCGAGTAGCTAGCAATATCTACAGAAAAATAGCTACATTTTAGATAGCCTTGATGTCGTTTCTATTTTTCATTGAATATATTTTTTGAAAAAATGAATTATTATTCATTTTATAATGGAACCGAAAAGATTTCAAAAGCTCAATAAAAAGTAATTTAGAGCTATACAACCATTGTTTATATTTATTACATATAAATGATCGCGACTGTATATTAAAGTTTTATTATCACAGTCACAGTATTTCGTTTTAATTATTTAATTTTTAATATGGTTTCGTGGTACTAATTAATTATTATATAAAATAATAATATGCTGATCCACTTTATGAAGCCAATATAAAAATAATTATATGCTAATTTGGCGTATATTTAGTTTTAATGTGTTATAACAGGATTTTAAAAGCAGATTAATTTACATTTTTGTTTTTGTTTATTATTTTTTTGTTTGTTAATATTAAAACATGAAAAAATATTGTTAATTAAAGTAATTGCGTGTCCCATAAACAAAGATACTACTATATTATGTATAAATTATATGTGTTTACCAAACATTATGTGGAGGCATATAAATTATTAAACATAGTAAATTTATATTCATATTGTATATGACACTGAAATGATTTGATGTCCTATATTACATATAGCATGAGGGTTTTGTTGTAAGTAGCTTATGTATTTCATAACTTATTATTAACAGTATAAGTATTTAATTATGTATATAACACAGTATTAAACATGTTTACTCGACAGGTAAAAATTAGTAGATATACAACAGAATTGAAAACCTAGTAAATGAACCCCTATATAATGTGTAAAAGGATTATATGCATGGTAGGATTAAATACATAATTTTATAAAACTTTTAATTTTTATTTTATTCTAAATTATGTAAATGAATTTTATTTTAAATTATTCGTGAAAGTGTTTAATTATTATAACACAAAACACACCATACCAAACATAATTACCAACAGACAAAAAAATTTAACTCAACAGAACACTATTTAAAATTTTTGTGAATTTAATTAAGTATTTATATTAAAACAGGATAAAGTGAAAATTGTTTGGGTAATGCAAAATGTTTATGAATTTTATTCGAGTTATAAAAAAAACATGTGCAATGCCCCAAAATAAAATGTGAAATTGAAATTTCAGCGTCCCCGTATCCTGGGTATATAAAATTTATCATAACTCACCACTAATCGAATTTTACACGTATAGGTAATTAGTTCAAATGAAACGCCAGAAAAATTCGTCCCCTCCCGTAGCCCACCTAAAATATACACCAGTAAAAGTCGTGCCAAATTTATTTGAACGTAGTAAATTATAAATTATTTTATTTTTTGTTGGTTTGGTATCAAAAAGTAAAACATAAATTTAAATTTTTTATTTAAAACTAAAATAAAGTTATACGTAAGGGAAAAAATATACCGAGAAGAAAAACATTAAGACGAATAAGAAGAAAATTATTATTATTGTTTCGGTTTTTTTGTGTTCATTTCATAATCAAATTTCCCAACAATCGAAAATCTAATAATTTTTAATATTTTATTCCATTGAATTTCACCCTTTTATGATTATTATATTTTTGTTATTCAATCATAATTCTTAATAAAAAAAAGTCACAACAACAATACTTACAAATAAAATAATAAATAAAAAAAACTTCTTTTGGTAGTCGTCTCCCTACCGAATTTCAACTGTACATAACTTTATAAATATTTTTAATCCGTTACAGTATTTGGGGGTGGAAAATCGTGAAAAACACTAAAAAAAATAATTCTTTTTTGTTCCTGTCCTAGAGCGATTTTAATATACATAAATATACGATGATTTGATTTTTGAATAATAGCAATAAAAAAAATCTTGAAAATATTAAAATGAATATTAAAAATTGAAAAGAAAACCTAGGGAAATAAATGTTTGGTTGACGATTAATTTTGAAGTTTTTACTGCGACTAAAATTTATTTTTGATGAATTGGTTTACGAGGATATAATTCTTATTTTATTTTAAAGCGACACTTAAATGGTGAACAAATTTAAGAATTTGTCACTTCGTATCAATTAATATTGTTTCACTGTTCACTGCTGAACCTAAATAACATCAATCTTTCGGCTTCCCCGATTCAAAACTATTAGACACCTAGGTCTCCATCTAGAAGGTTGATGTGGAAGGATCAACTCAAAACAAAATGCCAAAAAATCAATTTCAAAAGGGTTAACATAAATTGGCTAATCAGTATAAAGTTTCTAAATTAATACTAGGATATAAAATCTAGTTCTGTCCTCTATCCTCTGCCATCAATCATTTGTGCTTCGATATTGCTAAGGAATCGAAAGTATTGCATCTTTCACCAATTTATTAATTTTAATAGTTTGAAAGTATAATTGCATGTTAACCAACTCGACCTTCAGTTTCCATGATTAAAAAAGAGAAAATTAAGTCAAATCCAAATTAAGTAGTTTTGATTGGTGGAACTCACATCTAAAATAGTAAAATAATATTTTGCTATAAATAAATCTTGCAGTATATTATCTCAAGGATATTAAACAAATCCTTCATAATTGTGGCTTTAATAATTTGGGGTAAAGTTATTTTTCGAAGCAAAGTACAGTAAAATAATCATGAAAAATTTCGACTTTTCGAGAAGTTGAAGATTTACCATTCGTTGTATCGCCGAAGTGAAAAAATGTTTTTTTAAACCCCTGTATGTGTTTGTGTATGATATGTGCAGACTTCAAGTTTGAGGTCTAATAATTTGAGTTTGAAGTCCCCAATTTCCATAAATTGAGAGATTTTTGGGGGTTTTAGCCACAATCTGTCCACCGAAAGTGGCACATAGAAGCTTTTTTGTTTTTTTGCAAATATTTTGAAAAGTTTATTATTTACGAGAAAAACTAAAAGACTCTACTATACAGTATTCCCAAACCTGCGAAATAATGAAAAATACCAAATTACGTTTTAAGAAAATATAAAATTTTATTTTTTCATTCACAATTTGTGCGGTGCAGTAGAATTATAAATTAAAATTATATCACAAGACATCTAGAAAATTTTTCCAATAAGTTAAAAACTACACCTCGCAGGTTTAAATATATTTAACAGAGATTTATCGTTTATCGAGTATCCATGAATTTTCCTCAGTCATCATAACAAAAATTTATTTTTAGTAGGTCGCGATTTTCTCTAACAGAAAGTAAGACATTTATTTATTACCTTAGTGTTCTGAATATTCTAGAAAGAATTATCAAACATCGTTCCCTTGAGTTCTCCATGGCATTCCTACACGTCGGACATCCTAATGAAAAATTATATTGATTAGGCCACGGTTATCTGTAACAGAAAATTAGTATTTTAAAATTAGCACTTAGAATTTGTGTAGAGAATTATCGTACATCGAGTTTCCCTTTCCTGGGGTTCCTAAACGCCGACTATCCTAACAGATTCTTATTCTGGGTAAGTTGCAATCAACTCTAACACTGAATTAGTTAATTTAGTAACTTGAATGCTCCCTGTTATTTAAGATTGACGATTATAGAATATTCTATAGAGAATCATCGAATATGGAGCGTCCCTTTGAATTTTTCGAGTGTTACTATGGGCCGGTTAACCTAACGGAAACTTATTTTGACGACATCTTGACCTACTCAAATAAAAAACAATTCATGTATAAAAACGCCTATGGTCTCAGAAACTTAGAATAGGCGATTTTTTAATATTCTATAGAAAATTGTGTTCCTAAACGCCGGCCATCTTATCAGAAGCTTATTTTGAGTAGGTCTAATTCCGTTCTAGCAGAATATTAGTCAATTTTAAAAAGTTTATATAGTTCCAAGACACTAAGATTTGATGATTTTCGAATATTCTATAGATATTTATCGTACATTGAGTTTATAAATTTTCTTGGTATGACTAAGAAAGTTAGTCCCTTTAAAAAAATTATATGGTTTCAAGCACGTAAATCGAATTTCTCTGAATTTTTCTAGTGTTCATAAACGCCGGTCGTTATAACGGACACATATTTTGAGTAGGTCACGATTTATTCAGGGAAACCTCAAGTATGATAATTCTATACGGAATATTCAACAATCATCAATCCTTAATTCCATGGCGAATAGCATTTTCAAAAATAACTTATTTTCTGTTAGAGTAGATCGCGGCCAACTCAAAATAAGTTTTCGGTAGGATCGCCGCGGTTCTGGAGCACTATGAAATTTCAGGACAGTTCTAAATACGATAATCCATACAATATTCGTAAATCGTCAATTCTAAATTTCTGGGAAAATATGACTTATTTTCTGTTAGAGTAGATCATGATCTATTCAAAGTAAATTTCAGTTTGGATGACCGGCCTTTCGGAACAGCAGGACAATTGAGGGAAACTCGATGGACGATATTCTTCTATAAAATTTCAAAATTTGTCAATCATTACTGCCTGGGCCCATACAATTTTTTAAAAATGACAAACTTTCTGTTAAGAGTAGATTGTGACCTACTCGAAATGTGTCTCTATTAGGATGGCCAGCGTTCAAGAACACCAAGAATATTATGGAATACCCGATTTACGGTTATTCTCTATCGAATATTCAAAAATCGTTAATCCTATTGCAGCAAACTCGAGACTTCTCGCTTGAATATTCAAAAATCGTCAATCCTAGGTACCTGGAACATTTGAATTTTTTAAAAATGACTGTTAGTGCAGATCGTGATCTACTCAAATAAAGTTTCCGTTAGCATAGGCGGTGAAAATGAAGGGAATCTTGATATACGACAATTCTCTTTATTCTCTATTTTTTGACATATTGATTAACTTTTTTAACATTTTTAGGGCCCAACGGGGTTAGTTAGTCTTACTAATTTTGAAGATAAATTGATGTTTCATTTGCCTTAGATTTACTGAATTTGTTCACAGTTGTTTAGAATGTTACATTAAAAATGACATTTTAAGCAAATTGGCTATAGAAAAGTAGGATTTCGATTTGAAGCTGGAAACTGCTCAAAACTTTAATCATTGATTACAGCAAAACTGGGTAATGTTTTAATCAAATTTAAAAGCTGATTTATTTAATACTTCATAACATTTTAAAGTTGAACAAAATTTTCAACTTTTGAGCATCGAAATTGTTTTGATTTTTTTGCCTGGAAATGGCAAAGGGTAAGTAAATCTTGCTAAATTTGAAGAAAAACAAAAAATTTTGTTTGCCTTGTGGACGATTTATATGTTCAATTTTTTTTCCCAACAAATTTTATAAAAAAATATAAATATAAAAACAGTTACTATTTAAAATGAGTCAGCAATGTCCCATAATTTTTGACAGTTCAAACAGCTTACGTTTAAATTAGATAACGAACAGAATCGAATTGCAAAATAAAATAATTTTAAATTACATACCGCTCACGTTTGCTCTTTTTGTTTCAATCATGTTTTAGGTTACTTGATATTTATTTGAAATTTTTTTGAGTTTTTTTATTTTACTGCTATAAAATAGTCGTAAAAACTATATATTATGGCAACATTCCCAGTTTTATGCCAACATTTGCTCAAATTAAATAGTAAAAAATCCAATTTTATCTTAGTGGAATTTGTTTTGTGCTCCTCTCGCAAACAAAAATCGTAACATATACTTAACCCTTTATTCTTTACTAAAAAATAAATTGGGAACATGAAATCCTCCATTAGAATGTCATGTTATGTAACGTGCAGATTTATTCTAATATTGTTTTAAAAATTTTGTGCCTCCCTGCACGTCTTTGCTCCGGCTAAGCTCTCTTGGGTTGGTACAGGGCGAATTGAACATGACATCAAAGCTACCGTTTTATTAACACCAGATTGCGCACTAAGATTCAGCATCCCACCCCTTCAGTTTGGTGAATATATTGTTTATATCGTCGTCCTATCTTTCACTTGTAAACTGATTTGAGCGTTAAATTTCGTTGTTTTTATTCTTTTTAAACCTTAAGGCTCACATCAGCATTTATGCATGTTCACACCAGGCTCTACATAACAACTGAGTTTACAATATGAAAAACACTACATAACTGTTTTTTATTGGCACTTTAGTCAGTCATCGAACTATTTATCAGTTTACGGCCAGTTACACACTTTCTCACTGGAATATATTTGCGTTCTACCACAGTCCGCGCACAAACACAAATATCTATAAATTGTGAAAGCACATAAAAAATTGTATGCGCCACGTTTCGAGCCTTAAGCTCCTACACTCACACGTCTGATTCACTGTGTCAGATAAGAAATATAAAACAAATATGTTTTCCAACCCTTGTCCGTGTTTTGAACCACCATGAACTTTACACTTATTCATTGGGCTACCCAGTGTTTTAGTTTGGTTGATGTTTATAAGCCCACAGATAATTTTCCTTTTATTTATTCTTATTTTAGCTTTCTTTGTTTTTGCTCACTTATCATCTCAAAATGGACTATTTTTTAGTATCTCAATATAATGTGCTTACGAACAGGAACAAATTCGAAGATAATTTTCATATTTTTACATTTTGTTTAACCTTACAATATTTAATTTATTCTCAAAAATATATATATACTTAAATTTTATTTTTAACAACTTTTACCAAAAAAGAAATATATAATATATCTTTCAAATTCTGTACAATTTTTACAGAACATTACATTTCTGTAATTTTACACCTCAACACTTTTCTTTTTTGCTCCGATCTGGATCGTATCGGTATCATCACTTTCCTTTTTGTAACTTTTGATAGTTGTTTTGATTTCCCCTTTTGACATTCTCTTGGGTTGTGAACTTGTTACCCTATATTGATCCACTAAGCACTTTTATATTACCACTTTGCCATACCATGTTCATGTCGTCGCTCGTTCTCCCGTGAGATGTAATGAAAAAAGAAATGAAAAAAGAAATGAACAAAGCAAAAGCTTCATTAATATATATTTTTAATAAGAATGACTCTTACACATTAAAACCATCCACCTTATTGTATTTGAGCGTGAAAATAGGATGAAAGGATTCGAAAAATGTCGTTGGAGAATGTTTGTAAAAATTTTTGGGGACACTCAGTCGAATGATCATATGAAAACCCTTTCCGTTGGATTTAACAATCTGAGTACCATTAACATTAGGTAGCTATTGCCACTTCATCCGGCGGAAAAAAGCCACAAATTTTATTTCAAAAACGTTTCATAACAAAATAATTTTCAAACAAGTACGCTCTCACACTTAGGCGGCAGGCCAATAGTCGGATAGAAATCCATTTTAAGTAAATTTTTCGGTAAATTTATTTATTTTTCAAAAACCCTATGGCAATAACTGATCAAAGAATCTGTTCTTAATCCTATTTTTACCATAGCAAACGTTTTAACGTCGGCCTAAAGCCTCAACCAGCCACGACTTAAGAGTTTAAGTACACGCCGATTGCACCACTTCGGTTAGTACTATACAATCACCAAAATTCATAAGCTGCTCGTCTTAAATAAACAACTGACCTCTAAATGTTGGTGGTCGTACCACTCTCCTAAGTAGTCCAATCGGCGTGTAACTTAAGCTCTTAAGTCGTAACTGGTTGAGGCATAAGTATGTGAGATCGTGAATTGTTCGAAAATTATTTTGTTAAAAATACATTTGTAATTAACTTCTGTGTTCAATACAATAATCAAATAAATTTATTACTAACATGACGTTCTTTGTACCATTAATTCATCATCATGCTATGTTATGAGATCGATAGGTGCGATAGTCCCTTAAATCATATAAATGAAATCGACTAACTCGCCTACCATCCAAGCCCTATAACTCATAAGCATTTCACAGATTTTGGCGATATATATCTGCAGCAAGAAGCTCTTTATCAATATATAGCATACTGAAAACTGTCTCAGACGAGTTTTTAGATTGTTTCGTTTCGAATACTGTTCATACGCATTCGACAATTTTTTCGACAATGTTCTTTGTACCTTGGTCAGTTTTTTAATATGGCTTTCTTGACCAAAACGTAAATTATTTATGTTCAAGGTCTCTTCCCGCGCGATAGCAGTAATCATGTCTCTTCCAAAATTTATTATAGTGAGGAATCATGCACCGACATACGACTTGCACAGACTATATAAGCAATGAACTTTGCATTTACTCTTTCTGCAGGGTTAGCCTGCGCATAATGTAGTTAACATTAAGCCATTAATCCACTCTGTAATTTTTTTTAAAAGGTTTTAAGATGTTTCAATACAAACTAGCTGCCGTTGACCGATATCAGAGCTGAGGGTACGCCAAACACCACAAGAATAAACTTTCTTCCAAGTATTTGGTTCGCGATATCGAATAAGCTCGCCTCACGGCCTTCAGCATTATGAAGTTGCTAAAAATGCCAATTACAAGTATAACTACTGATTCTCGAATTTGGCCGGTTGGTTGGTATTCATGGCTCATATACATGGACAATCACGATAATTAACACTTTGGTTTCTTTGGCTGACATCTGTCACAAACCTTGCCATATTGCCGCACATTCATAACCATCTTTTTCCGGTAATATTTCTGTTGGACACGTTTTGAATACGCTAATGTGTGTCTAATTAGATCGTGATCATGGTTATTATACATTATTGTTTTTCTATCAGACTAGAAAACATACCATTTCCAACCCCAACTGCGTCTGTTCAATTGCCTTCAACAGTCTGACAATATTTGTATAATATTTCATGTTTAGCTTGGAAATCATGACACTTGTCCGGGGACTTAATGATATCCTTCCTGACTTCTGATATCATTGATCGTTATGCATCACAATATCCACTTCGATTGACTACTGTGCAACAGTTCAAATTATATCACTGGAGACGCATAGAGCAATGGGCCAACCTATGATGCATGGTCATTTAGGTTCTTCAACCATATCAGTAAAACGCAGTTTGTTACCAGTTTACGAAACTGGTTAAAACTTCATAATCATTCACAATTGATCAATATTTTCAACATTTGAGTACCGAAATTCTTTGATGAATTTTTGCCTGGAAAATCATGTTTAAAAAATAGAGCATATAAGTCATTGCGCCAAAGATCTACGCTCTCAGAGCCTCAGAACTAACGATTTCCTAATATTCTGTAGAGTTCAGAAGTTGTCTTTTGGTTCTTGTGGCAACAAGATGTTTTGCTTTTTCTACACTATGCAGTGAATGGTTCCAGTTCTTTTGTGATTTTATGGCTTGGGACAACTGGTCATGGATGTTACCTTTGATCTCACCGCAACAACATCTTAAAAACATCAAACAATAAGGACAATTTATTTGGAACTAAATTGACCTGCATGATAGAAATGAGCACGTGTGCTCAAAATAGAGCGCACCGTTCTTCAAAATTCTTATATGTTTATTAATAAATAAATAAAATGTATAGTGTTTTCCTGAATTTTTGTAACGTATCTAAAGGCCGGCCCGCTTAATGAAAATGAATTTTTAGTGATTCTTGGTCCACTTTAATAGAAAATTAGTCACTTTTAAATAATTCTATACTCCCAGGTACTTATAATAGTTGTGTTCCAATGGAAACAATTTGCTACTCACAAGTACTTATGAGTAGATAACCAAAGGAACGGGCAAAATTATGACAGCAACATATTTTGTTGTACAAAATCAAATTTGTTTGAATATTTTCAGACAATTTGGTAATACATAATGGCAAAAATTGGACATACCATGAAGGCAAAGCCTTAATCTGTGCGTACGCTGGCAGGAAAGAGGAGTAATTGAGGTTCTAATAGTGAAAATGTAAATAAAATTAATTTATATATATTTATTATAAAATCCACCGCTTTAATAGTCGAATCAATTCCATCAGTTTAATAATTTTAAATATATATATTAGGATATTTATAATTGGATCAATTTAATAATTATAATTAGTAGCTAATTGTAATTTTACAAATTTTATTACAATTTGATAAGTAATTTTCCACAAAAATCCCTTATTGTCAATCAATCGAATATAAACAAACAAAAAATTGTAATAAATCTGACATTTCAACATAATCAAACCATCACAAAGCCATCTGTTAGATTTTTTGAAACTAATATACCTACCGTCAAATTTATGCGTAACTACTTTCAACATCTACACCACCATTTGAGCATGGGTAGCTGCGAGTAGTTACAAGTACTTGTGAGTAGTTTGCTTTCTCCATTGGAACACAGCTAATGTAGGAGTTTTAAATATTCTGTAGAAAATTATCGTATATCGAGTTTTTCTGAATATTTCTGGTGTTCCGGAAGGCCGGGCATCCTAAGAGGAACCTATTTTAAGTAGGTCACGATTTATTCTAATAGAAAATTGGCCATTTGTAAAAAATTCTTTGATCCTAGGAACTTATGTTTATCGATTTTTGAGTATTCTGTACAAAACTTTCGTAATTTGAGTTAAGTTTTCCTGAATTTCCGTGAAGTTCAAAATTTTTTAAAATAAAATTAAAAAATATTACGATAGATCTTTAGAGCATACAAACATTATTTTTGATATTGGCATGTCAGATCACCAAGAAAATGTTAGGAAATTCGTCTCGCGATAATTTTCATAGCATATTAAGAAATCATCAATCCCAAGTGCCTAGAAGCAAAATTTTTTTAATAACGTCATATATTCGTCTCTCTCTACTCTTAGTAAGTTTCCGTTATGATGGCCGGCGTAAAGGAACTTCCAGAGAAACTAAATACACGTTAATTTTTTAAATGCTCTACAAAAATAGTTAATCTGAAGTGCCCGGAAGATAGAACTTCTTACATTTACTTATTTTCTGCCTACTCAAAATAAGTTTTGTGTTTTATGAATGCTGGCATTCAGGAACACCAGGAAATTGCAGAGATACTCGAAATGTGATAATTCTTGTTGACCTTTTTTGTCAATTTTCGTATTGAAAGCGAAGTTCTACATTTTCTGTTCTTAAAGATCTTCTATAAAACCATCTTCCTCGGTCCAAATTATTTTTCCAAAACTTATGCGAAAATACAGTTTTTTGCCAAAAACAGTGCTTCAAGAAAATTTCGGCCCTGAACACTCAGCCTAGACGGATTGGTTAAAAACAACACTAAGAAAACGCTGTGTTGCAAGCAAAAGATCCTGATTTTATTCGGTTCTGGTTTTAAAGAGATAACCCGAAAATAAAACAAAAATAATCAGAAAAACACAAAAAATTATGTAACAGATAGGTCACTGATTTAAAAATTAAAACAGAAGTAAACCGAAAAAATATAAACTAAGCTTTTTGAATAGCTTTCTCGCAACATATATTTATTTGTTTTTGTGTGTACAGATTTTAAACATATAAAATCCCTAGTGTTTTTCATTTTTATCTTACATATATTTCCCACCTAATTTTATAAAATAAATAAACAAGAAAATCTGTAAAAGTTTAAAAATTAAAATAAACAAAATTACTAAATGCGAGAGCAGAAAAAATTGTTGATCTTTTGAATTTATAACGAGACCGGCACGTGCTAAAGACCAAATGAGACCATGATTTGCTACTTGCAAACATTCTTCTTTAATTTGTGTAGCCAGTCTATATTTTTAAAATGAACAAAAAAAAAATAGGAAATTGAGTTAATTTCATGGTGTGTTATTTTCCGTTTTTTTGTTGTTGTTGGATATAGGAAAGTAGCTGTTATATACTTTCTCTGTTTTGTTGTATTTAAAATTTAATTTGGTTCGGTTAGAAAATAAATAAATTTTGGCGTTCCTTATATTAAAATGAGTTTTATTCAATTTGTTGCGGTTTTTTTTATTATTGTACGAAATGCCAAGATTTAATTTTATTTGAATTTCATTAATTTGTAGCGGATAGCTGTTACAGACTAAGTTAATAATGTGATATAAATTAACTCGTCCGTCCTATGGTGCGCCAGACGGTTAATGGTATTTGGCGCAAATGATAATTTGATTAATATTACTTTTGATCTGCGAAAAACATATTTATTGTTGTAAACACGTCAGGTGTATATGTGACATAAAAGTAATTATGTTTAACACTTTGCTGAAAAAAAGATTTCTTTGATATCAGACTGTATGAATGAAATTTGATCCTTAAAAATTTTCAATAAATTAGGACATATTTTTTCCAAATTAGGATGGCTAAAGTGAGCTTCCGATAAATACAAAATGGCTCGTCTGGAAACCTTTATAACCTCCCGAATCTGGAATTTCTTGACTTATGCATATGAGCAATTTTGTGAGATCAACAAAATTATTATGTTCACAATAATCATTTCTTTAAATTTAATTAGTAAAACTTAAATAAAACTTAGCGCTAATTTTTAGTTATCTAAGCAACTAGATATTTGTTACTGTGATTAATGCATAAATGTTGTATATAAACTCGGAGATTTGAACAGAAGTTAAGTAGGTCAAAACAAGACGCCAGTCGGTTATCTTCTTATCCCCTACCAGCTATCTGTCTAACCCACTACCAGTTATAAGTGGATAACAGTACATTAAAATATCGAAAAGCCATATCAAGTGTTTCCAATGATATAACAAGTATTGCGAATAATCAACAGGCATCGAAACTTTAATCTAGAAAATAACAGGCACCGAAACAACAAGCTAACCAACACCAGCATAACACCAATTATTAAAATCAGGTAGTCATAACATGACGAGAACAGATAACGGAGAGGTCAGGAAGGAAGACTAAAAAAATATTTAGAGCCAAAATAGCAGATTTATGGGAATTATAAAAAAATATGTAGAGGCTTAAGAAATAATCTGAAACAAGATCTCACCGTTGTAACACAACTATGCGAATTTCGTGATCATCTATATGTTGGAAAGCAAATAAGGTAATTAAGCAATTAAAAACGAGTGATCACAATCTTACCCTAGATTGTTAATGAGAAGCGAAATATTTGATATATACAAACACATGTTATCACACTCTGGTTCACACAAAAGAGGTAAAATATCATTAAATTCCAATAACTATTGCACCTTATCGTTAGGAGGAACTAAAGCGGGATTATTAGGCAAACGACTTACATTTCATATCGAACCTAGATTATCCTCAGAATTCTTCCCAATTAATACTGAATTAATTAATTATAATTCAAAGCGATATATCGAACATGTCGGCCCTAAGAACATTTTGGTTGGGTTTTCAGATAACAAGGAATATATTAAAATTACTGAGTGGAAATTTAGTTCCGCACCTATGTATGGTAAAGTAACTAAGTAAATAAGGATCCTTTATCTTCCTTCCAGCAGCCCTGTTACCGATACGGTGCAGCGTCAGACGAAACCGAAAATATACCCATTTTCACCATAGATTACATAAATTTAGCATTGAAATAAAATTGGCTTTTTCTTGAATTACATTCGTAAGTCATATTAGAATATTAAATTCATCACATAAACCTGTTTAATCTCAACCATTTGAAAACAGAATGGTTTAATTCAAACTGCTAATTTTGCAGCCTTGATCCATTCGTCAACTCATTAGGTTGACTAATGGCTGAATATTCTTCACTGATATTAAAATCTGTTTTTCGTTATAGAAAATGAGTTTAATATTAAAAGGCAGAGAAATAGCTCAATCCATTACCATTAAAAAACATAATGAAATCCGGGATTTTGTCATAGCCGTTGGATTTGTTCAGGTATTTTTCTCGATTTCAATGTAAAAATAATAATTATCAATTAAATTTAAATCAATTCGCCAACTTTTGGTTCTCATTTCTCCGAATATAGCCTATCTTTCTCTAAAACATTATGATTTTGTCACTTCCACTCATAATGACTATTAAAATTTAAAACGAACCACAATAAAGTGGAAATAAAAAAAAAACAACACAGTTCAGTATTTTTGAAGATAATTATTACAACAACAGAATTCAAATACCGCACACAAAAAAGCTTCCAAACACAAAAGCTCAATAAAAATTTAATAGGATTTTTTGTATTCTTCTAATAACTTCGTACATACCTACACCGCAATTCTTCCAAATAGTACAAAAAAATATAATAAACCCCAAAAGAAAATATACGGAAAAGACTTTCAAAAAACTATTGAAAACAGATGTTCTCATTTTCTTTTAATAATGATTATGCCTTTAAGAAAAACAACAAACGGAAAAATAAGAAAAAAGAAAAATGAAATAATTTTGTTGTTTGCAAAAAAAAAAAATATTATTTAACTCACAAAAAATTTTACAAAATATTCTAGACTTGTGTTAAATATTTTTAACTTTCCGAGATTCTTCCACTTTAAGTTTTCCTTAGTGAAATTTTTATACAAAACATTTCGTCATTATTCATTCAATTTTTATTACTGAAAATTTATTTTTTGTTTTTATACATAATCGTGAAAACAAGCAACAAAGTTAAATATTGCATTGTTATATTACAGAAGAGCGGATACTACAGTTAGCTGTAGAATGCGCGCAGACAGATAGTAAATGTTTAAACTTTTATCGTTTTGATCCCACGTTGAGGAACGATATAAAATTTTTGTTTAAATTAAGCTAGCGAACAAAATGAAAAATTAGTTGAATTATGTAAAGTTTTTTACCTTTTTTTCGCATTATATATTTTGATTTGCCGTGTAATTTTCTTCGTTAATTATTATGAACAGGTGAAATTGTACAAATGCTTTTACCATTAGTATTCCTGTTTTCTTTGTTCACGTATTTATACATCTCATATCTATTGTTACTGTTTTTAACTGTATAAAAGCAACTAAAATATATTATTTCGAGCTTTCCATTTTCTCTATTAACAAATACAGCTTTCAATTTGTCTTTGATATACATACATTAACATAAATGTTTCATATAAGTAAGTATTATACTGCTAATTAACGTGAAGTTATCAAAACTTTAATGTAAATACCGTTATATAAATTAGGAGTAGGCAATTTAAAAAATCTCATTTGAAGATTAACAAAAAAAAATCAATGCCATCGATTAGGATCGAAATTATGATAATTGATCAGCTAGATTCAATGTGGTGATGAAAATGTTGTAATTTTTCCGAAATTTTTGGCTTGCACCTCCTAAAAATGATAGATTAGGGAATCCAAATCGGTTCTACCCGACTTCGTGTAGTTGGGCAATTACTTACCCCTCAGAGACTTCGAGAAATGCTGCAAACAACCGAAACCGACAACCCTCCTATGCATCTCAACGAAAATGGAAAAAATAGAAACGTATGTTTGTAGAAACCGGTGGGGTAATGGTAAAAACACGGAACCGAAAGTTGGGTACCCGAAATTCGGGTAATTGGATTCCCTAGTCGGGTTCCCTCCAACGTATGGGATATGTACGTTTATGTTTTTCCATTTTCGTTGAGATGCATAGGAGGGTTGTCGGTTTCGGTTGTTTGCGGCGATGCTCGATGGTTTCGGGTGTCTCTGGGGATGAATTGCCCAAATACACGAAGTCGGGTAGAACCGACTTGGATTCCCTATGATAGATGCACAATTCTTTAAAGAAATTAAAAAAGTGTTCATCTTACTTACCTCATTTTGGCGATGTTTCCGTCATCTAATTAATCGTCAGAAAATTAATACAAATACCGATTGTATCAAAAAGTTTGCTTTTCCAGATCGATCGTACCAAAGCAACTTTTTTATTTTGTAATAATCGCACTTTGTACCAATTCTAAATTCTTCATACAAAAACATTTTGGTACCATTTATTTTAGTAATAGAATTTATGTGGTACAGCAGTTTGTGTATGGGTTATTTTTGTGAGCGTTTTGTTGTATTAATTCAGAGCCTCCTAAATATAAGAGCCGTAAGATTCCGCCTTTTTTTTCCATTAACTTACCATAGTGTGGAAGCTTTTTGTTCATTTTCATACCAATCAGTGTATTTTAATATTTTTTTAGAAGATTTTTTGTATATAAAAACATTAATGCTTCATTTCAATTTTTAATTTGAATGGATAGTTCAATATTCAGGAAAAGCATATTTTAAAATTGAATCATATTATGTTGAATTAACGCAAAAATATTTAAATTAGTCTACCACAAATTTTTTTTTTATTAAAGAAATAACAATTTGTTTATATGTGTATGTAAGAAATTAGTATAGAGTGTTCCATCAAAAATGTTAGCATTTCTTTCCCAAAACAAACGTTCGTTAAAAAATGCTTTTTGAGTAGCTATGTAATATGGGGGTTACTGTGTTATGGATTCTATTACAACATTGTTGATGAACAAACTTCGAAAACTGTTTTTTCGTTAAATTTCATCGCAACAAATTCGCAGGCTATACTGTTTCATCCTGTAGTATAAACAAACCGGAGCTTCATAAAATAAAAACATTACCAATCAAAAGATGTTTGTTTGTAAATGTTTGTTAACTAAAATTTAACAATTAATTACGTATACTGCCTGGTTCAATAGATTATTGAGATCTCCTGGAACTGAAAATAACCGAATACGAGCGAATTGAAATAAGAAAAGAAAAAATTTGGAAAAAATGTGACATTTTTTTAATATTGTTTTTCAGCGCACAGCAACTACGATGGTAAATATTTTGCGATGAAAAGCTTTGTTTATGCCAACCGAACAATAAATAAAATTCATAATTGTTTTGAGTTTTATTAATTATGTTAAATTATTATATTAAAGATTTCGCGCTTAACTTACAATAATAATGGTTTATTTTCGTAAATAGTTATTTAATTATTTTACGCTTTTCTGTAATTTCAAGTAAACTTATTACAGAGACATCTGTAAACGGATTTTTAAATTACAGAAAGCTCGGTTTTGCAATCGGATAAAATTGAAGTTTTTTACGTTTTGTTCTGTTTTGTAATAATATTTAATTATGAAAATCATGACATCGTTGATTTTTTGTATTCAAAAATAATTTTCGTAAATAGATTTTGATATAAAAATTTTATTATATGAAAAATATTATTGTTTCTACATGGTGATTCATAAAATTTTGTTTCAGCTCACGTTTTCTCTTTAATTTTGTTATAAATGGGGATTAGATTGCTATCAGGTGCATGGTTCATCTCAAAAATTCTGATGTGCATGTGACCAGAATTTACCAAATAAGTTAAATTTTTATAAAACTTAATTTTAAATTGGATATAAGAGGAATCCGCGGCAGCACATTTTATTATCTTACTTTATAAACCTACACAACTAAACGGAAACCTCATTTTTATAGAAAATTAATAAATTTATGCTCCACTTTAGTTTAAATTCACCAAATAAATACTACATTATGATGGCTGATTTTCAAATATGTGTTCTTTGAGTAGTTTATTAAAAATATTAAATTAAGATTTAGATGATTTGTTTAATTTTTTATTCATAAATTCATGTTCAAAAATTTTCCAATTACCACGGTTTCATATAGTAATTCAATAAAAACTTCCCCTTTACTGAAAGCTCTCGTTTTAATATTACGGCTCTTCGAAATCATAGATGGCTCTGATTAATTACGTATTCATGGTTTATGAATAGTAAATATTAAACGTGACAAAATTTTCAGGTCACCGTATAATTGTTCTTGAAACATTAAATGGGTGGGAAAATTATATCAATAAACTTTTGGAGATACCTATTTTAGAGATGCCCAAGCTAAGCTACAAATTGTGCAAATCAGGATTTAATCTGACAAACTAATGCATTTCTTGAATCATTAAACCGAAACAATGCTATGAGTATATCCCAAAAGTAATCAAACCCAAAATTTGGATCATAAGCATTAGTTAAAGAACTAGGTAATATATTTTCAGCTTGCAAAGTCATGTTCTGTATTAGCAATCCTTATTATCGCTTTACAGAGCTTTACGAAACTAGTGATGAATCAGTCTTACAGAAAATAAGCAAAATAAAAAATTTTAGCTAATAGAGTATATCCATCTGTAGAAAAAGCCAGTTTAAATGAATTAAAAAAGTAGGTATTAATATTTCCCCAGATGGTGTTCATTGTATCCGGTTGAGACGTAATCTGGTTACCTTCCTGCAAAGGTTGAAACCACTAGAAGCAAAAACAGTTCAGGAAGGCTTGGCTTTAACAGAATATCAATTAAGTGTTTTAGAAAAGTATTCGATGCCAAAGAAGCACATGGCAAAATATCAAGTGTGCATCCTGATTACCTTGGTACACAAGATGCTTACTATGTTAATCAGATCGGAAAAATTTATCAACAAACTTTTGTTTATTGAGTAAAACAATACTCTGTTTTTTCATTTTTCAATAAATTGAGATAGACCTCTTTCATTTATTTCAAACAACTTAAGTAAGCATGACAATTTTCAAGCTTACCTAGTGCAAATTTTCGAATTTTGCCTCGTAATTGTACATATTTTTTGATTTTACCGTGGTCGCTAAGTTGTTCTCCTTTCGTAAAAGTATGCGCATAGTTTAAAAAGCATTAATTGTGAACTTAAATTTTTGACCATGCTTATCATGTAAACATGCAGGTTTTGCATCAACTAGCCATAAAAGACAATTGTATGTATAATGTATGCACACCTTGTCACTGTAAGTATAGTCATGTGTGCACACATTTCAGGTTAAAATCGCTTGATGTACGCCATTTGGGGAATGATTGTGTGCAAAATCTGTATGCACAATGTATGCAATTTTTGAAACCGTATGCAATCATTTGTTGCTAATATCCAACTGTAGTTAAAACCCTCATTTTAGTTATTCTAGATATACATTTGGTTATAATAATCTACGCTGTATGCATACACAAATGTCAATTATCAACCATTGACAATTTGCAAACACTATATATCGACTGTCACCTAATTATTTATATAATAATATATATGTATATATATATTAATTTAATAAATAATATGAATGTTAACTATCAATGTTATATTATTTTTTAATTAGTATATTTATATAATATAAATTTAGCTTATTTGAAATACATAAAACACATGCTATTTCGGATTTATGGTGAAAGTAAACGTTACACCCCTAAAAAATGAAGCGATTGAAAATTGGAAATTATTAAAAAATAATAAAAAAAAAATTTAGTCAAATTTTCTTTTTTTATGCTCTCGATGTCTCGTGCATATATGAAAAAATGGCTTAAGCAACACAATAAAATGACGATAACGCATCGTTTTTTTACGCACGCATTTTGCAGGCAAACTTTCAAAAACGTACAAAATGAGACCGTGTTATGTGCTTAACGTGGCAATTTTTGATAAAAAAGCGTATTTCTATTTCTACCACTTTATGCTCACACTTCGGCTCACATTTCGGTGGCAAATTTTAGCTACGAACATGAAATGATACTGTAATGTGTGCTTAAGGAGACAATTTTGCATAAAGAGATTTTTTCTCTATTATGCATATATTTCGGTGACCTATTTTCAAAACGTATAAAATGATACTGTAATGTGTGCATAAGGTGACAATTTTGTAATAAGAAACATGTTTCTTTTTTTACTACGTTGTGCACACATTTCGGTGATAAATTTCCAAAAATAATACAAAATGATACTGTTATCTGTGCTTATGGTGACAATTTTACGTAATGATGTTTTTACTACCATATATGCACACATTTCAGTTGCAAATTATCATAAATAATACTAAATAATACTGTATTGTGTGCATAGGGTGGCTATTTTGCAAAAATAGCCGTATTTCTTTTCCTACTAGCGGTTTAAAAAATTAAAAATAAAAGTAAACATTTTTAAAGGAATATCTGTGAGTGTTAATAAAAGTGATTGATAAATAAAATGCCTTTCACATTATGTGAAACTGTGGAAAATAATTTAAATTATTACGTAGCTGTTCCAAGTAAATGGGAAAATAACAGTATATTATTATATCCTCCAAAAAGTGAAAAACGAATAAACTAAAATAAAACAGAACGAACATTCACATCCTGAAGTAACTTGGGAAAGATATATATCAGCAGTGTCAAGGCAAGAAATATCTCAAGTTATTTAGAAGCTATGAATTAATAAAAATTTCAGACATACTCGTCTATGTGTAAATTGCCCAGCTTCAGAAGCCTCCGAACTGAGTTTTCTTTTATGGATATACAACAATTATCATCCTGTTGCATTCGCTTTAAATACATATCTCTTTGATTACTCAATTGCTGTTTTACTTTTCTGTAGTATTTGTTCGTAAACTGAAATCGTTTCACTACTTTTACCATTTTAAATCTTTTGATAACAGTTTTTCGCAGTTTTCTTAGCTAGTCTTGCACAAATTGGCAGCTGTAATGTTATGATCACATTTTGGTAAGAAAGTGTGTAATGTGCGTGCATTACTCTTTATTTGATATATAATTTCCATAAGCGATTATTTTCTGCGAAGTCCCAACCAAATTGTAATCTTATGGTTCTATTTTGGTATAACTTTTTGATAGGTTACCAAAAGTACGCTTCTTGGTGACGATGTAACCGCACATTTTGGTTGCGATGCGTCATTGTATACATGTTGTTTTAGCAATACTAAATCTGTGCGCCTTGCGACTTAACACACCTTTATGCATTGGCAAGATAACATTTTGTTACCACAAAGTCACCGAGTGTGCTTATTGAAAGCAAAATATTACTATGCCCGTAAAATTTTGTGTGCAAATGTACGGGTTTGGTTAGTTGGGGAATGATTCGCCGCAGTTAACGCATCTTTTATAGGAGATCTTAGACCTTCATTATTCCAAGGGTTATTCAAATCAAGCGAAATAGACATATGTCCTCGAGAAAACCGGTGTTCCGGATCTAATTTCTGAAAAATTACGTTCATAGTTTAAATATTAAAATTATTTGCCTTTTGTATTTTGGGAGGCAGCAACAATTCGTTTTCAGAATCAATAGAGCAAATATCATTTTCAAGTTTGATAAGTTCCGTGATACTTGTATGACTATCTTCATTCGTTAGAGTTATAGTCAAAGGGCAATCCGTAACAAAATTGAATTTTTTTTTCAGTGGGATGTGAAACTTTAAGTCATATACGCAAAATTTTATATACAGGTAACCCACCAAGAACACGATAATCGAAGAACACGCGGTATTCGCATGAACAAGGTTAGCTTCCCTCGAATCACACGGTTTCAAACACCACGATTTTCGTTGATTCTCTTTTATTTTGTTTTCTGTAACTCATAACAACAAAAAAAAATAAACGTCAACTTTTTTTTATTTTCACATTCCATTTTTTGTAGTTTTGAACAACACGGTTTCAAAGAACACGGAACCAATTAATCGTGTTTTTGGAGGATTTCTTGTAATCGGTAATGATTATTTTTCGAATTTTATAAGTTTAATTGTGTAGAGAAATGTTTCCAAATATTTGTTTCACTTTTGCGTAAGGTAACTTTGTAATATTATTGCCGTTTATTTAACTATTTTTGTAAACTTGGACTCTTGTTTTTTAAAGTTGAGTATTTTTTTTTAGTTAAATACTGCACTTAAATCTAGGTTTAATATTCGGATTCATCTTCAGTAATTTCAATTTTATGTTGCAGGTAACTATTTGTTAAAATCAATTTTAGAAAACTGTTTTTGGAAATGCTTTAAATAATGATCCACAGGACGTTGGTCCTAGTGTTTCTGAAAATCGTAGCGAGAAATTTATGCCATTTGCTAATAAGGTTTTGGCTTTAATTGTGCTTCCTTTATTAAATTTCAATTTAGGACGTACTATATATTACATATATCTAAAGGTTGGCTCTAGACCCCATTAAGAAAGAGAATTGGTTCCATATTCTTTGAAAGCATGTTGTTCGAGACTACAAAAAAAGGGAGTGTGAAAATAAAAGAATGCGTTACGTTTTAATTTTTTTTTGTTATGATATACAAAAAACAAAACAAAAAAGAATCAACGAAAATCGTGTAGTTGAAAACCGCATAGTTCGTGGGATGGTATCCGTGTTCTTCGAATGCCGTTTTCTTGAAGGGTTACCTGTATTTTGTTTTTGTTTAGAAATTTTGTGTGTAGCGTTGTTTGTATTTGTCAACACTATATTTAAAATTTTGCAGATGCTATATAATAATATTTAATTCATTTATTGATTTGAAAGATCTAAGCGTTGTTGAGTTGGAAGACATCATCAATACTTTAATATACAAATTTAAATGTTGGGGCCTTAAAAAATCAAACATCACTGCAGTGCTACCAGCAACTGCCATTGACTTTCTAAACTGAAACAGTAACGACAAAGTGCCTCTTTTAACATCTAGGAACGGTATAGCTAGACAGACCGCCATAACTTCCGCAGCACAAAATATTATCGGTAGAATACCTACGAGATCTTGCAACAATTGGCTCGATGATCAATGACCTTGAACTCCCAAAGAAGAAATCAGAAAAAAATATAACTATTTAAGTTTCAAAGTTCAGACGAAATGCCTGTCTCATCTTCATTTTGAGTCGAATTACACACATAATATAATAATTACTTACTATGCACGGGAATATAGAAATGATGTAAAGAGAAAGACCGATCTACAATGTGGATAAGCAACTAGCTCGTTCAGGTAGATTTCCTAAATGTTCCAAAAATTTCACAAGCTTATATAGAAAAATGAAAGTTTTTTCTAAATCTAAGAATACGTCTTAGTATTAGGAAATATGCTATACAGAAGGCGATCAACTTCTAAATTATCGATTGATTCAATGTTCACCATCAGAATATTCAACCAAACCTGATCAACTGAGACCAACATTTTAAGATCATTCTGAGTACATTTAAGGATTACACACGATTCATTAAAGTTCTTTTAGAACAACCAAGATAAAATAAGATGAGTTTCAAATAAGTTTGCCTTATGATCACCCCAGATCATACGTTGCATGGCAATATTTCAATATCTCCGTTCTAGAAACCACTAAAGGTTTTTGGTTTTAAGACAAATATTCTTATATCATGCTTGGTGCAATAAAGATGCACACACAGTTTGAAGAAACTCTCTGATCAATAACAGGGACAAATAAGAAAAAAAAACACCCCTGGGTCCTACGTTAAAAGCAAAATTTAAACACTTTCGTTCTAGAAACGACTATATGCCCTTGTCCATAGCTGAGACCAATATTTCTATAGATTATGTTTGGTCCATTCAAGAAGCACATACAGTTTGAAGAAATTCTCTTGGCAATAACAGGGTCAAATAAAACAAAAAACACCCCAGGTCACACGTTTAATAGCACCGCATCTTGAATGGACAAGACATGATCTGAAAATATTAGTCTCTTCGGACAATATATTGATATTTTTCCGTTTGACCTTGTGTGGTTTTTGTTTTATTTGATACCGTACCAAGACGCATGTTCCAAAATGATACCTAAACTTTTGAGTAAATAGTTTTTGGTCAATGGCTATTGTTTAGTTTGGATTTTTAATTTTTCAATTTAAAATGTGAAACAAATTTTCAATATTGATGTTATCGATTTGATTTAATTGATCATGGTGGCTTTCAATTATTATTGTTGTGTTTCATTATCTCATTAGTTGACCGATTTACTAATACAGGTTCAGCATTCCTAGTCAGTTAGGACACAAAATCGTGCCTTATGTAGCATATTACTTCGAATAATTAGATGATAATCGGATACAAGAGCGGTATGCATGCATACGTGCTCAAGAAATTCAGTTTCTGCGTTGTTTGGAACACAGCTGCCGTGCTTTGTAATCATGTTATCTCATCTTTTATCTTATCGTCTATTCTTTTTGTTCAGCAGCTTAATATTCTTGTTAATGATTACTCCAACTTATACTAAAATAATAAAATAATAATAATAATAAATAATAATAATCGAGATTGTGACTTGCCACGTGCGGCCAGATTGGAGAAATTCGCTGTTGAGAATTGTTATGATTAATATTTTAGTCTTATATTTATAAAATGTCTTGTCTTTTAATATTACAAACCATTAAATTAAAAAAAATAAAATAAAATAAATTATTCAATGTCGTTTACGTTATTAAATCAAAAATCTACAAATACATAATTTTGTAATAATCGCGGGATGTTAGGAAATTAAATTTTAAATTTAAGCTCAAAATTTGCTGGTTTTATTTCACAACCATGTATATTTACAAAATTAGTTTTATTTTTATTTATTATTGAAAAATAAATAAATTATAATCACCTTAATAATCGGTTTGTTGTATACTCGTTTTGGATATTTTCTAGATGTTGTCGCCTCGAAGGTCGCAGGAAAAAGATACAAGATTTTTATTAATTTGTTCCGGACGTTAGAATTTTCAAATTTTGCTCTAATAAACCTCCTCAATGACAATAAGAAATTTATTAAAGCAAAATTTGAATAAACTATTAACACGTCATCTGTGTTTGAACTCGCAAAGCAATATTGACAAAATTATACAAGTACTATAAATGTAGTAATTTATAATGGTTTTATATGTTCGTACAATAAACCCGACAGCTTGACAAGTAGTAGTGTAAGATTGTTGACAATCAAAATATCATTTGTTTGTACAATACGTAAACTAAGTATACGCGAATAGCCTATGCATATCGCGTATTAAACTGCATAGCTCTTAGTGGTGATAATTGTGGGTAGTTTCGATTATTAAAGTGATTTTACATCTAAGAGAAAAAAGAAAGCTGTTTACATAATAATCCAGATTTAATTTTTGATGTATTTTTGGTTTTGTTTTGGGTATAGCATCGCATCTTCAACAAAAAATCTTTAATGATTTTTCTATTTTTAGGACAATATCCTCTAATCACAAACTGGCATTAATAAATTTTAAATTTATAACCACTATAGCTATTAAAGATAATATATTATTACCATCAAAATTTAATTATCATAAATTTTATAAATCACAAACCAATGGAATATAATTAGTGTTATTTAATTTAATTTCATTTTTATATTTATGCATATCAATTTACATAAATAAAATATATTTAGTTGTTGGTGTGTAATTTAATAGTCAATACTGTATGAGTACAGGTGTATACCACCCATAGCAGTACTAAAAAAACAACAACATTTAGCAAAAATAAAATTTACGATTTAGCATTAAATATCAAACAACATATAATTTATTTAACATAAACACATATTTTATATTTTCAAAGCCGGTGACAATTATAAAAAAATAAAATTTTCCAAGTAAAACATATTTAAATATAGGCAGGTCGGTTCAGTGAAAAATATACGGGTAACATGGAAAATACTAATCAAATTTATTTTACTTTATATTACATTTTCGTTAACCCTAATATTATGGGAATCAATCAATTTGCAATTACAACTCATTTAAATTCAATTAGATTTTATATTTTTATTAAGAAAATATGAAGCATGCACCCTCGCACCATTTTCCCTGCATATCGCTTTTTAAATCTATATAAGTAGTACATTTTTCCGACTAACCCTCGCTCGGCAGGACGTTTACGTCAAAACCTATTTACATAAACGGTTTGATTAATAATTGTCAAATACAAAGTCATAATGTACTGGAAACGTATAAAGATATCGAAAAACATATGACCGAATTTGAAAGTGATATGAAATTCAATATTATGTCGCTTTAAAAGAAGATGTTAACGACAAAAATTGGTACTTAGCAAACAGGGATCTATATGTAACGCTAAAAGATATAAGTTAGGAAGTAAAACCACATGCGCGATGAAACAAATTCATTACACGAAAACCTCTTAACAAGTATACAAAGTTAAGCTGGAGCCTGAATGTTAATTCTTCTTAAACTAAATGTTTCTTGTTATTAAATGTAAACTCCGTAGGAGGGAAAAATTACTATGCAAAAAGTTTTATTTTGAATAAACTTTTTCTCGATATTCAAATTATTATGAACTCTTTATTTTTATGAAAGTTTTTAATCAAATCACTAGACATTTTAGATTGTATCCTTAAGTGAAGATAATTTATTATTTACGGTGGAGTTGTAGAAATAATTCTAAAAAAAATTCTAAAATCTTAATCAATTGTTTAAGCCTCATTATTGAGTTCGAAATTTCCCCAAAACACCTCATGGTATCCATGAACATTAATTTATTAAAAAAATAATGTAATTGTTTTTTTAATTCAAGTTAGAAGCTGAAGATTTAGTATTTCAAAAAAATGATTGTTTAGAAATAAATCCCAAAACATCATATTTGAAAATAGGATCAAATCCATGTTTCCTTTATTGGGAATCAAATTTCCAACTCAATATGTATAAAAGCAAACTACATACATGTCTTTTATTTTTAGGATAAACTAATACCACAGACAACCTAAAAGAGATATTTCATCCTATGTAAACGAAAAAAATTAAACTGCGAATTCATTTTCTGTAAATAGCCGCATACAATCAAAAATATTTTGTTTTTTTCGCATACTGATACACAGTTTAACGAAAAATCACCGATACAACGATGACATTGGAATTATCAGAAATATATTTTGTTTTTATTTTTTAGTTCAAGTGAAAAATCTAATTTGATTGTCTGTGCCAATACTTTAATTTAAAATTATTTTTAGCGAAACATCTGCCCTTAAAAAATTAGTTATACTCTCTGTAAGATAGATACAGAGGTACCATACCAATCCTTTTAAACAAATTGTTGTATTGCATTTAAAATTTTAGGACTATTTACGAACAAAATTGGGCAGTAGCTTGGTGATATAATTCAAGATAGAATTACATTTTCCTAATATAGACTTTTGATTTTTTAAAATGGCCGAGCTTAAGAAAATTTACCTTCGAATCCTATTTCAACCCGTAACAAAGATTTAATATCGATCTGTTAAGAAACCGTTTTGCTACATTAAAGATAGTGCAATATTCAAAAATGTTAATAAAATTTGTTTGAGTTTCATCGGTCAAATTAATATAACTTCATCATGATCGTTTAGGGAATGGGCTACTTTCATTTATAGGCGCAAAATTAGTTTGTGAATTCTAATTCTTCACGTTAATAAAATTGACAAAACAAGAAATGTTATTTTCATTTCAGCACTGAAACTCTTAGTATCAGACACAGACAGCAAACCAGGAATTTTCACACCACACCTGCTACTCAATCCAAGGAAATTCAATACTAAAATCAAAGTGTCCAATACAATTTTACATGAGGCAGAACTACCACATATCCAGCCCGAGTTGGAATCAATACTTGACAACCACACAAACATAATACTAACCCAAATTAACCCACGCAAAGAGAAACATATAGCGCAGAGCATAATAGAAAATCTAGACAGTACAAATAATGTCAAATAAATGGAAATAGTAACAACCTGTTTAAGGTTCCAAGACATATTTCTCCTAAAAGGTAAAAAATTGACCAGTATTCAGTACACTGAGAAAAAAAATTTGTAAATTTGTTAACAAACCATTTTAATTCAAAAACTTTCAAATATGAAAATGTGCTATTAGCGATTCTTATTAAATTATGTTTAAAAGTAGTAATGCATTGTAAAATAAATCGTAGTTAATTCAACAATTTATGTTGGTAAATCATAAGAATTACAATGTTAGTTTATTAGTTTGTATAATTCATTGGTCAGCAGTTGTTAATGCAACAATTTATATAGTTAAATCATATATTAAACGTGGTTAATCTATCAGTGGGCATAGTAAATTCATCGATGTTTCATTGTTAGCTCTACAACTTGTAGAACAAAAATGGTACAAAATAGTCACGTGAGGTGGGGTATTATAGGTATTTATGTTTCTATATTAATGCGTCCATTTTATGTTTGCTGTAAACTTGATGTAATCTTTAATATCCGGAATGGCGGAATTTATTTTCTCCGTCGTGCGTGAGCACCGAAAGCTTGGTTTTTCACTATCATCTCAAACTTTCATTAAAAATTGTTATGAAATATTCGGTTATCGGTAATCGCATAAGACTGCATTACTGCAGCCATGAAGCTACAAAGTAAAACATACATATTTAGTGTTTACATACGAATTAATCACTCATTAAGATAGCGAATTTTTTACAAACACTAAAAATTATTAATCAGTCAACAATCACAGAATAAGCATAGTAAATTCATCGAAGCTCCGTTGTTAACTCTACAATTTGTGTAGTTAGGGGTTCAACAATTTTAAATTTAATTTAACACTACTTTTTTTTTGCTAAACACCGTTTCATGATAAGTTCATTAACAAACGTGATTGATTTTTTAAATCAGAAACAATATTGAATTAATATTTTTCGCCTATAATTTTACTACTCAACATTTTTCTCAGTGTATGTTCAGCATATACATACATACACATATACATACATAATGACATAAATCCAGTGTGTCATTAACTTATATACTGATACAAGACCAGTCCACGTCTAACGTTTTAGAGTACCACAAGTATTTAAAACGAAATAAAGGTTAAACAAAAATATTAACGAATAACATAATCCAACTAAGGATAAAACCATTTAATAATTTACTGGGTCTACCAAACTGAAGAAGAGTTATTCCAACTATGAAATATTAAAGACTTCCTAGATCAATTCGACCAAGCTCAATATTTCTCGACATTGGAGCTGACAAGTGGTTACAACCAGATCGAAATGAATCCACGAGACTTTCATACAGCTCGAATACCATTCGTGATAAAAAAGGTCACAAGCCTCCAAATTTTGATTTACCTAAAAAGAACTATACCCTTCCAAAAGCATCATATTACTGCCTAAGGAGTCAAACCAAATCTGACGACAATGCAAGCAGTTCAAAATTTCCCAGAATCCAAAAATAGGCGTAAAACATATTCGTTTTAGGATTAGCAAACTAAATGGATTCGATCAGGTATGACTTAGTGTATCAGAGACCAGAAACGGAATGAATTCTATACTTAATAAACACATTTTTTATTGATCACTTGTTTTTTGTTTCGCAGTTATTTTGAATAATTTTCAAAAAGTTTAAAAAATCACTCGATCGATTTCGACTTGTTAGGTCATCATCAGGAGTATCTACTGATTTGTATTAGTAAAAATTTTGTTATATAGCAGAAAAAAGCAAATTAAAAATAAAAGAAGGAGGGGCAGAAAATAAGCAATAAAAATTAATCTACGGATCGCGCAGGTGGGCGATGAGTCATAGGTTGAGTAACAAAATTCAAGGTATATTATTGCGTACGTGAGAATAGAAAAGGGCGGGATCTGTAATTGGTGAGAACCGGATTTCTCTCTGTTCGTTAAGGATATTTTGGTTAAGATATATTGATTTTCTAATTTCGTAAGATTCTAAGGTATCTAAACGTCTGCCTTTGGGTTGTATATGTAATATGTCTAAATTGTTCAAGCTAGCTGTATGATTTTCTGAAGTTAAATGGTTATGGAAAGTTGATTGATTGCAACCAGATAAATGTTCTTTAGCTCTAACTCCAAAATTGCGCCCAGTCTGACCAATATAGGAGAAACTACAATCATTGCAATTGATCCTATAGACACCAGATTTGGAAAGGCGATCAACTCTAGGTTTATTGTTAAAAATCATTTTCTTTATTGTGTTATTATTATAAAAAGCAAAACTAATATTGGTATAATTGGACACGATGTTGCTAATCCGTTGGCTCGTTTTTCCTATATACTCTAAGCGACGCCAATTTTCCCGCGTTGGACTATCCGGTGGATAAACACCCGTTAGAGTTTTACGCTTTAGCTTTTTATTCAATAACTTTAATATAGTCCTAGTTGCATATCCGTTATTCGTTGCTATTTGAAGAATTATGTTAAGCTCAGTGTTGTAATTTGAATTTGTCAAAGGGATGTTTATTAGTCTGTCTACGAGTGAGTGGAAAGCTGACATTTTAATATTATGAGGATGGTTTGAAGAACTAGGGATAACAGCGTCTGTATACGTGGGTTTCCGATAAATTTTGAAGTCTAAAGATGAATTAATCCTGGTTATTGTTATATCCAGAAAATTAATACATTTATTTTCTTCTTTTTCTAACGTAAAATCAATGGTGGGATATTGAGAATTTAACCAAGTAAGGAAAGAGTCTAACAGTCTATCAGTTCCATTCCATAGACATAATATGTCATCAACATATCTGTACCAAAAGATTATATGACGAAAATAAGGATTGTTATTTGATATGATCATTTGTTCGAAGAAATTCATGAAAATTTCAGCCAACAAAGGTGACAGAGGGGAGCCCATGGGTAGACCATCAGCGAATTTGAAATATGTATTATCAAAACAGAAATAATTTTGTTTAATACAAGTCTCAAAAACTAACTTCAGTTCACGACGTAAGCTCTCATCTACAACATCCCTATCTAAGTAATTACAAACTATTTGGGACAAAGTATTAATCGGAATAGAAGTGAAAAGACTGGCAACGTCAAATGAAACTAGTTTTGAATGTAACGGAATGTCGACGTCTTGAATTTTGTTAATCAATTCTACCGAGTTCTTAACCGAGTAAGCTGAAAAGAAATTAGTATGACAATTGAAAAAATTTATGAAACCCTTACATAGCTTGTAGGCAGGAGCATTGCAATACGCTACTATTGGTCTAATCGGAATGCCTTCCTTATGGATTTTTGGTAAACCATAAAGGATCGGGGCAGATGGATTCATGACAGAGTACTTCCAACCAGTTCCATCAAATAACTTCTGGCATTGCGTGATACACTTACTAACCGAAGTCTTGAAAGACTTAGTTGGATCTCTGCCAAGCTCTATTGCTTTGCTTTCTGTAATAAAATCAGAAATTTTATTGCAGTAATCAACTTTTGTGAGCACAGTAATTGTATTGCCTTTATCCGCTTTACACGCTATCAGGTCATGGTCACGTAGTTTTTTCTTTATCGCACCAATCACTTTGAGGTTAGTATTAGAAGCAGCAGAAGAATTCTATACAATATGAGGTCGTATTTGCTAGCTCTTGTTTTAATCTCAAACCAATTCTCATGCCGTAAACAGTAATTTGGTGGTTTATATCAGTGTAGTGGTATCAAGTGTCCATAATATCCATAGGGATTTGGCCTGGTATATCTTGTTGGATCGGCGGCCAGTATCGAAATGTGCTCTATTGCCAATGATGTCGTATTGACTAGCTCTAGTTTCATTTTCAACCCGGTGTGCATGTTTTAAACAGATCTATGTTAGTTAATGGGTATCAAGTCTCTATGGTGGATTTGGGTGTGTGTTGTATTAAGGTTCAATAATATGATGTTTGTTATATGAAAATAGGCTTGAAATTAAAAGTTGAGCAATCGACCAAACGGTACAGAGTTTTAATCTTTGGTATTTGTATCGAGATAGGGGCAGGATACAAAAGAGAATTTTCATCAACAGACTACAATCTGTGATTAAATATAACACAACTGTGCCCACCTGTCGGAGCGCAAAACTCATAGGCCGACCCATCTTATCCATGCCAGTATACGTCATGCATATGGAGCCATGCAATGGTGATAAAATCGGACCTATCGTCGTACGTCCTCGATTTGGCAGGCGACTACATATAATAATGACGTGAAAAAAAATATAAAATACTATATTTATGGAGAAAAGCCGATTACTATGGCCTGAGATATATGAGACAATGCACAATGTAACACATAACACATTAAAAACGCCCAGTCGTAACTTTTTTTGTCACCACCAGGATTCAAACCCGGGACCCCCGAATTACATAGCAAGCGCTCTACTTACTATGCTATGGAGGACGACAAAGAAGTGAAAAGTGAACTGCGAAAGAGTCAAGAGTGCTTCGATCCCAGAATAGGTGGAAAAGATTAAAAAAGTAGAGTTAAGCAGTGCAACCTTGTTTTAAATATAATACATGCCATTACTGGCCTCCGATATATCTTGACAGACCAGACAAGGTATTATTAATTCTTACAAAACCAGAGGTTATGAATACGACCATAGAATACATTCCGTCAACCGCCTGTTCCTTATGTTCTAAGAGCACAACGAATAACTTTTCATTGTTTTAGAAAATCGACACTGCATTGACTAAAATTAACATTTTTTTATATTATTTTAACCCTCATACGACTCTCAAACAAAAATTACACATACTCTGCTCGTGTGAAATTACACCCGAATATATTTTATCCATCCATATATCACATATTTTAAAATTCTATTTGTAATACAAACGAATAATACAAACGAATTCAAAAAATTTAACCATCCTGAGTTTCATAATAAAAAGGTAAAATAACTTTAAAATCATTAATGGGTGAAATTTCACCCGAAGAGCGTTTATGTGTTAATTATCTTTTAATCTGTTATGAGGCTGAAAGGGAGTTGAGTTCATTTTCGTCAGAGATCGTAATCTGTTGATGAAAATTACATTTTACATCCTGCTCCTATCGCGATTCGAACCAGATACTTCCCGATTCATACACCAAAGCTTTAACCACTGTGCCGTTTGGTCGGTACGCGGCGTTATGGAGTAGGGAGTTGTCTCATTATATGGTCATGGTGATTTGTTATTTTAAACTGGAAAAATAACCGCATCAAATTACAAATGCAGATTTGAAAAAGCATTTCCCTATTTCAATGATACTCTTGGGCCATTGCCATAAATATATCAGCAAGATAATGCCCCTATCTTTGCAGCTAATCTAGTCAAATCATGGATATCACAGCAAAACGTAGAGCTTTCGCCATGGCCATCGTATTCTACCGATCTCAATATCATGGAAAACTTGTAAAGTTTGTTTTCTTATGGAAAGTTTACGAAGGTGAGACAGCAAAAAGCTTTATTATGGCGATAGATTACGCTTTGAAAGAGATTTCACTTGATTATTTAAAATCTTTGTATGATTCCAACTCCAGCAGATTAAAAATAAAAAAAATAACTTTTTGTTATGATTTGTTAATCGTTCTTATTCAAGTGAACATCCAAATTTATCATTTTATTAGAAAAAACCATAAAACACAATTACCATGTAACCATACATTTTTTCTTCTTTAATATTTACGGCTACATAAATTCAGAAAAAAATAATAAGCTTTAAAGTAACATTCAAAAGTTATTGGCATAGAAGCGGGCAATTCGGCGGCTATGGAAGCTTCACCAATCACCTTTGCATAAAAGGGAAATTTAATAGATCTATTAAATCTATGAGAGCAGCAATACGAGAAAAACAAAATGTAGGAATACAGAATTACCTAAGTGAGTACTGTGAGCTCACAGTACAGAAAAAACAGATTGCTCGCTGTGGAAGGCGCAGCAAGGAATTTAAAAACGCCAGAGCTATCGAACCCACCGATAAGGAAACAAGATGTCAGAAGTAACTTAGAAAAATCTATCGCTTTCTCTAACCATCTACAAAAAGTGTTCACCCCAAATGAACAAATTAATGACTACGCACTACCATTGTTTACGAGGGACGAGTCGAACCCAAATCCAGTAAAAAGTTAAATGAAAATGCATCAAAACAGTCGCTATTTGGGGTAGGTGCTTATCCCAGGTACTATGTTTGTTACTCACGTATGCTCGAATCGCAGCTATGATAGACTTGTTCACGCGCTCCGACGCGTTACTCTGAGGTGAGTAGTATGCCGAACGTACATGTGATATGCCATATTCGTTTATTAGAGCCTGAAATTCCTTACCGATGAATTGTACGCCATTATCAGATTGAATAGTTTCAGGGACATTAAACAAAGAAAATATTTCGTCTTCTAAACATTTTATAATGTTAATTGCGGTTGCTTTGGACAAAGGTTTAATGTAAACAAATTTTGTCAAGTGATCCAATACTATGAATATAGTATAGTCTTACCACTGGTGATACGAGGGTAAGGACCTAATAGGTCTATGTATATTTTCTGCCACGGTCTATTTGGTATTATTTGTTTATCCAACGGCGGTCTCAAACAAGTATTGGTAGCTTTTGACTGTTTATACATATGCAACATCCTGTGATATATTTATGCACATCAACTGTCATTTTTGGCCAATAATATAATTTCCTAAGACGTTCTAATGTTTTCCGTATGCCGCCATGAGCCGCGTTTGGATCGTCATGCTCCTTTTTTATTAGATCGATCCTATTTGAAACGGGAATCCACATCTTCCATGAGGGAGTATCTGTAACCGGAATAAATCTGAATTTTTGACTTATAGATAGCTAATGTGTAAGAATCACAACAATCAGTTTCGAACAGATGAGGTTAATGATTTGAAAAAATCAGTCTTCTCATCAGGTCGCGACGACTGATGTTGTTTATTACAATGAAATATTGTCTATATATATAGAGCAATACCATGTAGTTGTACAACTAGCGAATTACTGCGTAGCGTACGAAATTTTTGATTCTTTCACATTTCCAGCTATATTCTATTTTTAACAATTAACTTTTTGAATTCACGAATTTTTTTTTATACTTTACTTTGGTTTTTATCAATTTGTAATAGACCAATATACGGAACAATCACAATACACCATTACAAATTGATAAAAACCAAAGTAAAGCGGAATAAATCGTTTGGGGTCGATTCGTATTAACAGCTTGTTATTACGAACGCACATATTTGGATATTCAGATGGGCTACTTTCAACACGAATTTTAAGTTGCTCGTATGCTTCATCACAACTTGTGTCCTGACTTAAAAGATCAAAATTATGCAATGCAGCATCGGACTGTATCTCTTCAATGCTATCGCAGTAAATTCGTGATAATGTGTCTGCTATCACATTATCTTTTCCCTTCTGGTGCACTATAGAAAAATCATAAGCTTGTAGCTTCAAGCTCCATCTAGCAAGTCTGCAACTAAGGTCCTTTTGTGACTTTAACCACTTAAGGCTGGCATGGTCGGTAATAATGGTAAACCAGCCTTCAATGTACGGCCGAAATTGTTTAACACTTATAACGGCAGCTAGACATTCTAACTCCGTTATCGTGTAATTTCGTTGTGCCGAATTTAATTTTTGTGAGATAAAGGCTATCGGCTTCTCACTACCATCGATGTCCAATTTAAAGAGAACACCTCCTATTCCCTGAGTGCTGGCATCGCATCGAATGAAGAACGGGTCCGTGAATTTAGGATTATGAAGGAGAGGTGCTAAGTAGCTGCTTTAGATTTCCAAACGCTAAATTAGCTTCGTCATTCCACTGAAATTTGACACCTTTACGAAGTAAATTAGTTATGGAGGCAGTAACATCGGCATAGTTTGGTATAAAACGACGATACCAGCCCGCCATCCCTAAAAATCGTCGTGTCTGTTTTACAGTGGTCGGTATTGGAAAATTTCTAATGGCCTCAACTTAAGTCGGATCCGTTCTTAAACCACGTTTTCCAATGAGGTACCTAAGACATTTTGTTTCTCTGAGGAGGAAGTGACTCTTTTCAATGTTAAGGGTTAGTCCGGCCCTTGACATTAATTCCGCTACCGTCTTAAGCAGTTCCAGGTGCTCGTCGAACCCAGCTGAGACAATCAATAAATCGTCAAGATAAACAAAGATATTTGCTCGAAGCTGATGCGGTATTACTCTATCCATCAGTCTGCACATGGTTTGGGGTGCATTACACAACCCAAACGGCATGACGCAGAACTGATAGAGAGAACGGCCTGGAACTGTGAAGGCGGTAATCTCTTTAGACTGTTCAGATAGCGGAATTTGCCAAAAGGCATCTTTGAGATCAAGGCTAGTGATATATGTCGAGTCTTTCATTCTTCCCAAAAGACCATTTATATTTGGAAGCGGATAGGCGTCTCTCTTAGTTAACATGTTAACCTTACGAGAATCTAAGCATAATCGGTTTTTTCCATTAGGTTTCATAACAAGAACGATTGGAGAGCTCCAAGGACTGTTGCTCACCTCAATCACACCAAAGTCTAGCATTCTATCAAGCTCATGGAAGATTAACTCTTGAATCGCTGGGGATACTGGATAGTGCCGCTGTTTTATTGGTGACGCTTGACCAACATCGATGGTTTGCTCTACCAGCTTTGTTTTACCCAAACCCTTTGAAGCGGAGGAAGGAAACAGTCCAATAATATTTTGTAATTTGTCCTTTTGTGTGGCACTGAGAATATGTTGATTTTTGGAGTTTTCTGATTCGCAGGTCATCTCACAAACGACATCGGGTGCTACTCTAAAGGCACGCCAAAAATCAATACCAAGATATATTTCGGTTTTCAACGTTGGCACTACACAGAATTTTAAATTCTCTGTTTTGTTGAGATAAGTAACTGGCAGTACCACGTACCCCAACACAGAGTTTGAAGAACCATCCGCTGTTTGGATGCTATAATTACAGGGCTTGATTTTCACGTTAAGTGAATGCAGAAGTTGTTCGGAATTTTTCCCTAATATGCTAATTGTGGCCCCGCTGTCTAAAAGACCTACCAGTGACATTCCATGAATATTAATTTTTACGTAAGGTCAAGGATCATAATCTGGAAATTCGGTTATTGAGCAAAAACTGTTTTGTCATGCAAATATTGCATGACAAAACAGTTTACGCTCACGCCAATAATTCTGTATTCTTTTAAAACGTGTTGATAGAAGGAGACAACTTTCTATGTTTGAGTTTGGTTGGGGGAGGTTTTCGGGAACATTTTCGATAGTTGTTAGGTGGGGTTCTGTGGCTTCTCCGAACGTGCTTCCCCCTGCTTTATCACGTTCGGGCGCACATTTCCCAATTCTTTATTTTGACATCGTATGCAGGCGTCAACCGTAAATCCGGCTAATCCGCACCTTCTGCAAAAGGTATGAGTAGTGCTAATAGGGCAGTTAACGAATCGGTGGCCTAAGTCTTTGCAGTTCCAACAGACCACAAACATCTTTGGATGTAAAGCTTCCACTTCTTTTATAAGATTGTGTCTGTCAATTTCAACATCAGATTCATCAGAAGTTACAGTGTTGACCTGAGTACTACCATAGGCACCCGACACATTAAAGGTGGACTGAAGAGATCTTATTGGTTTTGATACCTCTTCCACGAACATTACACTGCGTTTACCCCGTGAATCGATCATTCGTCGGGGATCGTATCCTGAGGTCGACCACAATTTTTCGTAATTATCGCATACCTTGCGCAGATCTTCAAGTGACCTAAATCGTTCGTTGCAAGTTGCATTTCGCAATGCCGGGTTCATGTTTTCCAGGACCACATCCAATAATTCATAATCCTTTAGGGGTTTTTGCAATCTAGCATTAATACATTCGATATCTAACACATATTCATTGAATGATTCTTTGGCATTTTGGGTAGGATGTCGAATTTGTCTTCGCATTGCCCTCTCGTTTTCTAGGCTGCTAAACCTATTCAATAAGGCTGCTCGTAATTCTTTCCAAGAAACGTTTTGCTTTTTGTGAGTTAGTATATAATAGAATGTTTCAGCTTTACCCGTAACAAAATTCCTCATCAAAGAAACGAGTTCTTGGAGAGGAATTCGGTCTTGGTTAGCATGTTCTTCCAATTTTAAAATAAAATCATATACATTTTCGTCACTTTTTGGATCAGTTTTACCTGAATATGATATTTTCCATTTTGATGGATGCGTTCCTCTTCGATACCACCATACTTTGCTGTCTTTTGTCTCGCCTTTTAGACATAGAAAAAGATTGCCCCGTAAGATCTAAGTTGGAATCACTATCGCTAGTATCCGTCGACCTATCACTATAATGATTTGGATTACCGTTGTCGCTAGATGAACGAGAAGGTTTGAATGAATGTGAATTAGATTTTCTTTGTCTTCGAGATCCAGTCTGGAGTTGTCTCATGAAGTTTTCAGAAAGTTGGTCAAGTTTTTTCGAAAATTTGTCTTCTAGGCTTTTTTCTAGTTCCTTTAATTGTGCTGATTGGGCAGCCTTACCCAAGTCGTTACTGTTTGTATGGAAATTACCTGAAGCTTTTGACTTACGAGTATCAACCTCCCGGTTAGTGGCTGCCTCGGCTTCAGATCGTTTTATGTCTCTATTAACATTTCGAGCAATACGTTTTAGGGCATTTACTAGCGTTACTGACATTGCAGGGAGAATTTCGAACGATTGTATAAGACGTTCCGCCCGGTCTCTCCAGTGAGCAATACGGATTAATATTTTACGTTTATCGCGTATGGAATAGTCATCTAATTTCTCCAGTATTTCGTCAATCTCTATAATTTTCTGATTTATTTCGTGCAATTCAGTTTCCAGATTTTGAGTTATATGCGATTTTGACGGTTTAAGATTTAGATTATGGAATTCTCCTTTTAGAGTTTCATGAAATTTTTTCTCAGCTCCAACCTGACCATGATCTATACCGCGAACTAGATATTCTAGGACTACTTCTTCTGCCGATAGAGATTCGTAAATTAATTTGAAATCCATTATTATTCAAATTGAAAAGAAAAAAAATGAATAGAATAAACCAGCAATAAACGAGTAAATAATACACAGAGCAGATAATAAATAAAGTAGAATATTATAATAAATAATTTGAGTATGATTAATTGTATTAGCCAATATTATGTATACGAAAAAAAAAGGAAATATAATAGAAATAGTTTATAATAATTATCAACTCCTAAGTAATGGGGGTAAGTACTTGATTACAGTATGATGTATTTCCGTAACCTTGTTGGTTCGATACCTCGTTACTAAAATAATTTCCAACTTGCTTTCGACCGTACCTTCCATATTATCTTAATAATAAAAAAAAATGAAAATACAAAAATAATATAAACTACGAATTATTGAATGTTAGTTAACTTTGCTTTAAACCAGATTAAATTTTAAGAGTGATAAATCATTAACAAGTAAGGCAACATAAGTTGACCGAGGAATCCGAATTCATCGAACCATTCATCGATTCAACATTTGTTCTATCCATTATTAATTAGCTATCACTGTTTTACTTGAAAATAATATTTATAAAAATTACGGGAAAAAAATTAAGGATTCTAAATTAATTTCGTTGAGCATGTATTCTTAATAAGACACAAGTAGTCCAATTCATGGATCATCAATTATAGAAAAATTAAAAATACAATCGATCAACAGCATTTAATGTTAGATTTGTACCGTACTATATCAGGCCTTAGTTAACTATTCAATAATGCAAGGAAATTTTTTTTTTTTATTTAAATAAGAATATGTCGGACAAGTCACGAAATGTGCTTGCTAAAAAATGTTATGTTATAATTTACAAACGTCACTACTAAGACCAACTTGAATTTACCTTTATACTGTTGAACAATTGGTTCCGAGACGAGGAATTCGAAGTCATCGAATTATCAAACGCCTCGGTATCTTTATAATTATTGATCGTTATTTATAAAAAGATAACATAGTTTTGAAAACTGGATTAAACTAAAAATAAAAAATATGAATTAACCGACACTATTTAGAATTTTCGTGAGTAATCTCTACATACTGTACCTCAAGGTATTCAAGTCATGAATAGTCAATTGCGGGACAAGTACAAAAACCTTCAATCACCAAAATTAAAAATGGGTATAATTTATAAAGTAACTTAAACCGGTAGTAAAATCAAGTATAGTGATAGCAGGACTCAAAAATATATTAACGGACAAGTCACTAGAACGTGCTTGTTAAAAACCTGAAAGGCCAATTAAACGAAAATAGACAAACCGCGTGTTAACTAAGCAGTTTTAATGCCTATCTGTTACCGTTAGGTAGTGAAGCTACCCGGATGCCTTATTAGAGCCACCAAAGAAAACTAATCCATTTTACATACGTTAATTAATTATGCTTGACAATTAAACAATTATAAGACCATTTTGGTCCCTGTTTTGGCGCCATTTGTAACTGTATGGCTTGGTCATGTAACAGCGCACACGGCGGCACACTTTAATTGAGATAGCAAATCAGTCAGGAAAGAGGGGGGGTTCCAATAGACCGCCCGCGCCATTAGCCATGTTACAAAAAAAATCACTGTGTGCCTAATTCATCTCTACCACAAAACCATATGGAAGGTCTATATGGTTTTGATAAATATAAATCTATACATCATACATAAATATAAATCTATAAATCTATACATCAGTACCGCAATCACTCCTTACCCCATCACAATCGGACTTCACTACACCATTTTGTATTTTAACATTTTATACCCAAGGTGAAAAATGCATCTGGATCACCGCGCAAGCAATAAATGAACACACTTAAATGGTTCGTACCAGCGTTTGCAACGATAACAACAAAAAAAAATATTCATTCACAAAATAAATTAGTTTGAACAAGAGAAATATGAATAGTAGAAATCAAATAATGTAGCTACGTACTAATTCATTCATAAGCAATACAATGATAAATTAACCATCTATGAATGTGTCGGTAATTTAAGCAAACATAAGCAAATAGAAACAAAAATGAAAATTAAGACAGAATACAAAGTAAGATGATCGGAAAATGTAAAAAGGAAATATAAAATATAGTATATATAGATATCAAAAATATAATAAAAAGGAAAATTTTCGTTAATTTTTGTTTGTATACGTCACCAAAAACCGCAATTAGATATATGATGGTGTCCTCCTAATTTTAAATATAATCGGATGATCTCGCCTTCCAGTAGTTGTATACGTCAGCAAACCGCAACCCGATGATTGATGGTGTGCTCCAAATTTAATATATATACGTATATAATCCGCTGTTCACACAGCCAACCGTTAACTCGGAATCTCACTCGTTCGATTTATTAACGAAATAAGATGTATCGCCTTCACTTTCTGGATGTTTGTTTTTTTATTTATTCGAGAATCTGCTTAGTTTGCTCTGGCGAATAACAGAATCTTAAACTATTTCGCATGCTTTTCATCCGCGAAACTTTTTTTTTAGTGCATGATGGACACCCAATAACGAAAAGGTACCAACAACACCACTTGAACACTCACAAACACCACTGCAACTTCTTAGTTTGCTAGAAGTTGTATTAACACTTTTAGAATGGCTATGTATTTTTTTTTTTAATTCACGATTAAATAAACAAATGGACACTTGCCGGCCGATATTGAATTTTTATTTTTATTCTTATGATTGGCATTCACGGTTTTACCACAGCGTTACAGTACATATTTAATCACATTTCATGGAGAACATAGGAACACACAAGAATACGCATACTTGGCATTTATATAACATATTTATTACAATCGTTAACTTTATAATTTAGAGTTTTAGAAATACATATATAATTTGTTAATATTAAATTTTGATTGTCTTTATATAACATTTATTTTATTTAGTTTGTCTTTTTATATATATAAAGTATTTTAACTTCTACCTTCGACTCACTAATTTAACATTACAATATTGAATTTTTTTATGTTTTTTTTTTTTTTTTAATTAACAGATTTTACATAAATAATTGGATACATTTTTTTTCTTTAGATCGGTTGCACTTGGCATGAGCGCCACAATTTTTAATTTTTTTCTCGATTTTTCGCAACCCACCCCACCCCCCCCCATGCATAATCTCGCGTCGGTTTTTATACCCCATCTTGTTGTTATTTTGATTTTAATATTTTGGCATAGTGTGTGTGTGTGTTTACTCGACCATCAGCTGATTACAATCAATCCAGTTTTTTTTGCTATGTTTATTTTAAAGCAAAGGGTTAAGCATAAAAACATCGAAATTTGTTACAAAAACCAGTATACATCCTACGAAAGTGCAATGCCATGACCTAATAACTGGAAAAATGTTCAAAGAATTCCCAGATAAATGCATAAAATATATAACATATATTTTTAATGCGATTATGAGATGTGGATATATTCCCCAAGAATGAAAAACATCTCAAATTATAATAATTCGTAAGCCAGATAAAGATAAAAATCAAGTCTCGTCGTACAGGCCAATAAGGCTACTTCCGATGATTTCAAAGCTTTTTAAAAAGAAGCTACTATACAAGAACTAATACCTATATTATCTGAAGGTCGCGTAATACCAGATCACCAATTCGGATTTAGAGAGCAGCACGACACAATAGAATAGGTGCACAGAATTGTAAATACAATTAAGCTTCCTTGAAGAAAAGAAATGTTGCTTAGCAGTTTTCTTGGATATTGCGCAAGCTTTCGACAAAGTATGGCATGAAGGATTTAATTACAAAATTAAAACTCTTCTGCAATTTCTTGCATTTCTTGAAAACTTCTTAGCCCAATTGACTACTGATTTAACCGAGATTGGGACCGGTGATATACTTGTTATCTATACAGCTGACTTACCAATAACTGAAAAAATAGCCATTTTTAACTTTTGCTGAGGACACAGCTATATTGTTTTCATACAAAAATCTTCAAACAGCATCGAGAGTTACAACAAAACCTGCAAAAAATAGAAGATTGTTTAAAAACTTCGCAGATAAGGACTAATGAATGTAAATCAGCACGTGTAGGTTAGGTTAGGTTAGGTTAGAGTGGCTGCTATCGCACACTTAGGCCAATAATGGCCCATTGTGATACCACAGGATCCAATCTCCCCTTACTCCCGCTGAAACCAAGCAGAGCTTCTGATGTAGCGTAAAATATCTCGCACCCTACAGTCCGTGAGTTCAGAAAGGCTGTCCATGTTGTACACACCCAAGTACTTACGTCTTTTGTATGATAGTGCCGGACATGAGCAAAGGAAGTGAACTAGCGTCTCTTCCTCCTCTTCGTCCATACAACTTCTACAAAAGTCATTCGTCTCTAGACCCAGCCTTCTCGCATGTTCCCCAAAAAGGCAGTGTCCTGTTAGTATCCCTACGACCAATCCTAAATCTCGTTTTCCCAGGGATACAAGTGCCTTGGAGCGCCGCAGGTTCAGTTTTGGCCAAACCTGTTTTGCTACCCTGCACGTGAGAGTGTTGGTCCACCTCTCATCTGTTAAGGCGATTGCCTTTTTACTGAGCGTCAATTTGAGCGCTGCTATAGGCCTCCCCAGACATGCCCTTTCCGGTTGCATCTGGAGAGTCGTACCGTACCTAGCTAGTTCGTCTGCCCTGCAGTTTCCCGTGACGTCCGAGTGACCAGGGACCCAGATCATCTGGATACTGAAATACTCGCTCATCTCATTAAGAGATGATCGGCAATCCAGCGCCACCCGTGACTTCAGAGAAACCGCCTCTAGTGACCTGAGTGCCGCTTGACTGTCCACATAAATCGCGATATCCCTAACAGATACCACGTTATGCTTCAACGACTTCCCCTATCGCCACCACTTCAGCCTGGTACACGCTGCAGTAGTCAGGGAGACGAACAGAAATATTAACATTGAGCTTCTCACAGAAGACTCCAGCTCCTACTTTGCCGTCTAGCTTAGAGCCGTCCGTGAAAAATGTCAGTGCCTCGTTTTCCCGTATTGATCCATTCCTCCAGGATTCCCTAGAAGGACAGATGATCCGGAAACCTATATCGAAGCACAACGTTGGTTTAATATAATCTAGATTCACCAGTTCTTCCCTTAGTGATCTAACTATCGTCGAGTGTTCCACCTGAAGAGACTTCCACTGAGAGACAGCCGAGAGCCTTGTAGCCACATTGGCTGCCATCTGCTTACCAAAAAACTCGATTGGAATAAGGTGGAACATAACCTCTAAAGCGCGTGTAGGTGTTGTCCTAAGCGCCCCGCTTATAAGCATACAGGCCGTTCTTTGTACCTTCTCAAACATCCTTATGTAGGTTACCTTTTCCAGAGCTGGCCACCACACGCCCACCCCGTACATCAGCACAGGCCTTACCACTGCGGTATAGAGCCAGTGTACCAGCTCTGGTTTCAAACCCCATTTCTTCCCTATTGCGTTTCTACACGAGTAAATGGCTACATTAGCCTTATTCACCCTTTTTACAATGTTAGGCTTCCAGCTGAGCTTACTGTCCAAGATTATGCCCAAAAATCTCGCTCTGTCAGCAAAAGCCAGTCTAATGCCGTTCACAGTAGGAGGACTAACTACCGGAATTTTATATTTCTTAGTAAATAGTACCAGCTCTGTCTTGGACGGGTTGATCCCTAATCCACATTTGCCGGCCCATTTCGTAACGATCAGGAGTGCATTCTGCATAACATCCCTAATCGTATCCAGATATTTGCCTGAGACAGCTATCGCTACATCATCTGCATACGCTACAACCCCCATCCCCTCTTTCTCCAGTTCCAACAGCAATCCATTCACCACTGCACTCCAAAGAAAGGGGGACATCACTCCTCCCTGCGGAGTTCCTCTAACCACCCGCCTTCTAATGGTGGACTCTCCCAGTTCCGAGATAATAATCCTGCTTACCAGCATCTGATTTATCAACCTACTTATAGGATAATCCACCTTCAAAAATGACAATCCTTCCATGATCGCCTCCGTTTTAACATTATTAAAGGCACCCTCAATGTCGAGAAATGCTACCATACAGAACTCTTGCGAGTAAATTGACTTCTCAATCATGCGTACTAGATCGTGCAGAGCTGTGTCCACCGACTTTCCCTTACAGTACGCATGCTGAGACATTGCCCAATTCCTCGGATCAACTTTTGTTTGAATAAGTACGTCTATCAATCTTTCCAAGGTTTTCAACAGAAAGGATGATAGAGTTATAGGCCTCAGGTCCTTTGGATAAGCCTGTGAGCTTTTTCCCGATTTCGGGATAAAAACCACTCTGACCTCCGTCCATTTCCTGGGAATATAGACCAATTGCAGACATCCCCTGAAGATAACCTCCAGCCAGGGGAGGATGACCGCAGAGTTCCTTTGGATCTCTGCTGGTATAATCCGATCCGGGCCCGCCGATTTATAAGACTTAAAACCGTTCAGTGCCCACAGGATTCGTTTCCTGTCCACGATGCCATCCACATCTGTTAAAGGTGTTCCTCGATGAGCTCCAGGCTCCATCGAGTCATCAATGCTTCCCGGAAAATGGGTCTCAATGAGAAGCTCCAATGATTCCGCACTTGAAGCTGTCCATAACCCGTCCGGCCTAATTAAGTAACTAGGACTGGTTGGGTTAGTAGATAGAATTTTCCTTAGGCGAGAAGTCTCGGAGACCTCCTCCATTCTACAACAGAAGAGTCTCCAAGACCCCCTTTGTGCCCTCCTCAACTCTTTTTTGTATTTTCTCAGGTCTTCCTTATAGGAATCCCAATCTCGATTTTCCCTGGTGTTCTTAGCCTTATTAAAGGCTGTCCTACACGCTCTCCGATAGGTTCCCAACCCCGTGGTCCACCATGTCGGTTTCTGCCTGCCCCTAGGCTTTATTAGGGGGCACGCAGCATTAAATGAAAGATTGCATGCCTTTGTGACAATATCAACCATGCCATCTAATTCCTCTACTGTCGCCGGAAGTCCAGGAACCTCCAGCGGCAATAGTTCCTTCAACACCTCCCCATATTTGTTCCAGTTTGTCCTTCTGGGATTCCTGAAGGCTTTCCGGGCAACAGGTTTGATGTTGAGGTTATATGTAATATATCGGTGATCAGAGAATGAGTGCTCTTTCACCACTCTCCACCCACTGATCATATCAAAAATTGTTTCTGACGCACAGGTTACATCTAGAACCTCCTGTCGATTTCTAACAATGAATGTTGGTTCACACCCAATATTGCAAACTACAAGGTTAGTATTTAATAAGTAATCAAAAAATAACTCACCCCTTTCATTAATGTCTGTGCTTCCCCAGATTGTGTGATGCGCGTTTGCATCACATCCAAGTATCACACCTACCTTTTTCTGACCTGCTTCCCGGATCAGTTCCCCCAGGTTATCCGGTGGAACCTCCTTCTCGCGATCCATGTAGGCTGAGGCTAGCCATAGTTTTTCACAGCCTACCTCAGCGCTCACCGCCGTAACGTCCCCGCTACTAAATTATGGAAGAAGAAAAATATTCAAATTATTTTTCGCTAAGATACACGATCTGATCTTTTCAGAGTTGCTTGAGTATAATAATTTATACCCTTTCATTCCAAGGCCACAGATCCTGTTATTATTAATCCAAGGTTCTTGGATTAACACCAAGTCCTCATCTGACTTAGTCAGTCTGAGCACGAGTACGGCCGAGGCAGCCTTCGTGTGGTGCAGGTTTATTTGTGCAATGCTAACCATTGTAATCTACCTTACTCACCAGTTCATGCACTCCCTGCATCAGGATAGTATCATTTGGCTCGTTGGTTTGGTCGTAAACCCTCTCTCGTCGTGTGTTCGACGGGTTGCCCCCATCGGACTTCAGAGAGAGGAGGCTGCCTCCCATCACCAACTTCACTTCGTCCGAAATATCGGAACGGCTACTCTGGTCGGCCTCAGCCCGCTTGACCGTTTCCTGCCGGGTCCGTTCTACGTCGCCCCCAGGCTGGTCTTCCGCGCCCTTATCGACCTCGTCTTTCCTATAAACTTTAAGAGTGATCGACCCGAAACCGAAGTTGATCACTCCCTTAGATCTAGCAAGGGAAACCAAGGATTCCTTATTGATCAGCATGATTGCCAATCTAAAGCCCCCCTTGGCCTCCTCCTGCTTCACAATCCTCCATCCTTCCGTTGGAAGATCGGGATTACTGGCCCGGATAATCTCAATGATCTCCTCTGGCTTATCCGGCTCGGTTGGTAACCAGACGCGTGCTCGCGGCCTGCTCGGGATTTCCCCTCTGCTGACTGCTTCCAGCCTCGCGCCCGGCCACACCTCGCCTACCTCGGTCACTGCCCTTTTATAGAGATCGACCGATCTCTGGTCTGAGCACGCAGTTGGCTTTACGCGCCCTTGGTGCCATCCCGCATCTCTGCAGGACGGGGGGGATCCCGGATTTTCTCTAAGGATCCTCAAGAAAATGGAGTTTAGTGCATTATACACTACCCTCCACTTTTCCGACGTGATGCTCCCATCTTCCTGACCTTTGTCAATGACGGCTAGCACTAGCACGTGCTCCTTCAGGATTTCACTGAATAATTTCAGTTTCTGCTCCTTAGGAGCACCCGACGTCATGTCTGCTTGCACTTTGGCCCGCTTACTGCCTTCTGCTTCAAGCTCATCCTGGGACCTCTGTCTTTTAGACACAAGGACGCTCTCCGAGCTATCGCAGCCGACAGTTTTCTTAGCCCATGCTACAGATTCCTTCTGCGCAACTGTAAGCTGCCCTTCAGGGGTCGCAGCCAGTTTCTCCAGAACTCTAAATGCCGACCGTCTTTCTCTGTACCGTCGTTTTGATGGAGGGATCTCTCTCGATCCCCCACTGTTCTGTTTGGCAGTTCCGCTTCCACCTGGCTTCGATGTCATGGTGTTGCTTACCCTTGCCTCAGTTGAGGGAGCCCCACCTTTCTGGTTAGAGTTACTCCCCTCTATAGTACTTTCCGGTTTTTGGTGGGTACCGGTCCCCTTATTTTTATTATTTTTTAAAACTTTCATTTATCCCCACGAGTATCGGAGAAATACGTCCACCTGCGCAGAGATCCGTATACGCAGGTAAGGCTAAATACAACTGGAGGTCGCCAGGTATCCAGAGGGCTCCGTTCACGACTGGGCTTTGTTAAATGGGCCCCCAGTCTAGTCGATCATCAGCACGGGTCGCATAACACCTTAATCCAGCCCATTGGCTCACCGAGTACCCCGCCTTCCACGCCCCCGCCCCCCCAACATCCACTCACTCATTCACCCATCTATATGGATATCCCAAACAAATGGGACCCATTTCATTCAGGGGATTACCGTTTATAGGGTTCCCTACTCACTACCTGGAGGCTCGAGAGCGCAGGGAGACGTGACGCTTAGTTCACCGTGGTTGTGGTCGATGGTTTTATGGCGCCATCAGTTCGCCTTTCCCTACTGGGTATCATAGGCACTCAGAATTTAGTGAACAGAGGTTAACCACTCCCCCGTTCTCTGAGACTCTCCTTCCAGTAGAGCTGCGGTTGGGGACGGCTTATTTAATTCACCGCTAAACTACCTATCGATAGGCCGTTCACAATTCACCACCTGTGACCCCCCCCCCCCCCCCCCCGATAGCTGCAGCTTGCCACGGGAATCAGCACGTGTAACAATCACACTGAATAGACGTACATGTCCAGTAGTAAAAATAAACAATATCACAATTACTCAACAAAGGTCAAATATCTCGGTAGGTTAGACATGGTTAGACATAGATGATTGATATAGAAAAAGCACATTGAAACAAATCGCAATCAATTAACAATAACATTTTCTAAAATGTACTGGATGATCGAAAGACAATCGAAAATCTCTCTATACTGCAAGATTCTATACTATACAAAGCGATCCCATATGGGCATATGGTATCCAACTATGGGACTCAACTAGTGCATCAAACATAAATATCGAACAAAGAACGCAAGCAAAGATACTTCGTAGCCCTACAAATGCCCCATGGTACATTCAAAACATCCATAGAGACCTACTAATTAAAACTGTTAAAGAGGCAATAAAATCATGCAGTCTAAAATAACAAATGAAACTGGAATCACACCGTAACGAAATAGCTAGAGAACTACTAAGGCTAGCGTAATACAAACGGCTTCGCAGAGCAGATCCTAAAGGTTTAATAAACTAAATAGTTAATATTAATTTAAAATTAATAATGCATACTAATATTAAGCCTTTGGCAATAGTTACAAAAAAAATATTGATTGCTAATTATTGAAAAAGTTAGACCAATTTTAAATTATTCCAAAAAAAAAAACGGTAGTTCCTATTCAAGTGAACTCCGCAGTGTACATGTTTCTATTTACATAGAGTTAGTTAATGTTTCGTTCAGATTCTTTCGGTCAAATATCTTTCGGCTAAATAGTTCCTTCTCGCATACAATAATTTTTTTTTTTTCAAATACAATGTAATACAAATTTACATCAATCAAGCAAAAATTGTTTACTAACATATTTATTTAGTTGTTTTTTATAATTTTCAATTCCCAGTAAAATGCAAACCTAAAAATGATAAACTATTGTTGAAATATTATTTTCTAGTTTTTTTTTAAATTGCACGACACGCATACCAAACCAAATATACATATGCATCTGTATATGATGTATGACAATAGTGACAACAAAAACACTAAATAAAACTATATAAACTATAACAATAATATTATTCTGTCCACTTTAAATTGACTTAGAACACGCAAATAATCAATTTCCATATGTATTCAGAACATATACATAATATGTACATTACATTGTGCGGTGCTAGGTTTTCAATTTTCTCCACCCCATTTAAATTTTTTTAAACTATGTATTATAATTGTAATTATCTTTATATTGTTACTTTTATTATAAGTTATTATTACCATTATAGTTATTAGTTTAAAAAATATAATTGTTTTTGTTTTGCCGTCGTTCGTATTTCAATTATCGTTTTCGATGTTAAAATCAGATGCCAAAGTGTGAATTAAATTTTTTCTAAAGGTTAGGTTCGTGTTTGAGCTTCTTTTAGCCCTAATACATGCTTGTTTAAACATATTTTAGGGGTGTTGTTGTTTTGCATAATTTATTGTAGATTGCACAAACCGTTAATTATATGTGTATATATGGTATACCTATAGTATTTAATTTTTGCTAATTAATTAAAGACATGCGACTTTAAGATGTTCGACCTACGATAAAATGTACATTTTTATGTTTTAACTTAAATCAGATTTAATTATATGTAAATAATTGTATATCTTTATTCTATGTATTCGCTCATGATTTAATGATTGTAGCAATAAAAATGTTTGCAATTATTGCGAGTATAGTCTTCCAAAGCAATTGTTTTTTATAGCGTACATGACTTTTACATTTTATGATTAAATCAGTTGATTATTAACCGAAAATGTAATATTTATTGTTGCTCAGATAAAGTTAAATAACACTTGGCTTTTATAGTCGACAGAGATGGTCGTTTACACGTCATCTATTAACTTTTACGCGATTGCATAAACAGCTCTAGAACGAAATTAGTGAAATAGATATTGTTCAAATATCTTCCAGTAGTTTGTGGCAATAGATAAGAAATAATTTATAATCGTAACAGAAACCAAATTAATAATATTAGAAAAAGACGTAAAGTTCGGTAAAATATCGAAAATAATGATGTTAGAACATCCCAGCCCTGGTAATTACAGATGAGAGAGAATTGAAGAATAAAAATGAATCCTTAATTTGGCTTATATAGGTTAGCTGGAAAGTACAATATGCATGCATAAATAATTATTCATTGAAATGAAACAAAACATGTTGTCAGTGGAGTTTTGCTGAGAGGGGAGGTGTGATAGGGGAAGTTTGCTGCTATGGTGCTGCCGTGGGGAATGTGGATTGGAGTATTTTTTATGGCAGCATTTTTCACGCGACTACGGGACATGTGTGTGGAGATGGGAAATTTTTCTCACGCTCATATAAGATAGGTTGTTCGCCGTTTTTGTACTCAAATGTCGATTTGTTTTTTTTTTGGGCCGAAGTTTGTTGACGTTGGTGGTTTTTTGTGGTGTATATATTGGGATTAGAATTGTGCGGGGATGTACAAGTTGGATATTTTGTGAAATTTTTATGTTGTTCCAAGGTGTGAAACTGTGAAATTGTACTGTAGAGTGGGATGGAAGGTGTTTCTGTTCTTTGTCACTCTCATGAAATTTAAAAAAAGTTTTTTTTTTTTTTTGCGTATTATCAGCAAAAAAACTGCTGTCAGCAAATGTTATCCACGGAATTAAAGGTTAATACGCAAACGAAAAGCTTTGGATTTCATGGGAGTGACGGGGAGCAGAAGTGTTTTTTATTTCGTTTTGTAGTGGAATTTTATGGTTTTGCATTTTCCATAGCCTACAGATTTCTTAAAGTTTTTAATTTGTACATTATTTTCGTGCAATTCGATTTTTTTTTTTTTTTTTTTTTTTTATATATTTTAATTTTAATATCCTATACCACAAAAGGCCTCTAACGTTGACGGGTTTCGGCACAGAGGAGAACGAATCGACGTCTGAGTGTGGGAATGGCGGGCGACTTGTTTGTATGAGCGTGGGAGGGGTTTCTTATCTTTACATACATTTTTTGTACATGTGTGAGGGATGTTGCCATGAAGGGTACTCCAATTTACATTTTTTATGGTAGTGTGTGTATTGTGGCAGTAGACTGCCAACATCATAACTATTCTCTCAGTAGAGTTTTGCTGACGACATGTTTTGTTTCGTGCACAACCAGTAGAATCTGTGTTTTTTTCTCGCTTTTATTTTTGGTGGCAGCGGATTTTTTCCATGGAATAGGGACATGACACTGTTCGATCGGTGTAGAGTGAACAATACATTTTGAAGAGCGACTTTTTTAAACCCTGATATATGCGTATGTGTGGATTTGTGTGCATATGCATGTGTGTATGTTTATGCGTGTGTGTGTAGGTTCATATTTATTTATACTTATGTATATGTTTAGTTTGTATATTTATATAATATGATTGATTGTTTTTACCTTTTTATAATCATTTTCATATTTTAAAATTAATTTGATATATTATCATATTAATATACTTTAATGTATAAATGTTTATGATTAATTCTTTTAATTTGTAATGTATATAAATGTGTATGTATGTATATATATATATATATATATATATATATATATATATATATATATATATATATATATATATATATATATATATATATATATATATATATATATATATATATATATATGTATATGTATTTGTATATGTATATATATGTATGTGTGTATGTATATGTATGTATGTATATATGTATGTATATGTGTATATATGTGTATAAATTACGGTTGAAAATTTTGGTATAATAGTAATACGATTTTGATATTCATATAAATCCATAAAAAAATCATACAAATTGTATACGGACCGTATTTATAAAAATAATAAGTTGAAAAATATAAAATTTATAAACTATTCTTATTAAATCATAAAAATATGGCGTCATTCATTTTAATAACTTTTCGGATAAACTTTATTCGAAATATTTGTATAAAATTTTATAACATTATCTTATAAATGTATTAATCGTATTTATTAAAATTAATAAGATACGTGGTATAGGTTTTATAAGAAGTTGTCTTAAATTTAATAAGATGTCTGGATTCGTTTTATAAGGTAAAAGGTATTTGTTGGTTATACGAGAAACGTATAAATACGAGAAACGGTTCGTATAAAATATAATATAGAAATCTTATTGATTTAATATTATTTAACTTATTTAAAAGTTTCATAAATGTTGAAGCAGTTGAACGACACCGCGTTGCCGAGTAAGCAAGCAATTTGTTACATGAATTCGATCATATTTTACTATAAAAATTTTAGTTTTATGAGACCTTTGATTTTATTTGTCACACAGTAAAACCACAATTTTGTGCTATCACAAAGCTTCTACCAAAATTGTGTGTTTTTCTGGGATATTCACATCTGAAATAAAAATAATTTAAAATAAAATTGTAATGTTAAAATTTGATCGAAAGCCGAAGCCGAATTCCATCTAGCAAATATATACATTCAAGCATCTGTCCAAGTATCATCAAACCCCAATTAATACAATATTAAACATAATTTGTTTATACTATATAATTTGAATAGTACATAAATAATTTTAAGCCTATATGGTTCTTATAGTTATAATTTAAACTGGGTTAAATTTTAATACATCACGATTCCGCGCCCTACTCTGGAAAATGTAGCGCCAAAAAAAAAACAATTTTATAGTTTCTTATATTATTTTTATTCTAATAATTTCATTATTACATTCTTCTATATCTTATTCCTTTTGAATAACATATAATTTATTGTTTCTGCGCGACCTTACCGCTGCGTAAGTATTTAAATCAAAATTATTAATAAACTCAACAGAAATCAAATTTCCTTCGCTAACTGCTTGTTCTATTTCATAACAATTATGAAATTCGTCAAAATATTTCACATTATACTTTCTGCACAGAAATATAAATTTGTTTCGGTAATTCACTATGTATTTTATTTCCAAAAATAATGAAATTTGATTAAATTCAAAACAGTTTTTAGATATAATAAAGAGGGAGGGTCTATAATGTATATATTGTTCAATGAACGATACAAGGTATAAAGATTCATCAATCTGGTAGCCTAAACTTAATAGAATTTCTTTGTAAATTTGAATAAACGATTTGGATGGTCTATTCAGTTTGCCACATTTCACTTCACGTTTCATTTCGCAAGTCTCCCAAATAATTGAAAATGATTGTTGATGTCTGACAGCTAATGTTTTCGGCAAATTTATATAATTTCTTAAGTTATTACAGACATTTTTAAAATACTGATGCTTAGATTCATACCGTATAGTGGAATATTGCCAAAGAGGACCCATTCTATATAAAACGCTTGGGTAATGAGTTAATATATGATGCTTTGGAATTAACTTAGCTTTATATTCATTTATAATAATATTTAAATGTTGTTCTATAATTCTTTTTAAATCGTTAATTTGGTTACTGTGAACTGTTCTATTAAAAACAATACTCGAGATTTTCAGCAATGTCACTATACCCTGCCATTTTGTTTCTAAACCATTTGTAATTAAATCACCAAAAATGAAAGGTAGATGGACCATCAAGCACCAGGTTTGGGATGCTGAAAGGCCAAGAGAATCCTTATTAATATTTGATGATGGTTTTACTTTTCTGTACAGATAACCATAGTTAAAAGAGTGAATTCTATCGTTGATTTGAGAAAAATTAATTATTTTACTACTAGAAATGAAATTAAAAAACAATAAGATAATAAATGGTGCAATACCTTCCAAAATATCATGCATAGGATCAACTGTAGAATTCCCAACAATATCATAGTATTTAAGCTCTGACAATACTGAAAGAAATCTAACACCTTTTCTAGATATCAAATCTACACCTTCAAAAATAGCACAATTTTTAATACATTGTAGTGTACGAAGTTTCTGAGGATTTTCCTCAAGTTCAAGTTGAATATTATTCCGAGTCACCTCACAAAACCTACAGAAGAAAGTGGCATTAAAGCCACCTGCAAATCCTAACATTTGATTTGCTCCTAAATTGTCATGTGTAAAACTTGTTAGTGTTCCAAATACTGTGCCTAAAGCGGTACTAATACCTTGTGATTCTAGAAGTTTCAAATCTTTAATGATAGGTGCCATAATTATGTTATAGTTTTCTGGTTTTTTTAAATCATTACAATTAAATAAAGCCACGAGGTGAATATTTTCCAACTGTGCTAAGAACCGGCTTGGTAGGTTCCGCACAGTTAAGTAAATGCCTCCAATCTTATGAATAGTTTTATGACTACCCAGAGGATTTGTACATTCGAAATCGTCGTAATATAACTGAACCTGAATTGCATTTCGATAGTTTTGAAAACAGTAGTTTGTTTTAAAATTTTGACTACAAAAAAAACTATTTAGCTTTCCATCTGAACAATTATGATCCGACATTGACATTTCTTTTTGAAAATTTATGTTTTGGAAAAGAGTTTTTAATGTTTCTAAGATAGGAATATATTGAAAAGTGTTTTGTATCAATAGTTTTTTATACATTTTAGTCGTCCTACAGTATTTTACATCCCATCTACAACCTAATACTTTTTCCAAAGGCTGAACGAAGCATTTGGAATTTTTAAATGTTTTTGTTCTTTTAAATTTCGAAGCAACATTTTTAAACTGATTTTGATATTTTACATGAAAACTACTTATAGTTTCACACGTATTGTTTGCAGAGTGTAAATTTTCGCAACAAATGTGGTTTTCTAATTTTAAAGAAAAGTCTGCTACTAGGTCGGACGCATGGTCCATAATTTTAGTAATTGTTGTATCTGGTAAACCTAGTGTATTTAACTTTGAAACAAAGTTTATTATAGCGTTATTTGTTTCATTTATCTTCATGACATTGTTATCTTGATTCTTAAACTCTATCTCAGACACTTCGTTGGAGGAGCAAATACTAGTTGGTATATTTATATCTGTCGCTAATTGAACCATTGGTAGATTTTGTTGATCATGATGAGATTTTGGCGAGGTAAAACATTTTATTGGATTTTTACTTGTAGATGTTACGGAACATTTTAATACATGTTTTCTAAGACCCGTAAAAGTTTGAAATGTATAAGGACAGTGTTCGGAAAACACACATTTTAGAATTAACTGTTTTGATTCTGTGAGACCGTGATTTAACTTTAAATGTTGAAATAATTTCGACAAATTTTCAGTTGATTTTTTGCAAACGAAACAAAAATAATTCATTTTTCTTTATTGACGAACAAATAATTCAAAATAATAAAATAATTATCATTTCATTACCATCAAATATCTATCGAGTTCATATCTAAGAATGATGATGATTAGAATCCTTTATTAAAAGGTCTAACTTAACATATACCTCTTTAATTGTGGCTGATATATGGCACTTAAATTGGTAAAAATAGTTCTGGAGAAACGTCCAAAACATCCGTAGATTGTTATTATATTTTATTCCACATAAATAATGTAGTTTAAATAAATAATCGATTGCAGTAATAATATCAATGTTTGTTGGTAACGCAATCAAACTTGAATCGAGTACGATCATATATTGTACTATTTCCGATTTAGTTTGTCCTAAACCGATTATATACGGGGCTTTGTTAGCTGAATTTTCTGTATACCGTGAGTTAGTTTGACCAGGCTGAACAGAGAAAATATAAAAATAAAATATATTAAATTATTTACGAGTATAACTATATTTAAAAACTATTGTTATTTGCAATAAATATCAAATAACCCAATTACAACATAACACGTCACACTATTTGGGAATGAAATAAATCTAGACGTTATATTTATTAATAAATTAATAAATTATGTTTACGTTGTTGTTGAGTTTAGTGGGATTTATTGGTTATAACTAAAATGAATTAATTATTAAAAAAAAAAAAAAAAATTAAAAATTCTTACAACAAAAAATCGAATAAGATCGTTTACAGCCAGTTCATCTGATGTTCGGCTTTGTTTCTGATGTCCAGATGGAGCAGGTGGTAGTAACCGAATCAAATTTAAAAATGCAAGGGTAGCCGGGTTCCAGTCTGAAATTAAACAAATAAAATATCACAACAAAATCAGCATCTTTATGACAAATAATTTTTTTTTATCACGACAATGGAATTTTGATTTTACATATAGTCACTGCTTTCAAATTGTAATATTAAATATTTTCAATATAGTTGCTGCATTTCAAGACACCCAACGATCCAGATTAATAAAAATTGAATATCAACACTTTTGAATTTAAGCATACTAATCGAATTTATGTTATTTCATGCAACATGAACTAAAATAGATCAGATCAACTGTCTAGAAATACAGCTATTATTGGCTCTTGCTTACCTTGATTACGGTCACATTCAGTATATAAAATTGATTTTCCCGAATTTCTAACCGAAGTTATTATGTGTCCCTGATACATACACCATACATCTGCTAGCTTGACGTTGCATTCCGGGAAGCACAAACTAAAGTCATATAAAATCTGCAAGAAACAATTTCATTAGAAGAGAAATAACCTAAAAATTAAATATTTACCAATTCTGGATGTATGAAATAATAAGAGCTATCAACTTTAGGGTGGTATCCATCTTTTGATCGTTGTATTTTTCGATAATTGACGGTTGCTTTTAATTTTGATTCGACTAACAAAATTTCATCTGGCAAAACAGCAGAGTTTATCATTTCTAAATAACGTTGGGCTGTTTCATCATCCACTTCTTCTAATATCTCTTCCACTAGGGTGTCGTCCGATTCTTGAGTAAAATGAGCATCGATTTTCCGTTTTTTTGCTCGATCGTTTTTTAATTTTATTTGCAGGAATCCTGTAGCCTCACAATTAATTAACATATCCTAATACATAAAGAAAAATCATAATTTTTTAAGAATATGTATATCAAATATTAAGAATCACTAATAAAAATAAAATAAAATAGAAGATATAATTGGAAAACTCACTAATTCATTTTCGCCATCATATTTTAAGCATGGAAACAAAGTTACACATGCTTGCGCCACGGCTGTTTGTTGTTCTCTGGTAGGTTTAAACCCAAATATTTCTTGAGCGTAACTGGCTGCGATCGAAACAATTTTTACTCGTTGGTTTCTAGTTAAGTATTTGTTTGTATCATATTCTGCCACAATATTTCGCCCGAATGGATGACGAAGAATGACTGTTTTTAACGCCTATGAAACAAAAAAGCAATAGTTAATAAAAATAATTTAAGAATTTTTCAGCGCTTATGATTACATCGGCAGTCGCTATAACCCCAAAGCCTATAACCGCGTTTGATTTTCGTAATATGCCTTCACTTCGCAATGTTCCTTCACTTTGTGCGTTTTGGTTATTTAAAATGCTTCTATTATCAGCGGTAGAATTTTTAGTAATCAATATTAAAATAAAGGTGGGATGTCTGTAGTAACTTTTTACATAATCAATAAATATGTTTTCATCTATTTGAGCTCCATGAATATTCTCAAAATGTTGGAATTCCTCGATTGAAACAGAAGTATCTTGCAAAGCTTTAACAATAAAAAAGTTGTTCTTTAATGTAAGTTGTCAATTCTTATATCAGTGTATTGTAGAAAATGCTACCTGACAAGGCAAAATCCAAGTAATTTAAATCGTCGTTATCTGTTACACAGTATTTATTAATTTTAGATATTTTACGTACACCGCTAACCTCAAAGGTAATGAAAATATTTTCTTCGAAATTCATTTTAACGCCATTCGTGAAATATTCAAATACCTGAATGTGCTTTTTTACTTTATAGATAATATACTTTATATTAACTTTAACATTTACTTATTTGATTTAATCAATAACTTAAACTTCAGAAACACTTATTTATACTTAAATTACATTAGAAAACAAATCAAACAAACAATTAAATTACATTAGAAACGTGCCTGCACTTTCTCGATGTGTTCCGAACAAAATTAAAACTCACTTTATATTTTAAATTTTATTATTTCTGTCTTATTTTAATAATTCACCTTATTTTCGTATCTCAATACACTTGTTTATTATTAAATTCACGCACTATACATTATTTTACTTCAATAAATTAATTACTTTCACTATATCACTCTTACTGGTAAAAATTAATTTATCGAAATAATTCGGGACGCCTATTCTGCTTAACTTATTAACTTATTATTGTGTGTAATTTTCGTGTTTAGCTCGCTTATCCTGTATATGCAATTCGTTTTATTTTAATACAGAAATCATATTAATACGAAAAATACCGTTAGTTAGAAAAAATAAAAAATCATCTATATACGAACATAATATAAAAATTATATTATTTAGTATAATTTTTATATTATTTTCGTATATAGAAATTTTTTATTTTTTCTAACTAACGGTATTTTTCGTGTTAATATGATTTCTGTATTAAAATAAAACGAATTGCGTATAAAGAATAAACGAGCTAAACACGAAAATTACTCACAAAATACTGTTACTTAAAAAATTGTTTTAATAAAAAAAATGTTTTGTATTTAATATGATTTAGTTATAAATAAAATTTATAATGTAAGTCTTATAATTTGTAGACAATATTGGTATTTAGATTATAAACGAATGTTTTAATTGTATAAGAAATTTGTATTAATTATATTAATAAATTTGTACTTATCGTAATTAAGAATAATATTCGTATAAATAAGGTTTATACGAAAATATTATTAGTATTTTTTGGATAATTTTCAACCGTGTATATATATATATATATATATGGATGTGTGTATTTAATGTGTATGTATGTATATAATATGTATGTATGTATATATGTATGGGTATGTGTATGAGTATGTGTATGTATGTTTGTGTGTGTATGTGTATGTATGAATGTGTGTGTATGTGTATCTATGTGTATGTGTATGTGTATGTAGAGGAGAGGAGTGAGCAGGACTTATATTTAGGTGGATTCTGGTATAATATATAAATATTCATGACTTTTTTGTAGATTGATTTAAAGGGATGAGAAATCATATGTGTTCCGGCATGGCAAAGGGAAAATGGTTTTAATCTTTTATTTCCATTTGTAATGACAATTAAATCTTTGATGTGATATCCTTCGGCCTTTTAATGTTGACTGTTTTTTTTAGATTGCTTACTGCTTGCACTATTTTATCTTAAAGAAGTTTTGGCTCAATAATATTTCTCGAAACAGGTTCGTCTTTGCATGGGAATGATATATACGAATATCGATTGATTTGAGTTCTAAATCCTAATCAACGACCTGCTCATGCACCAATTATGTAAAAAGCCTTCCGCGTGGTTCTATCCTCCGTTCGTGCCATCACCTCACATAAATCATGGTCGTTTTTGTTTGATTGAGACGGTATACTGCGGAAGATGCATAAAATCATTTTTGGGCATAATTCTAGAAAATCGCAATTCTAGCAATTAGCATTAATTTGGGAGAGGCTTAGTTCGGCTGGGTCATCTGTCAACGGGTTGTCTTGACGGGTAAATGGAGGAATAGGAAAATTCTTTGGCCGATTATTTTCGGATTTATTTTGTTGAAAAATCCAGTAATTCACCCGGAATTTATGTTGAAATCCCGATTCAGCTCAACATATCAGATTCGCACATCATTAGTTAAAACATTGCTTAGCACGGCCGAACTCCAGAACTTCTCTAAAACCCATTTTTAAATTCACATTTAATTCTGCTTACCTGATTTGACAATAATTGGTCGGGATATGGCCAAGTTCTATTCAGAATGATCGAATTTTAGAACTTTATCAAAAAGAAACATTAAAATCCCAATACAAGTTGATCCTAGTTTATTAGAATCCTAGCCCAGCTCTGCAAGCTGAACTGGAAAATTTCAATTGGAAACGGCCTGTTTCTTTCATTATAGCTGAATCCGAAAATTTCGTCAAATTCGGCTTTGCACCCCGAATTTGATCATCATTTGTTTTGAGTTGGCTTAGTTCCATTGAACATGCTAGAGTGTCAATCCAATTCTGCGTACCATATTTAACAGTTATTGGTTGAGGAATAGTTAAGTTCCATTTAGCATGATATAAATATACTGTGCACTATAATTATACTGGTAATTAATCGAATATTTTCTTCTTTGGTGAACAAATTAATAAAATATTTGAAATTTTTGCGAATTAAATTAAATTTGTTTGAAATATCCTATCCGGTAGTTAATCTCGCATTGAATAACATTGATATTTTTCCGGGAACCATTGCCTTTGGGATGCCTTACATATGATTTTTTTTTTTTTTGCTATCTTGTGGTTGCCCGATTCAAGGGTTAAATACTAATGGGTTTTAGAGTAACTTTAATATAATTTAAATAATTAAGGTTTCAGGAAATTTTTTGTACGCTGTGGAATTGCAGGAGGATTAAATTAATAAATTTTTATATTATTTAAGAAGCCGGAAAATATTAATTTAGAATTAAATTTCAGGAAATTAACAGACGTGAAATAATATTTCTTTGAAATATTAATTGTTAATTGTGTAGATTAGAATGGTGTTGTCATTGCATTAATAACTATCGATTTATTTAGGGGTCTGCAACTGGGCCGATTTAATCAATTAAATTTTGCATTAATTTACAATTACATTTTAAGAAATTTCTAGATGCACGTGAAATAATAACATTTTTTCCTAGGTTGCTGATTTAAAGAAGCAATTATTGATGACCAATACCATCAATATCCATTTAAACTATTAAACCTTTATCCTTCCCCAAGTAGATTAGTTTTGTGCTGTCTTTGTGTTACTAACTATCGGCTATACCTAGGTGTCTGTAACCGGGCCGATTCTGTCCCACTTAACTAACCTATCCAATCCTTCGGTTTTGTTATATGTAAAAAAGAGTGTACGGTGGGCCCGGCGTCACCCGGGAGCTCCTGTGTAAGAACTTGGTCGTGCATTCACAATCAATCAATCAATCAATCAATAAATAATTATTCATTGAAATAGTTTATTAAAGATTATATTAAAAAATAAGGAGCTGTAAAGTAATTTTCGTATTTTAAATTTCAACATTTTTATTTTCAGTGTTTTTTCGATATTTTTCAAAATACTTCTTACAAGCAACAGTTTTTCAATACGATTCCATTCCGTTTTAAAATTTTAGTGATTTTAACAACAAGCAAATGAGTTGTGTAACAACCCACGAGAACAGGGTCTTTTACCAAGCGTACTCGTTTTGATTTATGTTTTACGAGAATGTGCATATTTGTGTTTTTTTCTCAATAAACTTGATATAATTTCTTTCGCTCAACTCGATTAGTTCAGAAGAAGTAAGTTCCACCTGGAGTGACATAGAAGAGTTCCATTTAGGGTTAACAGTGCCATAGCAAAACATTGATGTATAATATAAAAAAGTCGATTACAAAACTATGATCTCTGAGGAAATCTGGCCTTTGAAGAGTGTGTCGTTGATGATCTTCTGCTAAGCACATCGTTAACCTTTTGGCCTTTGAGAAACCTTTTTATCTAACTAAATCGAATCCCAGGCGTATGCTGCAAGTTTACAAATAAGATTCCCATGCCAATCCTTGCCAGAAGCTTTTGATATCCAAAGCGATCACTAAAGCCTCTTTATGTTGTTCTGGTTCGAGATTCAATTTATTTGCCACATATACATCAAGCGATCAGTTGTGGAGCGGCTTTCATGAAATTCAACCTGTTTATCTGAAATCCTTGTTAACACAATTGATAATAGCCGGTGATTTGAGGGTTAAACCATCGCACTCCTCCAGATATTAAATTTTTTTTAGTTAATATTATGGTAGTCTCTGGTAAGTCCTCAAATATTCCTCCAATAAGCAAACTAAGTCTCCTCTTTCAATAAACAGTTTAGTGTCGTGTACAACTAATTTGCTTTCGTTTCTTGACAAAACAGTGTGATGGCCCAGATGAAAAACTTATCAAGCAAGGAACTCATAATTTACCTGCGTCTGCATCGTTTCGTGCGCACGTCCGAAACAAAGAAAATTTTAATGAGTAATTTCAAGGAAGAAGCTGCAAAACGAGGTTTCAAATGTATACAGGATGTAAGAATCCCTATTTTAATTTCTTAAATCGAAAATACTAGTTCTACTTCCCTTTACGACCCAGTACGAATAGCGATGTTACAAAAAGGTAACCCTGTTTGGATGACGTCATTTAAATTATTCAAGTCACTTGGAACAGGCTGTTATTTTTCATATATACTCGAAGAAGCTGGATGATAATCAGAAGAAATATAGTCAGATTGAGAAAAAATCACTTTCGATCGTCTATGGCTGTAAAATGTTTCATCAATATTTCTATGGCAAAGAAATTATTCTAGTCACAAATCATAGGATGCTAGTATCACTGTTTTACCCAGAGAAATATTTGAGAGACGACAGTCTACCGTCTTCAGCGCTAGGTTTTATTTCGCTTTATGACACCAGTTCGCCGATGCACTTTGACGACTTCCCGTTGGTCTGAATGGGAAACTTGAGTGTGAAGTGTGTGCCTGTCAAGAAAACGAAGAATATTACGAAAAGTTAAAAAAATTCTCTGAGCAGTAAACAAATCGTTGCAGAAACAGCTAGAGATTCCGTTCTAGCAAATGTCCAGTTCTCCAGCCATTGGATTTTTGCTCGAATAAAGCAACAGTAGACACTGCTGTTGGCTGAACATCGACAACCAAATATATAAAACAATGAAGAAATGTCGATCATGCCAGGGGTTGTCCTGAAACCAAAAATATTATTCGATTTGCGCGCTATGAGATCTTGTGGCATTGGAAGGGTTGCTTGAAAGTTTTGTAAGTGGTAATAGGACACCGCTTACATTAAAATGATTTACTAGTTTTGTCGATGCAATAGTGTTGATTACTTAACAACTACGCTTTTCCATCTCTCGAAAAAGGTTTATGAGACTTTTGAAAACCGCCGTGAAGAAACAATTAAAAAATTGAGATAGTACTGATTGCATAAAGCTGACGTTTGTTGTAATTATCTGATTTTTGCTGAGTCCTGATGGTAAATCTTGGAGCGAAAAACTTCATGGGTAGCAACCAAGAACTCTGTTATATCTCATGTATCCGTACTCAACTCCAACGAAGAATAGGAGAAAAAATGAGCATCAATTATTATTATTACGAACTCTGAAGCCGGTCAAGATTTACCATGTCGTTCAACAAGAATTGGACATGATTGGTAAAATTCGATCCTTCATTATAATTAAGGACTTCATCAAAATATGAAGGGAGAAATGTTGTTTTTGTAACAATACATTTTTCTGTTCTCCCATCATCTATTGTTCTCGAACATTGTCATTCAGTTCACGTTTGGATTTCATCATGGCTTGTACAATTTGGTTATCTGTGGGAGATTTTAAGTTATTGGCGAAAACCTAAAATTAACTTCTCTGTAAAAATTATAATGTTTGACACTACTCAAAAAATTCTCAAACGAAAATCAAATCCAGGTGCAATGCTATGTACCAATCGTAAACTAATTTGTAAAGATGTCTAATTCTAGAACTATGTTCAAAATACAAATCAGAATTCCTAAATAAAACATCAAATCACATGTCACCAATATTAGTTAAGCTTAAGGTATTGCCGAGATCAGTCCTGTATAGCCAAATTCCATCAGCTTTTCCTAAAATCGTTGTTTGAATTTAAAATTAATCCTAAAATGCATGCTTGAATCCCAACAAAACCAAACAATCAAACATATCATTAAAATTGTTTTTAAAAAGAAGGAGTTCCTTCCAGTATAGGCAGGTTGCAAAATTTTGTCCGAAACACACTTTAACATCGCTATTTAATCCTGCAAACTAAATTTCATTATAATTCATGATAAGTGTTGACTTAGTTTAACTTAACATTTAACGAGTTCCAAAATTCCATATACCAAGTTCCTCGAATTTGAAGGATAACCAATTTGAAAATTTAAGGATTTTTTTTAACGGAGAAGAATTAAAAATTTCCATAATTACAAAATAACAATACAAACTCGGTCGTGTTATAAGTGGGAAATGGAAAATGGTTTAACACTAAATAATACCGAAACAGAATTCTAAATGGGTTTTAATTTACTCGATAGTATTACCACACCACCGTTTAAAATAGGGCGATTGAGCAAAAAACGCAGCTAAAATTGAATTCTTCGCCACATACGTTGTCACCACCGATAAACTACGAAGTGGTCTAGTGGCAGTATGTGATCACCTCAACTAATCCTAAGCCCATACTGATGAAGATTTTCTAAAAACCCGGGTTATACAACACATTAGTAGTTTTCATCCCTGTACCACAAGCATATGACTGATGGTATAAATTTCGAAGCGTGTTCCACTCACTCTTTAGGTTTATAACATTGCCGAGTTGCCCTAGACATCATATTAGATTATTACGGGTTCTTGAATTTTGGCCTCTCGAAGCTATATGACGAAAGGATTCATCAGACACCGCCGGTCAAAAAAAATAACGCGGTCGCTGCACGATTGGTGATGCTCAAGCTCACATATCTCGATTATCGACGTTCAATTAAGCACCAATGACAATAATTCATTCAATCAGTCTGATTTTTCGTCCACTTTCTACATTGAAACGGATTTAGGGCGGCGGTGGTGTGCTTATTGCCATAAAATGCTTGTGCCCAGTGAACTTATTCCACTTTACGACATTATAGCGGTTCGTGTTTAAATGGCTGCACTCTCTGTGCTTGTCATTATGATACATATTCCTTACGGTTCGAGTATGGACTGCTGTTCAGGTAATTAAACACGAACTCTCTTAATGAAGAACAACTTGTGATTGTCGGTGACTTTATCCTTCAGGATGCGACCTGGTTATAAATTGAAGGCATATTTATCTGTTCCTCTACCGATATTAAAGTAAGAGCTATTATCGTTTTTCTTGCTAGTATTGTAGCTACGCAAGTATATGCAACTGAAACTACATGATATAATTTTTTGTACGATGTGACTCATTTCCAGCATTCTTAATACTCTGCTATTTATGACTATTCGTCGCATGAAAACTGCAGTTCTAATTTCAATGATTCTTTTTGTAATGGTTCTTAGTTTAATTTCAGGAGCGCTAATTGTGTGTTCTTGAAATAATTTGTTTTTCATCCTTCAATGTGGCGGCAACTTAAACGATATTGTTCTTAACTTAATAAAGGCATTGGGGTTGACATTGGTACCCATGTTCCTCTCGTAAAAAATCATATACTTAGGGAGTCCTGGTATAATTCTAGGCTGGTCACTGTGGAGATCGTCGCAACAAGCGTCATTCTTAATTCGATGATAGGATTTTACACCGCTCCAAAAAAGGTTTTGAAAGTTTTTTAACGCCAAACGGAAAGTTAGTGGTTTTCCCTCCGAAATTTAATTTATGAACAGTTCAGCTTCCCACTTTCACATCCATCTGATTTACATTTTGCAAGTTATTTTAACCACCTTATTTTCCACCCAATCTTGTATCTAATAGGGTTTTAAATTTAGTAAACGTCTCGAAGGATGAGATTTTCTATTTTTTGGTTCACTAAGATGACGGAAACGGTGCTGAACATGATACAATTCCATTAATTCTTATCAAGATGTGCGACAAGTGCTAACTTCTTCTTATAATATTTATATTTAATGAGAGCCTTGGTGCTGGTTTCTATCTTATAGACCTTTGAAAATCCCCTTCATTCGTCCAATTTGTAAGTCTGGGAAAAGGTGTGACGAAGAGAATATTTTAGGCTCGTGGACTAGAGCTGTTCTTTCTGCTGAAAACTTTAATCTAACCGACTCAGACCGTATTTTTTTCTTGCAGATCAATGGTCGCCAATTTGATTCCTTTATGCGGACATCTATTCTATAAGATTACGTTTCTTCGTCAGATCTTTGACACAATTCATTACTCAATTCTGATTGATAAATAGATGGTTGAAATTTATTTCTGTCTCAACCAATAAAAATACAAGATACATCTTATTTTGGATTATAAGACACTTCAAGTGTAACGAAGGGTAGTCACATTAGACCTTTGTTGTTCTCGATTGTCAATAGTGATAAATAGTAAAATACTTTGTATTCCCAATGTCTTCTATATGCAAATGATAAGAAATGTTTAGCACTATTAAGTGAATTATACAACTGTATTAGATTCCAAAAGAATTTAGAGGCATTTCGTGAGTAGTTGACTCGAAACAAGTTGCCTTTGAACGTGAGCTAGTGTAAATCCTTGTTGTCCTTTCGAACCCGTCCACCACGCGCCATTAATAGATTGGAATTTGTTTTACTTATTTTCTTTCAACTTCTCGTTTATAAGTTTCACTGATCACAAAATTTCAAAAAATACGTATGTTATGTTAGAGTTCATTTAATACAACTGTAGAGGCTTTAATGACCCACTTACTTTCGAATCAATATAAATCAGTAGAGAACTTCTTTTTTTGTTTGCCCTCCGACGTCTACCCCTCAAAGATTTGATGGAATTCGCTATCCAATCATAATCGTACTGCTTTACTGGGTTTACAGTCAATGACAAGTAAAAATGGAAGCAACTTTTCACCAATTTCCGATATGTCTGATCGAGTCGTTTTTCTGGGTTAAGACGATTGTGTGGAACTCTTCGCTATTCTAAATATTTAGGCCCTGAGCATGATCTGAGGAGACGCGTCAGTATCTTACAGATCCATCGCGAGCAACTACTAATTTATAATGTTGTCATATTTGATTTCTGGCTGACCAGTGATTCGGTTATAGGAAAATACTACTCAGTTACTCAGCTAACCACTTGCTTAAGTTTATTCGATGTAATTTCTTTTTGTCTAAAAATCATTTCTTACACATTTATTTATTTTTTTGTCTTTTGATTGCCGATTGTAGTATGCTGTAGATGACTGTTAAAGTAAAATTGCAAAAATTATTTTACGCACCGATTCACGGATAATTCGTTAGTGTTAAATTAATAATATTAAAAATAAATAATTTCCCTTTACTATAGAGAATTCATCAAATTTTTATCATATTCATTAACCAATCATACGCACAATAATTAAATTAAATCATTTAAATGAATCGTCCTTCATCACATAACTAAAACATATCAATATGAAAGCTTTCTTAAAACCATATTTCTACTATACATTTCCTTTAAGCTCTGACAGATTAATCAATACCAAAATAAATTTAATCATAACATATTTTACCAAAACCATCCTCCATTCCTCTATATCTTAAATTTCCACTTATACACATTCGAACAGCAACAACTGTGTTCTATTTTTATACGTTATACAAATATTATTTTTCCTGTACCATTAACCCAAAACACAATCCATTTTAATTTTCCTTGCTGTATAGAAATTCAGGAAAAATGTTTGTACCTTTTCATATATTCTGAATAGATGGCAGTAGGGGAAATATTTTAATGGTATACAAAACGCAAATTAACCATTGAAAATTGTTGAGAAATATATTTTAACGCATGCCACCGATTTTTTATTAATACAATAATTAATTTTGACATTCGTGAGTTTTCCAACTTTACTTGTATCCATCTTTTTGCACTTCAAACTAATTTGTGAAATTTTGACGAGGAACTTTTTTTTTTAAGGGGGTAATACAATATACGAAGCGTAATCTATTTTCCCATGATGAATTAATCTTTTTTATATTTGTGTACCCGAAAACCATAAAAAATTTGTTGGTTAACAAGAATTATTTGTATATATGAATACGTACCTACCCTCGTAATTTTTATAAACGAGTGCTCCTTTTATTGTGGTGAGTATGCAGCTTTGAACTGGTTACATAAAAAAAAGTTCCGTCAAAAATTTACAACTTTAAAATTTTTATCTCAATTTTTGTTGTTTGATATGAAAAAAGCTCTGATTGCTCTAAATTCCAACATTCATATTAAAGGAAGCTGTGCTTTATTTCACATATACACATACACATACAAATACCTTTGCTGATACAAATATATATTTTTATTAATTAAAAGCATGATTTTTTATTCAACACAAACTTTTTTACAATTTTATTTTGTTTGCGAAAAATAAAAAAGTTTTCATATTTTTTTCATTTTTTTTTCTATACTTTACAGAATTTATCTCATTCGGTATTATTAAAGCGTAACAGAAACAAAACCTTTAACGAACCTTAAAATACACAAAACATTTCCATTAAATAAAACACAACAAAAAAAATGGTAAAAAAATAAAAAATTGTTGTAATCATAAAATGAATTGTAATGCTATTTTTATAAATATTTTTTGCTTTTTATTTTGTGCTTTTTTCATTTGTGTTGTTGTGTCGGAATGAGAAAATGAGAAAATCAGGGTTAGTGCTTTTTCGTATTGGTTGGAGTTTGGGGTGTATCTTTGAGAAGTGTATATGAAACACGTACAAATAATATTTAGAAAAATTATAAAGACATTAAGAGGTCGTGCCACATTTACATGTTTGGTGTGTATGTTAATTTTAACCTTTCCTTTGGGAAATTTGTTTTCCTTGTTAAGAGCTTTTGAATCGATGTAATTAGATAAATTAAGCTAATATACGATGTGGATTACGATAATGTTAGTCATTTAAAATAATCTTCAATTTTATCTTCATAGACAGGCTAAACCAGCTATAATTTTGATGTTAGTAATGAGAAATTTTTACCAAAACGAGTATTACTTTTGGGCAAGATGATGCACTTATATGCAGCGCAAAAAAGGCCTCAACAATCTTACTGTTATTTATTAATAATTTTGTGTAAACAAAGAAGAAAGTAAGATCAAATAAGAGATAAATTAAAGAAACCTCATAAAATTAAATATGAAGCAATGATGAATGATAAATAGTGAACAGAGTATTTAAGTGTATGACACAGTCTTTCAATAGAGAAGCACGTAATTTGTTAGGTTATATAGGAGCCATGATGTTACAGCAATATCTGTCAAATTTGTTGTGGATTGTTTAAAAATCAGTCCTCCCTTTATTACGTGATTTTGTCCTAATATTTTTATGCCTAGTAGACTTTCTTCGTCTTTTAGTGGCCATATTTGAGTTTGCCACCGAAACTCTTGGTCTACTGAAAGCAACACTGCTGTAAGATGCTGTAATAAAGTCAACTTCTCGTCATTCACAAGAACTTGGCCTTTCTGCTATTTCAATTTTTTGCCAATACTTGGGTTTACATTCCTATAAAATCCACTTAACCCATGAATTCAAAATATCAAAATATCACTAAATCACTAAAGAAGTTGGGAGTTGACCCAAATTTCTACAAAAAATTCATCTCTAGCAACGATGAATAGATATTTGAACAAGCAAAATTGTCGGATTTGCGGCGATGCCAATTTATACGTATCTAGTGGTATCCCATTTACCAGGACCTAATTTATCCCGAAAAAGTACGTATTGGATCGTTGAACAGTCAACATCGAAAAATAATTGTGAGCACAAATGAAAGAAATAAAATTTGGCAGAACAAAGGGCAGAAATCTGCGTTGATATAGCGATGGTATGTCGACCAAACCTGACTAGCATACTCAAATAAATAGCCTTCATAGGTGTACAAAAAATTGTATATGGTCCGTTAAGTGGATGTTGGCCGTTAAGTTCCGTTCGCGGTCACAAAGTATTACAAAGTTCTGTTTTTGATAAAACTCAGGCAACAAACGGATGAAAAATAGTACGAAATGGATTGGCTTTTATGCACATTCAAATTAAGATTACTTTTAGCGCACCAAGTTAGGAAGTTATTAAAGTAACTTTGTAACAGGTTTACAGCAGTGGAAGTTAAAACTGTTCCTGAATTTTTATATAGTTTGCATTAAATTCACGTACCATCAGATTAATATGCAATCCTAGATTTATAAAATATCTAGACAGCCTACAACACCACGATTTATGTTCCGCAGAACTAAAGAAGAAAATACCATCAGTCATTATGCCAGATAATTTAACAAAAAGAACGATCAATGTGCATAGGTTTCAATGTAGCTGCCGGAACCTCGAATTGAGGATGCCAATCGCAAATTTATTTACCGAAAATCCAAAAAATTGAGTTCGATAAAGGGATTTAAATTCCACCAAAAAAAATTAAATGATAATTGTTTAGTTTTAATGAGGTACCCCGGAAGTAGCTATAAAATTTGTTTCAGTTGAGGATCAAATGTTAATTTTAGATGCAGAAGTGAATTCGAATATGGATATTTTCAATGAAATGTATTTCTCAATCGTTGCCAAAATACAAGTGTTTATATGGCAACTTTCAACTAAGTCCGCAATAGCATATTCTCGTGATTAATCCGATGACTCGTTGAAAACAACTCAAATTAACTTTCGGTCTGATTTCAAATTACCTAGGCTAAAAGTTGGACGATGAAACCAGACAGCTATTACGAGTCAGCTGAAACAGGTTATCCAATGATAGCTGAATTCTTAGAATTTCTAAATAAGAGAATGAATTTACTAGCTGGACGTACTGCCAAATGATTTGCAAAATCTAAATCCCCATACCATCACCAATGGACACTGGCCTACTCCAAAATTTTATATCGAAAGCTAAGCGCTGTTTCAACTGTCTTAGAGATCTATACCTATATTCACGACCTTTCAAGGCAGAAGGCACTGCAAAAAAGTTCCAAACGTCAAAATACTTTTTTGCATTACGTGCATACCCCTCAACGAGATTTCATGTAATAATGAAACGATCATCGAATACAAAGGTGTTCGTTCATCAAAACATCGTTTACAGTTATATACAACGATGTTAGCAGTGCTGATGTGCCGATACATAAAGAAACCGGTGCCAATTAGGGACCCAGTAGAAACACCCAAAAAAAATAGCGACCATGCATCTCAAGGGGTAAATCCGAAATCAAATTACGATCTTCAATCAATCAATTATTTCGTATGGATATTGAGGCCTATGTCTCGCTGTCAATATTGGTACGGTTATCACATGATCCTTTGATAAAATGTTATTAAAATTTGAGGCCAATAGACCCCCCAGAAAATTATTTCGCAGCAGATGTTGAGTTGCTGTTTGGTTGTGAATCTTTTTTGAGATTTTGTTAGACGGCAAATTCCACCCCAAATCAAAATATCCCTAAAAACAAAATTCTGAACTGGGATGGTTAGTATCAAAAATTAGTCTCGGCATTGAACAACCAGGTTCTAACCCCAGTATAAATGCTGAAACTCTTAAACGTTTAGAAGTATAGCTATCAAGAGATCTTGGCGAGCAGAAGATGTGATCTTAAATAAAGCTTTGACGGCCGTATAACGAATTTATGTCAAGTTATTTAACGTCACTACCAAAAGTTAGGAATCTGAAATTCGAAACAAGATTTTAGTCGTTCAGCTATAACAATTTAGTCACAGTTTTATGTTTACTTGTCGACTTGCGAAATGTTTTTCTATGCGTGTATACCTTTTAAAAATGATCCTACCGGAGTTGATAACTTTTTTGCTTTTTACAGAAATACTGGTTCGTGATGAAGGTATGAGAAAGCCGTATGTTAAATTTATACAGGAATACCTTGAGCTGAATCTTACAAAATTGATACCTGGAGGAGGAATTTTGAAGCCCAATAATTAGATATGTTATTTTCCTCCGCTTGTGAAGGATTCCAATTCTACCTCAAAAATCACTTAATTATCGGCTCGGCCTTGCAAGAGAACATGTTTCGACGCTTCCTTAAACAGCGAAACATATTTTCTGTGCAGGATATCGAGATTTCCATATCCATTAAAAATAAAGACATACTCTCGAAACCTGAGGAGAGAAAATCCAGGTATGGAATTGTCTCTGTACCGTTTAAAAACGGTAACTTGCGGTACATCACCAACACCGTTCTTAGCCACCGCCTAATTTCATTACCTTGCAGAAACGTATGAAACAATCTATCCCGAAACCATAGTTAGATTATAAAAGCAGATGTATGACTTGTTGAGTGGTAGTCATAGTCTAGAAGACTATTTCAGCTTTAAGGTATTACTGCCAGTAACACAAACTAAGATTACTTAATATTGAATTTGCCGGAGACTTCACGTATATCCGACCCGCTGGTACTGTTATCACCCGTTACGATTGACTTTAAAATTGTATTCTAGTGCCTATGGTTAACTCACAATGAGGTTTCCAAGATAGCTACTTACAACCAACGAAGTGAAATTGTACGGCTATTCCGATGCATCAAGGGATGCTTAATGAAGATTTTAAAACTAGACTAGTCATGGCCAAAACTAGTTAAAATTTGAAATTTTGCTCAAATTATCGAGAAATACATCTGTTTATTTGTACACGGACTCAAACACATTTCAAGCAAACTAAGTTGCTGATATTAATTTATGTCCTCTTCTCTACCAAGCCAACTCAATGGCATTTCGTACGGAGCCAAGAGAACTCAGCCGACAAAGCAACAAGAGGTATTACTCCAAAAAATATGTAACCAATAACCTTTGGCTATGAGTTCCCAGCTTTTGCAAAACCCTCTCGTCTATCCATTTTCGCCTATAAGACACCATTCCAGTCATTTAAAACATGGTTTCAATTTTATAATACTTTGAAGTTTCTTGATAAATTATGCCTTAGATTTCGGAAGATAAGATGCCGAATACTGTCTGTTGGAGTACGCCCGAAGACAAAAGTTTATCCACGCTGTCTTTGGTGAGGTGGATGAGCGTACGAAGAACTCCAACGCAGTTATCCGGTTACGACCAGCCTTTTGTTTTAAATAATAAACGGCAATTTAGCCCACTGATGGTTCACAAACGCAAATGAAAGACTTTATTTTTTCTGAATAATTTGTTTTATAATAAATTTTAATTTTATTTTTAATGAATGTTATTTGCGCCTTTTCTCGATTCACAATGTCTCGATTTTTTGTTTTTTGCTCGCATAAAAACAATTGACAAATCTCTAATCTCTATTGCTCTCGCAATTCATTGATTGGTTGCGTACATTTAATCCAACATTGTTTGTTGGGTTTTGAATTTGATTTATTGCGATACGAGAATCCACCTCTCGATCTGTCAGTATTTTTTATGTAGACATTACAAGTATAAATTTAATTAATTTTACATACTTATGATTTTATAGTTTTTTACGTTTAGGTAACAAATTCAACAATAATAAAGATAATTTGCCTTGACAAATAAGCAACATTTGGATTTAAAAGACAAGTATTCTAAACATTCATTACAAACCTAACATAATATTAGTTTTGTATTTTTGCTGTATCCAGTTTTGATTAGTTTGACATGGTAGCCAAACATGCCGCCTCCCTTGAACGGATTAGTTCAATTATCGATTGGTAGTTTTACGAGTTTAGATGTAGGACGCTTGAATATACCATTTTCCGTGATTAATTCAACGACCCGTGTGTTGCCGTCCATGCAGGAAATAATTTGTGTACTCTACCTAACTGCCATTTGGCTGGAGGAGTTCGGTCCTCTTTTATCAGCATGATGTCATTGAGATTGATGTTGCCGTGTGAAGTATGCCATTTCGTTCTAACTTGAAGAGTCGTCAGGTACTCCTTGTGCCACCGATTCCAAAAATGTTGACACAATTGCTGCATAAGCTTCCATCGCGAATTATATGCAATTTTTTCAGCTGTGACGTCAATTTCGGGAATGTAATTTGCAGAATGACCGATGAGGAAATGCGCGGGCGTTTAAACATCAAGCTCTTCATCACTGGCTTTGCACAATGGTCGTGAGTTCAACATTGCTTCTATTTGGATCAGCATAGTCGAGAGTTCGTCATAAGTGAGGATTTGGTTTCCAACAACGCGTTTTAGGTGGAACTTCATTGATTTCACTGCCGCCTCTCATAAACCGCCAAAGTGTGCTGCATTAGTTGGATTAAAGTGCCAATTTATTCTTTCCTTTAATAAAAAATTTGATATATTATTCGAGTTTTTATTTAACAAATTAAACACATCCTTCAGCTCACGATTAGTGCCTACAAAATTTGAGCCATTATCACTATGGATATGAGTCGGTATACCGCGACGGGAAATAAATCTCCTTAACGCTGCCATAAACGCATCGGTCGTGAGATCACCGACAAGTTCGATGTGAACCGCCTTCACACTAGTACATACGAATAAGACAATGTAAGCCTTATGTGGTTTTTGACCTCTACCGCGGTTATGATAAATGTACACTGGCCCTGCGTAGTCAAGTCCCACTCGTAAAAAAGGTCTTTCGTAGTTTACTCTGCATTCGGGTAGATCAGCCATCAATTGATTTTCGTCTCGGTTGTGATATCTGGCACACGTTACACATTTTCGAATTATTTCTCAGACTACGGTTTTTGCTCGAAATCCAGAATCGTTGCTTTAGCGTGTTGTTTAGCAATGATAATCCTGCATGACCTTGATCAACGTGAACCTCCCTTACTAATAGTTTCACCAAATTCGAATTGTGGGGAAGAATAATTGGATGTTTGGTCTCAAAGGGTAGAATTGAATTTTTGATTCTTCCTCCAACTCTGAGTATGCTGTGCTCATCAATAAACGGAGCTAACGTGAGTAACTTGCTGTGTCGCCCAATTGCCCTTTTCTTTGTTATCGACTTGATTTCTTCTGCAAAAACCTTCGACTGAAGACTACTAATTAACAAGGTTTCACTATGTGTTAGTTCATTTTTGGTTAATGGTTCGCAAATTCTAGGTGTTGACTTTCTACAATTGTTGATAAATCTGTGGATCCAACTGATTATTGTCAAGGTTTTGTGGTAACTAGAACATGAATCTATAATGGATTCCAACCAAGTAGTAGTGTCGGCGTTTGCAGTAAAAGCGAACATATTCGGAGGCCTTTCTTCCTGATTTGTGTCGTACGAAGCTTGTTGCTCTGGCCAGTGAGATTCATCGTCAATAAGCCATTTTGGTCCAGACAACCACAATGTATGTTCATGTAATTGTTCAATTAATATACCTCTGGAGGCGCAATCAGCTGGGTTCGACTTCGTTGGCACATGGCGCCAATTGCTCCGACTAATTGTTTGTGTTATTTGCGAGGTTCGATTGCCTACGAACGTAGACCATCTTCGTGGGTGAGATGACAACCAGTCCAGCACTATCTTGGAATCTGTCCAAGCTGTGACTGATTCGATGGCGAAGGTGGAAGATGATTTTACTAAGTCAACTAGCTTGACTAGAAGAACACAGGCGCACAGCCCTAGTCGCGGGATTGATAGCTGTTTAATCGGCGCTACCTTTGTTTTTGCGGCTATCAGTCTGGATGTAGATCGCCCATCGTTGTAGGAAACTTTTAGATACACTGCGGCAGCATATGCAAGTTCGCTGGAGTCATAGAAGGCATGAAGGCTAATGGTATCGACTTCCTTATTCTCAAGCAACCGTCGAGGAACGATTATTTTACCAACGTCATTCACATCTTCTCTTAGGCAATTCCATTTTGCTACCACATTAGCCGTTATCCCAATTATAATTTGACAGCCATATTGATTGTAGAATTATTTTAAAGAGTATCGTGCTTGGGGCCAACCACCCCAAGGGGTCGAAAATTTTGCTACTCTCCGAAAGTATAGCTCGCTTTGTGATTGATGTGGACCCTTGCAGCTGCACTCTGAACTCGAAGTTATCATGAACAGGGTTCCACTTAGGACCGAGCAACTTTAGACATGCTTCGCTGTGATTGTCCTTGATTTCCTTTGTGTGCGATGCTCGATGTTCTGGAACAATTGTGTTGATGAACTGATTGGAATTGGAACTCCATTTGCGTAACGACATACCTGCTTCATTCAACATTGTTATGAGATTGTCCTTTAACCTTATCGCATCATCTAAATTATTTGCGCCCGTCATCAAATCATCGACATACATGTCGCGATGAAGTGCTCGAGAAGCTTGAGGAAATCTTTCTTGGTTTAATTTGGCTATTTCTTCCATAACTCTCGTGGCCAAAAATGGTGCAGATGCGGTTCCATACGTGACTGTTCTTAATTGGAAAAGACGAATCTTATTATTTGGATCATCTCGCCATACAATACATTGCTTATTCTGGTCCCGTTCGACAACCAAATCCTGACGATACATTTTTTCCACGTCTGCGCTCATCACATATGCGTGTTCTCTATATCGTAGTATTATCTCGGTAAGGTTGGACTGAATAGTTGAACCCACTAGAAGCATATCGTTAAGTGACACGTTATTGCTTGTCTTTGCCGAGGCATCGAACACTACGCGCAGCTTTGTCGTGGCACTCTCACCCTTGAGCACTCCATGATGTGGTAGGAAAACACAACTATCATTAACTGCCTTTTCGGGGGTAATTTCTCTCATATGACCGAGTGCGATATATTCACGTATGAACTCGCTGTACATTCTCGCCAACGTCTTGTTTTTCATAAGTTTCCGTTCAAGTGCATTCAATCTCCTCATCGCCATGTTTAGAGAATTACCAAATGTTGGATTTTGATTCTTAAATGGTAATCTTACCACAAAACGTCCTGTAGCATCTCTTGTGGTATTTACAATGAAGTGGTTCTCGCACAATTCGTCTTGTGCTGTCATTGTAGATTTTGCTTCAGGAACTTCTTCTAATTCCCAAAAAGCCCTTAGACAATTATCGATATTGACTAGTGGTGCATGATCTACTGCGGTTGTTAGTAGTGAAGCGGTGGTTTCGTCAATCGTGGTTTGTCTCCCAACTACAATCCATCCAAGTTGCGATTCTTGTGCGATAGTTTGACCCTTGGCGTTACAAATTTTTCCCGGACGCAATAGGTCAAAGCAAATGTCAGCTCCGAATAATATATCGACGGACTTTGGAGACCTTCTGTCAGGATCGTCTAACTTTACATTTTCCAAAAGTCGAATATCAGCTGCACTCAAAAATGATGGTGGTAATATAGTGGTGAGTTTTGGCAGAATGTATGCCTCTACAGCTATCTGAGTGCTGCTGTCTGTAACTCCAATGAAATTTAATGAATCAATTCCTCTCGTGGATTCTATTTTACACTGACCGATGCCAGCAATTGTTATCTTTCCTTGTCTTCTAGGTAGATTGAGGCGTTGCATGCATCCATCTGAAATAAGCGATAATTGCGATCCTGTATCCAGCAAAACTCTGCAGATCACTCGTCTCCCTAGCCCATCTGTCACTCGAACTAACGCACTTGGTAATATTGATTGCATTGGCATACTGGGCGTTTGAACACAAGCATTCAGTGTTACGTGCTCCTCTTCTTTTGTTGCTATACTGGAAACATTGGCTTTTGGTTTTGTCTCTGCTGGTAAATGAAGCAATGTGTGATGTCTTTTACGGCACACGTGGCAGCTTTTGCGAGATTTGCATTGATAGACGGCATGACTGTCCGATTGACAGTTGAAACAGCGCCTGGATTCTTTGATGAACGATCTACGCTGCTCAATCGATTTTCCCAAGAATTGATCGCATTGATACAATAAATGATCCGAAGAATTGCATATTGGACATGCAATTGTGTTGAGCACATAAGCTCTTGGAGATTCTAACGACTTGACATTGGTATTTGATTTTTCTACACTTGATTTCATCGATTCTAAAGCATCCGAACGATTATTTAAGAATTTCAGAAATTCGTCGAAGGTGGAAAAATCCTTATTGCTTGTTTGTTGTGCCCATTGATTTCTTGTCTCATCGTCGACCTTATTAAGCAAGATGAAAATAAGCCAAGGGTCCTGTGAATCAGCTTCAGGACCAAGTGCACGATGTCCTCTAATAATTTCGTTCGAAGTGTTTAATAGATTTCTGATGTTTACTGCGATATTTCAACCTACGTTCGGTTGCTCTAGGAATGTTCGGATGAATGCGTTTATCGTATGCTTTTTGCGATCGTATCTATCACGTAGTTTTTTAAACGCTTCATTGTAGTTGGCTTCCGTGATGGCAAAGTGTTTAATTAGCGAGGCAGCTTCTCCCTTCAGTAAGCCCTTAAGATATTGAAATCTTTGGGCTGGTGTTAGATCAGCGTTTTCATGTATAGTAGACCAATAGAGATCATGAAAGGCCTGCCACTCCATGTAGTTCCCGCTGAACGGCGCAATATTAATTTTCAGCAACTTGACTTGAGGCCGCCTGTCGTTGTTGGCTGTATTATCTAAAGTTGAAGTATATCGTTCTGTGATCCATCTATGCTAAGCTTTCTACACCATTTAGTTAGTCCCGTTATGACTTCGTAGTAGATATCGTCAAATATCAAAATTTCTGAAGGTACCTCGGCGTCGATCACGAATATTTCTCGCTCCGCTTGGGTAAACTGACTGTGTAATTCATTAACACGCTTTTGTCGTATCAACAGCTCGTCCATTTCGACTCCGTGTCTAATTGCTCGAACAAAAGAGAGCATTTTTTGCATTTGACCGTTAATCGTTGTACGCGCCTTTTTAAAGCCGGCTAGTTTTCGTTCACTTTTTTCATCTAACTCCATTTTGTACAGATTGATTATTCGCACGTAATTCGATTTCTAATCACTTTGTTGAACTTAACTGATCAAGGTCACACTTTAACGATACTGTTTTATTGTCACTTTTAGGCGGTATAAATTGCAATGGTACTTATCTGGTATGGTGCGCTCTGCTGCTTACCACGAGGCTGTATCAGTAATATTGCCGATTGATTAAAGCCGGATCCGGCTCGAAGGACCAAATTATGTTGGAGTGCGCCCGAAGACAAAAGTTTATCCACGCTGTCTTTGGTGAGGTGGATAAGCGTACGAAGAACTCCAATGCAGTTATCCGGTTACGACCAGCCTTTTGTTTTAAATAATAAACGGCAATTTAGCCCACTGATGGTTCACAAACGCAAATGAAAGACTTTATTTTTTCTGAATAATTTGTTTTATAATAAATTTTAATTTTATTTTTAATGAATGTTATTTGCGCCTTTTCTCGATTCACAATGTCTCGATTTTTTGTTTTTTGCTCGCATAAAAACAATTGACAAATCTCTAATCTCTATTGCTCTCGCAATTCATTGATTGGTTGCGTACATTTAATCCAACATTGTTTGTTGGGTTTTGAATTTGATTTATTGCGATACGAGAATCCACCTCTCGATCTGTCAGTATTTTTTATGTAGACATTACAAGTATAAATTTAATTAATTTTACATACTTATGATTTTATAGTTTTTTACGTTTAGGTAACAAATTCAACAATAATAAAGATAATTTGCCTTGACAAATAAGCAACATTTGGATTTAAAAGACAAGTATTCTAAACATTCATTACAAACCTAACATAATATTAATTTTGTATTTTTGCTGTATCCAGTTTTGATTAGTTTGACATGGTAGCCAAACACTGTCAATTATAATTTACTGATTTTTAACTCAACTATATTTTACTGATTTTTTTTAAAAATTCGCTAAGATCATGTTTTTATACTTTAGATATATAAGCTCAAAATATATAGAAATATTTGTAGTTTGGTCAGTTGTATCGAAACATTTCAAAATGTCAAGGAGTACTCTATTTTTTATTAGTTGCATCAATTTAATTTACATGTAATTTGGTTCATATTTTGATGCAAACTGTAACACTTTGTTGTGATGAAATGTTTTCCTCAAAACACGTCTATCTAACTTTTGTTCTGGAGTTATATACGTCATTTTTTGTAAAGCATATCATTTTGTTTTTGTTTCCGTCTCATTTGGACTCTACTGTTTCTCCCTTTTACAAAAAATCGGTTCTACTCGTTCATACCCTTCAATTTAAGTTTTACTAGCTTTGAATATCCTAAAGCTCTAACAAGGTTTTTATTATTCGTATGCTAATATATCTGGTTTTGCACTCTTACGTTTATTTCCAATCATTTTCGCGATTTGTGTTCTGCTAATTAAAACTAGCAGAATCCAAATCGAGAAAATGTTCCTCGTTTTCAAAAAAATTTAGGCTATGCTCGATCTTAATTGGGGATTTAACTATCCTAAAATTATCCTTTAACCTTCCATTTCGTTCAAAATATTTTTTACAGCTAGCAGCTTTTTAAAGGAGTTGCTCAACGGAATTTAAAAGGATTATATACAGTTTCAGCTTAAGTATTTGATGTTTAGTGTGCAAAATATTTTTGGAGGTTCATGAATTTCTTAAATCAATCCATATAAACCATTCTAAGTTTCTATCTTCCACGTCAAAGAAGCGTGGATAACGGTAGTCATGTAAAATTAGAAAAAACCTCACACACACACAAAATCATCTCTCTATAATAATCAGCATAAAATTGTTGATAATGCGTAAAAGTATTCCCCGGGGAGTAAGTCAAAATATTTACAGTAATCCTTAACCCAGTTGCACGTATCTCCGAAAATGGAATTGAAACGATGAAATTGAATTTTATTGAGAAGAATATTTTTATTTGGTCGGAATAAGATTTATACGATTTATGAGAATTCCTCACTACACCCAGGCGAACGAAATGATAAAATCGTCCAAGTGAGCAAAATGACAGACAAAAATAAATAAAAATGATTTATTTCTGAAGAGTTATACTCTCTCGTATACATATAAAAGTTACCTCCTTGGCGATGGTCTGCAAGAAAATTATTATCATTTCTTGACTTTCTTTTACCCATTTCTATACTTTTATGTGTATTTCTTGCCGTATTATCCTTGGCCTAATGGGTATCATTTAATTTCGGTTGAACTAACTTAAAGTGTTATATACAGATATAACTGGCAGACGACGACTTTGTATCCAGAGTATAGTTGAAAAATAATATAATCTTGTTTTTTTTCTCAAAATGATTTAATTAAGATATTCTTATCTCTTTTAATTAAAATATTAAAATATTGTTAGTATTAGTGTATTTTGTGTTATTTTATCTCTCGGTACGCTTTAGTGATAATGATAATAATAATTATAATTATTATTATTTTCTTCTGTTTAATTATCATAATTTACATTTTTTTGTTATTGCGATGCGCTTGTAATATTTTTTTTCGGTTTCACTTTATAAAATTTATGAAGTTGTATCTTATTTTTTTTACGTGCGATACTCGTATACAAAATGTTGATGATGATGATTTTCATCATCATCATTAAGATACGTACATTAATCTAATTACTTTGTTTTAAGAATATATACGTTTATAAAAAAAAAACGTGTGGCATACATAACTAATACATATTTAAAATTCATGTGATTTTCAGTTTTCCACTTGATCTAAATTCAGCAATTTTTTTTTTATTTAATGTAGGAATTAATTATTGGACCATCCTTGTTCACATATAGTAATGAATAAATTTGAACAAACGAGTTTTTTTGTTTGTTCTTTGTGTGTGTGTTGTGGACAAAACTTTATTTGTTTTTCACTTGAAGATGGGTTCGATAGCTTAAGTAGATTGTGAAGTAGATAGAATTCATTTTTCGTGCTCTTTTACGTATCACAAAATGATTTATTGAGTTGTTTTTTATCTTAGTCAAAATATTTTAGTTTTATTTGGGCCAGTGAATTGTTGATGTTGAGCAAGGTAAGAATATTTATGACGCAAAGTAGAATCTGTAAATAAATCAGGTTAAATAGTTCAACTTTAAGCTATTGTCTATGGTTGCGTTAAGTGGTTGGTTTAATTTTTTTGCGTATGCAAAACTATTAGATTTTCTTCAAAGGTTCAAAACTGACAAATGTCAGTGCACAATAATGGTGTAATAACTTAATTATTAGCTGTGGACTATCGTACCATTGTTCATTTGATGAAAGTAAATGTTTCAAACAACGTTAACAAATAACGTTTATCTCTAAATTTTAGGGAATTATTTTAAATCATATTGCTACCTCCTTTTTTAAGTGCAGTTTTTCTGATTTACATAATAATGTTATCGTTAACTACTCGAACAAAACTTCGACAAATTCTTGTAATTATTGCCAGTAGTGAACGAATGTATTTTTATCTTCTAGTTCCGCATATTTTAACACGAATTTTTTTTACTAAATTATTTCCTAAACTATAGGTCCGTCGCTGCATCCATAAAACGTATTGTTCCTAATATTTAATCCTAAATTACATAGATCGAGTTATGTAACCTCAAATAAAATTTGCGAATTAGAATCAAAATTTAGTGTTTGGGCCTCATGCCATCTAACTGACGCAAACTAACATTAAATTAGTTTAGTTAGCAATTTGTTCGAACAATTTGATAAGATTTTGATGATGGAAATGGACGTTAGATTAAATCGGACATATAGGCCAACATAATTTCACTTTCATCGCAGCTCAAGAAGTTTATAAGGCCAGCATTAGATTCCACGAAAAAAGAGCTTCTATTCGTCAGGAAAAACTACCATAGAAGTAATTAATAGACCTAACCTCTCCTCAGTGGGACTAAACTCTCATCATAACGAACTGTAAATATAAATAATCCAATTTATTAAGATTCTTGGAATAAAAGGAAATGAATAAAAATAAGAAACAAAAAAAGTTAAATCGAGGATGTCCAGGGTCTAAACCAATTTGGACATTAAAAGTTCGATACCACAAAAGGTGAAGCCAAATTATCGTCCAAATAATTTTAAAACAGAAAAGGCATAATATGCCAAACGATTCCCTAATGTAGATCGCGCCTCGATTTAGCAAAATATCTATTCTTCCGAAATTCAAAAATTATTCAATATTAAATAATGTCGGCGTTCTCAATTACAAAATATTCATTTATTTGCGGTGTCTTTGATTTGAAGTTAATTAATTTGACAAGCAAGGTTTTGGAAACCCGTACATGTTGCGGCGACCTTATATTGTCGTTTATCGAGTCGGCGACTTAATAGGAACTTTAATAAACTTGCTTGATGCATCCAAGAGTTCGATTCAAATTAATTTATAACATGTTAGGCAACTTTTAATATACTGGATTGCGGCGTCCAAAATACCTGTATGTTGCGGCGTTCACCCGATGTAACATTACTTGTTCGACCAGCACAAAAAAAAATCAACAAAAACCATTAACTATCGACTTCCCGTGGTTAACAGAAACACACAACAACAACAACTAAAGAATTTCCACTTATAATGAATCGTAATGAATTTTCAAATAACTTTTAACTGCCTCAATTTCAATGAAAATCTCATATTACAAAAAAAAAAATTAATTTTGTATATTTGTGACAAAACTCAAAAGGTTTACATTCATTATTAAATATAACGCCCCATAAAAAGTATTTAATATTTTTTATATAATTATAATGATGAGAAATTCGTTTTTTAACTCTAAATATTTAAATTTTAAATATAGTTATGCCAAAATTTATATAAAGCACCAAGTATAAATGACATCAAAGGTGTCTTGGAGACTACATAAGTGCGGTAAAGTTAATGGAAAAGTTTAAACAGGAAGCCTCTTAAAAAGTTCAAATTTTATTCACCACTGCGATACTCAAAATTCACCAAGGATATTTATTATAAAGAAAATAAAATTGCCTAGGAGCACCGCAGTATAAATACTTTAAATTTTTTTTGTCGATGAAGAACCGTCCAGAAACCATTAAAGCTTTAAACCATAAATGACCCCTAAATTATGAAATTTAAATATGATGTGTTCTATAAGTGTCTTAAAAACTTGATGAAGGTAACAATGGAAAGCTCTGGACATCGCGACGCTGATCAATTTTTATTTATATTAATTATTTTAGATTCGCCACGGTTATTTGCTATGGAGAAAATAGAAATGATCAAAGAATCTAGCCCCAGAACTACGCGGGATAGCGAACTTAAGACTATACTGTCATCATAAATGTCAAATATTCACCACGCTTATAGAAAATTCAATAATCATTGAATTGATCATGAAGTAACTTAATTGTCTAAAACATGTAGCCCCGGCAAAAGTTTTATGATTTTATTATTTTAACGATGTAGATTCTCTATGACGAAGCAGTACTTTCATTGGACGATAGCTATTTAAACAATTAATCAAATTTTTCAAAAATTCCATGGTTATGAAATTATTCAAAATTTAGAATTGAACTAAATTGACCTCTCTCTACATGTATATTATTGAATTAATTAGTTACATATTTTATGCTATTATTGTTTAATTATGATTTCGGACACATGGGCACTTTGGTTGACCAAATACATAAAGCAATCTATGAAGTCTAATTTTCAACCACATTTTGGAACAACTGGGTCTTGCAATAACAAGGCGAGTGCTGACTTTGATGTCATCCACCGTATCCAGTTTATGAGCAAAACCTAGAGATTTCAATATCGCAGAAGATAATTTCTGTGTGTTCCGTTTATAGAATTCAATTGAGAAACATAAAACTTAGTATTCATAGCTATACTCGTATAGTGCTCTATATTGACTATTATAGCGCCATGGCAGGAAGCAATTATCAAGAAATATATAGAAGAACGAATCCACCAAGGAGCGGCTTGAACTCCCAAACCCTGAATTATCAATATATTAGAAATTAAAAAAATACCGGGAATCAAAATTCCAGAAACCAAAAAACCTGGATAGTAAAATCGAGGGCATACAAGTTCAGAAAAACAAAATCACGAAAATTAAAATCCCGGATACAAGATTTCTAAATATTCTTTTAAGATAGGTCTTTCTTATGATTTGAATAAAACTAAGCAATTTTTCTACCAATGAAACAGAGTTTGACTGATGAAAAGGAACAATAAGGTTATGTCATCTGAGAAATATTCAAATATAGATTTAAACAAAACCAAACAATTTACTAACCGACTGCGGAAATTTAATTCTGAAAAGTAACTAAAAGTGGTCTTTATATGTCAGCGAAATGGTGATGCGAGATGAATATCAGTGAAAGACTTCAAATAGTTTTAAATACATAATAAACAACGTCCGCTCAATTAGCAACGTTTTCCAAGAAGCCAAAATTAAAAAAAATGACGGAATGTTCTTAATGTTGTCCTTGTTTCCAACTAGATCCTTCATTTACATAGTTATGTAGTTTTGACCACCAAGATACTTTATGTATAGTATCCCCATTGATCTTGCTCCCCGAAATAACTATAGTTATCAAACACTTGGTCACCACATAAAAATGAAGGATAATCTTTTTATACCATAAGGCATAAGCTCCGAGAGAACTTTTGCAAATTACTTTGCGTGGAAGAATTATTCAGGATTATCGTAGACGGCCGAAACCGCTTTTTGGATTCTACTTGTCTTAAGTAAAGTTAGGTATCAACGAGGAAAATATGAAAGATAGTCTTCAATTAAGCGAAAGGTATTAGTGAAGTTATAAGTATCACTAAGTACTTCTATATACGAAGTACTTTAGAAAATGTACAATAACGAAAGGTGCAGAGGACATCTTGATGATATATTTCTGTTTTGAAATATGTGGTTCTACAAAAACCAGTTAGGGGGCTTAGTTAGAAAGCTTCTCAAAAGCTTAGAAATAGATGGCTAGAGCTCATGACTTTTCGTGAAACTCACTCATTACAACGAGAGTATTGTTAATGATAACCGGATCTTGTTGGCACCAAACGGTTTCATATACCACATTAGCCAGATTAGGACACAACTCACAAAACAGTCAGCTATATTTTCCAAAATTTAGAGGCAAGGTTTCCGGACACCACCATGGACACCAAGGTGTGAGCCGGGAAGCCCGCAATTAAAAAGAGTAAACAGTGCTAATATATGACAAAGTCGACAAAGTGCTTGCTAATATTGCATACTTATTCAAATCAACCCATTACCAAAAATATAATTGGCGACTATCAATGTAATTTTCGCCTCCAACCGGTCAACCACTGAGCCGTATTTCATTTTGAGTATGATCCAAAAATGTTGGGAGTACAACAAAAACATTCACCAGACCTATATAAACACTTTCAACAAGTATAAGAGAGTATCAATCGCGAAAACCCCTTCGCCTTGCTTACATAACTCGGTATTTCAGAAAAGCTTGTCCCCTACTGTTAGCTACTAGAATATGGCTCGCTTTTTAGAATTGTAATGGAAGGAATTGTGTCTGATCACTTCGAGGTCAGATGTGCAACAGAAGGGTCGGTGATATCGTGCTTCTTGGAAGAAGACCTAACAATATCACGGACAATTTATTACCACTTATCCTCAATGTGAAATATTTCTGATAATAAACAGCAACAAAACAAAATGTGAGTCAAAACACCAAGGAGTATCCACATATACGGTAATATGTACGGTAGGTCTCGGAAAGTGCAACCCGAACTTTGACAACGTCGGACTTTAAATATATCGGCTCAGTTACAACATCTGACAAATGATTTCCAGGCAGATATTAAAGCTCCGACAACAGCCAGACGTCGAGTTTTCTACGCGCAGCCAAAACTGTTTGGACCAAAATACCTTGCGTAATCGTGTAAGCTCGCACTTTACAAAGAACTTATGAAATCTGTGCTAACTTTTTGAAAAGCGAAAGTTAGCCTTTGATCACTAAAGATTGCAGAATATTTCCTACTTTTGAAAGGTAGGACATTCGATCTATTTATAATTCATACCCGTAAAACAATTTTTTAACCTTGTATAACTCAGCCTGTGTGGGACTGAAGAACCCTATGGTTTTTTCGAAAACTTTCTCTAAGTATACTACCAAATACACGGTAATCACGGTTGAATCAAGTAAAATGTATGTTACTGATTTCTGATAGTTAACATTTCATGTAAAATTTGATAATGTAAAGCCGGAATTAATATTTAGTTGCATTTTTTAACCGGAATTCTTCTATAATTATAAAATAAACTGTTTTTCTAGATAAAAATATAAAATACGATTACATTCAATAGAATTCTCGTAAAATTGTAGTAAACGATTAAACTTTACTGGAATACTACTGAATTCAGGTTAATATTATTGTTATAAGAGAATTGAGAAAGGTATAGTATGAGATGCTTAATTATAAAATGAGAACATTTTATAATATAAATGTTATTGGAATTCTATGGAATTCTATTCCAATTTTATTGGAAAAATTAACGTGATTTCTGTTGAAATCAACTAGGCTCTCCAGGTTAGTCCCAGTAAAATAAACATTAGGACTAGAACTAATTAAAATTCTAGTTTTGATTTGATTTTGACTGGAAATCTAGTACATTCATTTTAAAATTTAACCAGCAAGCAAAATTTTCCTTGTTTTACTAAAATTTTACTGAATTTTAACTGAAAACCGTAAAACTAGACAATATAGTGGTCTTTTACCAAACTTTGTATTTACGGTGTATAAGCCCATATTTTGTGTACGAAAAAATCAAAAATTCCATTGCTGCATCATTAACTTCAAATAAAAGGAAATACGCAGAAATATATCAGAAAATAAAATAAAAATATATTTTAGGGCTCACGCCGGTTTCTTTGATTTTAAGCATTTATTAAAGTTACACGAAAGCTCCAAAAAAATATCTCTTGCATAAAGAATTATGCATATTTGTTGGATACCAAAACTATATCAAAACTATAAAAATCACCGAAATACTTTAATTAACGTAATTTTAAGCTGCAGCCATTTTTACAATTCCAGAAACTCTAATAAATAAAATATTTGAAATTCAAAAACATATTATTGTGTATTGTCCTAAATAAATTAAAAATATTACCTTCTTGTTTATTTATTTTTAAAACATTATATTAAATTATACAAAAATCATTATATGACGGCATAATGTCAATTTCAAAATCAAATCTCCTCTGAGATGACCCAACCGAATTTGATGGCTGTGGGTCACGTTAAGCTATTCTTATTCCAACAAATAATAAGGATAAAGTCCCATCAACAACAAGTCGCTGTACGTTGTAGTTATTGCATCACTGTGTAGACGGTAAAGCTTTACATGGGATGTGAAAGCTAGAGATAGAAATAAATGATAACTATAGCAGCATTACAACATCAATAAAAAATATAACAAGTTTTGTAATCTATCAGAAAGACGCACATCTAATAAAAATATTTTTGTTTTTTCGCGTATTAACTTATCTCTTCTCAGAAATTACAATACAAAATGTGAATAACTGAAACATAACGAAATTCTCTAAAAACATTTTATATGCTAAAGGATTAATGTAACCAAATTAAATTTTTCCTACTAAATTCACTGGAATAGATTTCCTACCATACCTAACATATGCGTAATATTAACATTTGTGTTAGGTAAAGAGAATGATGTGCTAACATACAAGTATAATGTAATAATTTTGTAACACAAAATAAGCCCTAGAGATAATATTATCATATTTAGATAAGAATCATTAACACAGAAACTGTACTTTCACTATATTACTCGTATCAAATATTTGTTTAGAACTTATTTTACATATTTGGACTTGTACCAGAAAAATAAAAATATTTTGATATGCAACTTCGTATGTACTATATGTGGGTATTTGGAATGTTTTTGTTGCCCGGAAAAATTTCTTAGAAGCGAAATATAAATTTATACATTTCTAACATAATGTATGTTTGTAGTTATGTGCATAAATTTTAATGCATATGTCATAAATTTTCAACGTGAGATTTTCAGCGAAAGCATTAAAAATCATAAATTGAAAAATATTTTTATAGACAAAAAATACTTTGTTAATGCATTTTAATATTGGTGTTGGGTGGTACTCCAGCCAGACCAAATAGCAACATGTACGGAGCAGTACTATAAATAATGCATCCATCATATACGTTTGCAACATTTCTCGAATAGGTGCGGAGTAAAATATAACGTATATACGAAAATGCATAAAGGAACTGTGCTAAATATATCTTGAATTTTTTACAAATTAAGAAAATAAGCAAAATTAAAATATCAGAACTATCTGCAAACTGTAAAACATTCGTTCGATATTGAACATAAAATAGTAATTAGGGAAAACTTTTTTTGCGAAAAACAAAATATGTTTGTATAGTATTTTTCAAAACATAAATCATTCGAAATGTAATTAAAATAAATTTTATATTAGTTGTTTAATCTGGTGATGAAAACTCGAAATAATAATTCTGAAAAAATTGAAAATTTCCCATAATCAATAAATCATATCGCAATTGAATAAATCCGCACATACACCCCATTATATCGAGAGAAAAAAATTATTGATTGATCTCATTATCAAATTATGCTGGCTGACACAAGAGTACATGATATATGTGCGGCTAACAAAAATCAAAACCAAACACCAAAATTTTAATGTTTCATCGTATCCACTTAATATTTAATCGAGTAACGTGATATGATACGAACACATAATATGCTTCCTTTATGTTTAGTATGTATGTTTGTATATGGAGAAGCAAAAAACGGCAATTTCAATTAAAATATTGGCGACATTAAAAAAAGTGTCACGTTTGAATAGATTTAATGGGAAGGAATAGATATGATAATTTATTATTGATAAAGGGAATCTTACGTTAAGGCGTAATACTATCAGAGCAAAAGATTATTTGAAATTTTGATATGCAACACACTACATACAATACATTACGCTCTTCATAAATAGTTAAAAGAAATTGATAATGTTATAAATAAACTTCACAATCACAATTTTCTATTTTTTTATGACAGGGACTTACAGACAATTTAAGAATTAAATTAATTATAAAAAAATCTAATTTCTTTTTTATACCCACTCGATATTAAATATTAAATAATCATTTTGCATAATGATACTACACACATCCTCATTAAAATTTTATAGTACTCGGACATACGAAGAATCATAATTATAATTTTACATCCTACTCAAATCACATTTAAAAGATACCACCACAAAAAATGTTCGCCGCTTAAAATATATTCACGAGGAGTGTACATGAGAATTTTCCTTTTCCTTCCTCTTGTTCCGTTTCAGTTTTCCGCCAAAAAAATATATAAGTGGCTTAAAAAATATTGTGTGTGTATACATGGGAATAATATAAAATACTCGTATACTTGTTGAATTATTTAAGTGATTTCAAAATACATAATAAAATAAAAATTAACAATAATGTGAAAAATATTCTAATCACATATTTAAAGAAAATGTTCTGTTTAATATTTATTTAGGACATTATTTAATTAAAAATAATTTTTATTTTTGGTTACCATAGTTTATCGTTTTTATATAACTTCATATTAGGTTCATTAGAGGGTGTCTGTATATTTTGAGCATAATAAGTAGAAAAACTAACAAATTTATTAATTACTATCAAGTGTTTCATTTTTATCAAAAAAAATAAATTTAATTAGGGTTTCACGAAATTAAATTTGCTTCTACATAATTTGATGAAAGACTGTTAATTATATTTTTGATACGGCATGCATCATTTCCTGTAAACCATACTTAACAGTTAAGCAAATTTTATACTGTTATATATAGTTTTTATCTCCGTTGTATCAAGTAACAATATTCGCATCCGTATTAAGCAAATAGAGATATACACTCAGCGAAGTTCGTTTAACGGCATACACTTCAAATCATCACAATTCAATTTTCAATTAATTTTATTTTTTAAGTTGACTAAAATCCACAAAGGGCAATCGAATATTTGAAAAAATTCCGGTTTGGTTCAATTATTAAGCAATTCAAAGCGTTGGAAACAGTGCAATTTAAACCAGTAATCTCAGTTTCAAATACCATACTATACTAACCACCCCATGACCTGAGGTTAATCTAAGCAGCAGAACATACTGAACTTAAGATAAGTCATTTCAGCTGAAGAAGAAAATAGAGAATTCCATATAGCCATACGTTGAGTTGAAAATAATACGTCAATAATGATCCTACAAGCGCTAAATTGCATAGAATGAAGTTTGTTAACTGTGCCTGACCGAATATCGGCCACCAAACAACAGATGAGTAAGTTATCATTGGTAGCACAATCGATTTGTAATTAAAATACAATATTTACGGGGATGGTTTTGTTAACAGCTCCGAAATTCTTACAGACATCTATGATCGTGGTAAAAGAAATGCTGTCGAAAGCTTTTTGGAACGTCAAGAAATGTACCCAATTGAAGCTCTTTGTTATTAATTGATTTATAAATCTTAGTAACGATCTAATGGCGTTTCGCAGGAATTTCCTACTCAGTAAGCATGTTCCGTGATACTGAGTGGCTATATGTTCAGAATGAACTCTCTATTACAAACCTGTCAATATGCTTTACTAAACCTCAGGAATAAGGTTAAAGATAGACTGATTGGGCGGACAATTTTAGAATCGTGTAAATTTTACGCAGCTCTGGCTCAAGACGCGCTAAACAAAATAAATCAAGGTTGTCCTTTAAAATATTGTAATCATGCTGAATTCAACCAGTTATTCCATCAGGAACACCACCTTGTATGGTGGAAAAGAGAATAGAGTCAAATGCAGAACACAGGACGTAATCAGCCTATTGGCTAAATTCCAAACGACCAAAGTATTTGGCTATTCGGAAAATGAACAAACTGGAGCGATTGAAGTATTTTTTTTGAAGTAATTATCAAACCGCATTTTAGAAATTTGTAAATTACGCCAAATACCATTTTTAACCAACATTTTATTTAGTTTATTGACAGATGCCATACTTTCAATTTCTTCACCTAATTTTCTTCAACGCGATCTGTATGCAGATCTTAGACCTTTCTTGTATAGACTTTTTGTACCTTTAGAATATTATTACAATAAGGGTTATAAACTTTAGTTTTTTTTGTTACGTTTTAAAATCTTCTAACAGTATGCCTCAATTTTTTAAGATCTGAACCATTCAGTAAATAAATAAATCACTAATCGACAAATATCACAAATTATCACTTCACACCGGATAAAATTAAAAAACAATGGCTTCGGAAATTAGTAGAGATTCACCTTTCTCTGTTAATGCTATTAGAACTACACTAGAGTTTTGAGTTACGTCGGTAATGCGTTCCTGGAAAATGCGACGCAACTTAGAATGACGCAAGTCGAAATGCTTTTTCTCATTTTTAACCAAATTTTTGAGTCTAGATCAAAGCACTCAATAACGGGTGATGATTGATTTTCTTTTGGTGTCCTTTGAATGAAACAATCCAGAGTACTATGTGTGGCAGCTTTCTTTTTCCATATACAATTTATTATAATAAATTGTAATAAATTATTATAATAAATCTATAATAATAATTATTATAATATATCTAACTACAAAAAGCGGCTTGCTTTCTGGTTGATATATTATCGTTTATATTTAATCTATGTGTGGCTACAGGAATTTTTCCGATTACCTTAAAGAAAACCGTGGTAGTTCCAATATTTAAAAAAATGATAGAACATATCTGTAAATAATTATCGGTTTCGGTTTTTTCAAAAATATTTAGAAAAATATAAGCTACAAAAAGCTAAGTATTTAAGCTTTTTAGATAAAATCAATTTTTTATCTCCCTTACAATTTGGTTTTAGAAAGAACAGAAATAACAAGTTCTATTGTCATTTTTAGAACTAATAAGTATAAACATTGACCACAGTCTAAAAGGGTCCGTGTTATTTATAGATTTAACTCAAACCTTTGATAGAGTGGAACATTCTACTCTTGTAATGAGCTTTACCGCATTGGCTTCTGCGATACGATCCACAAGTAGTTAGGCCTCTACTATTCCTGATTTGTATTAACGGAATTTTTGGACAACAATTCTGTAGCTTTTCCCATTGCATTTGCTGATGATTTTTCGTTTGCCTACGGTAGTCTTAGCTTACAAGATAATATGATGTATATTGATATTGATTTGAATAAGTTCTCGATTTGGCTCATAGCTCACAATCTTCTTCTAAGTGATAAAACGAAAATATTACATTTTCGACACGGATTGTCATTACCACCAGCCATTAAGTACCATGAGTATGTTTGCAATAGGATCTGTAATTCCAGTGGATGTTTCATGGTTAACATGGTTCATGTTTATCGTTATCTTGGCATTTTGATAGACGAACAATTAAATTGAAAGGCGCATCTTGAGGATTTGAAAACTAAGCTTTTATTGGTAACAAGGAAAATGTACGTTTTGCGTTCATATTGTTCATTATATTTATTGAGAATGATGTATTTTGCACTAGCTGATTCAATTCTGCAGTACGGTTTCTCCTGTTGGGGTAGCGCCTTTAAAACCACGTTCATACCATTACTTAAAAGGCACAAACACATTGTTCGAATTATCTGTTTTAAAGAAACGTTTTCACCCTCCTGTGGCCCTATTCTGTCTTTCCTTGGGAATAGGGAATTGGGAAAAATATTTTTATAGCATTTTTGTCTAAATTGTATTTTACTGGCCTACTGAATAAATAAATTTTGTGAAAAAATTTTCTAAACAAAGAGAATTGCGAAAGTTTTGTTCCACAAGTTTTTTATTAGGAAAAATATTTTTCCAGTTCACTTTGTTTCAAAAATATTAACACCAAACATGTTCCCTCAGTAGGCCAGAAAAATACAATTTAAACAAAAATGCTATGAAAATATTTTTCCCAATTCCCTATTCCCAGGGAAAGACAGAATAGGGCCACTGGCCCATATTTTAAACTGTCGATATTTTGCCACTGCGTCACATGTTTGTATTCAAGGTATTAAGAATTTTTTACATTATCAGCGGGATAAATATAATCCAAATCTCAGAAAAAGTTTTTTCAATGTAATTTCACTTATTATCTTTAACTTATCTTGCAAGATTCGTAGGTGTTGAAATGTCTGTGAAGCTGGCCCGAAAAGTTAATACTGTTAGTTTAGTACAAGTTAGCACGAAAAAAAGAATTTCTCATATATTATTTAAAAAGTTAGCACGATTTTTTTTTTTATTTAAACAGATTATTAAACACGGGAAAAAATATATTTTACACTGATGTGAAGCTAGTATGAAAAGTTGGCACGTATTTTAAAAAATGTACATTTATGTACATGTAGCCCAATTTTTGCCCCATGGAATTGTACTAAAATAATGTACAAAACAAAATAAGAATTTATTATAATAATACATATAAAACATGCACAGATTTAATTTTACTATATAACTAAACTTTTTCGAACGATTCATACTTTCGTTTATTGATCCATAGTCCAATAATTAAATATTAATTAATAAATAAATCAAAAGATTCAATAATAAAATGTTCATAAAATATGTTTATAGCGGTTTGAGTATTAGCTAGAGTTAGTACGAAAGTTTAATATAAAAATTAATTGAGATAAATCGATTCGTGCTGAGCCTTTCCAAAAACTTGTCGGACATGAAATTGATTTTATATTAAAGAAGGGCCAATTAAAAAGTTATTCAGAAAGTTTCAGAATTTTCTTATGATTCGTTTGTGAGCAATATCGATTCGTGCTGTGCATTTTCGTAAATTTCCCGTTTATATCAAATTGATTGAGTTAAATCGATTCGTGTTCACGAATCGATATTGCTCACAAACAAATCATAAGAAAATTCTGAAACTTACTGAATAATTTCGTAATTGGCCCTTCCTTAATATAAAATCAATTTCATGGCCGACAAGTTTTTGGAAAGGCTCAGCACGAATCGATTTATCTCAATTAATTTTTATATTAAATTTTCGTGCTAACTCTAGCTAATACTCAAACCACCATTATGTTTTTGATAAATTTTTTATTGAGTCTTCTAATTTATTTAATAATACAATTTTTTATTATTGGACGATATTTCATTTAACGAAATTATTATTAAATGAGAACGTTGACAAAATATGTGCCTGTTTTTATATTTATTTTTATAATAATTGATTATTTTGTTTTGTACATTTTTTTAGTACTATTCAAAGGAAATAAAAATTTTGTTTTAATCTTTGATAAATATATATTTTGAAATTTTAATTTTAGTCAACGAATTATTTCTTGAATGCCGGTATAGCGCAATTTTTTACCCAATCGGAAAACAAAAGTCCAGTGACCCATGTTTCCTTGCTTGCTCTTCAATGCACGAGAAGTGTTGTTTTATCTATGCTCTTTAAATCCCTTGGATTTTCGGAATGGTACACTAATAAAGGTTTTAGTTCATAATCGCCATCAGCGTTAATCCCTAAAAGTAACGTATCTACCTTTACTTGCTTTAACCACTTTAGTGATTTGCCCGAGCGTGATTTGGGACGTCGATTGTTTTTTTGATTTGTCCTGGGGGTCTATTATGAAATTTATCCATCTCGGATTTTTCCGTTAACGGAAATATTCGATTCGACACGGATTTACTTTATTATGAAACTTGTATTATCGAATTAGTAATAAAGAAAATTTATTTTTATTTATTAAAAATTTCTTATAATAAACTATTACATTTTAAATTTTTCGGTTTTAATTACACATTTAGAATTACTAAAATATTATTAATTAATTTATTATATTAATATTAATAAATTATTAATCACTTTTCACTATATTTTGATGAAACTTCAAAATATGTTCAATCGAATACAAAATACGTCAACTAATTAGCAGTCGGATTTTTTCTACTCTATACTCGGAAAAATCCAATTCGATTTTGCTTTTCAGGTTAAAAATAACACGGATTTATCCGTTAACGGAAAAATCTGAGACGGAAAAATTTCATAATAGACCCCCGGAGTCATGCTCGGCAAGGTTTGTTTTGTGACTTAAAAAATGGAAAAAAAACATTGTATTCAGATTAATTGGTAATTATTTTCTAAAGAAATGTAAAAAATAGCCTGACAATTTATGGACACAGTTTTTCCGAAAAAAAAAACTCGTCACTTAGGTGGTTAAAGTCGGGTGCAGCATATTCTTCTTTCGATATGTGTGTCCGTTTTTGAAGGTATTACCGAAATAAACTTGTTTCATCGACGTTAAAGACTTGTTTAGAGGATTAACCACCTTCTTGTATGTATTTCAGCCTTGAGGACATTTAAAAATTATTTTGCAGCCGTATGAGCTGCACTGGCCGCTTCCCTTTTTAATTGAATGTTATACGGATTTGCTTTAGTTAAAATCATTCAATTTTTCATTTATGACTTCACTTATTATAAATGACACATTTTCTTGTGGATCATCAAAAATATTTTTAGCTTTAATTTAGATTATCATTTTGCTAAGCGGCATATTCATTTTGGTCTGCTGCTCAATCCAAATTAAAAGTAGAGATTCCATTTTCACTAGAAGAGAACTTCTGTTGATTACAGTGCGGTTAAATTGAGACTCTGATAAAAGATCATGCTTTAAATTTTACTGCATCTCGATTGCAAAAACTTCGTACCATTAAAGGAGCTATGCTTAATAACTTAGCAATAAAAAATCTATTACGACTTATGTGGAAGCGTGAAACAGTGCTATAAAGAATCTCAGTGTGGAACGGGCCAATGAATAAAAAGAAAATAATAATATTCCCGAGTTGCCCGAGTTGCGTCGAAAATGTGATGCAACTTGAAAAGATGGTATCAAATATTTTTGCGACGCAAATTGAAACAACGCAAGTCAAACTGATGCAACTCGAGACTTAAGAGTACTCCATAGGAAGGTGTAAATTTGCATCAAACCTTCGGATTTTATTGTTCGTGTTCCACGTTAAAAGATCTGCCGGTTCATCCAAAGGTTGCGGCATGGGTGAGTCAAAAATAAAATGCTAAAATCAACTCAGAGCTACGATTCAAAGATCTAAGAAATAACGGCAGTGGAACGATCATCTGAGCTATACACTCATGAATCAGAGTGACTATCAGTGTCACTGTTGTTAGATATATAAATGCACGTTTGAGAGCCAGATTTTTTGTAAAGTATTTTACCATTATTCGTATTCAATCCAGAAAAAATAACAATAAGCAGGTATTAATCCTCAATAATACAAAAAATCTGTATGCGATACAAAAAACACTTTATTTAACTCAAGAGATGCTGGCTCACTTTGATGCAAACTAATGTGTTTAATGTTAAGCATGTACCTCAACATATGTGCCAGCCTTAATCGAAGAAAAGCAAATGACTTGAGGCCAACCCAAACAAAAGTCGCTTATCGTTTAGCTTTGAAGCAGACGACCTTCCATCTATTCGTTGACACATTTAGATTCATTAGACTTATATTGGTTAATACCACACTAGGATCCGAACAATCATGGACTCGTGTGTAAATAACCAAAGATTTCGGATAATTTTGTGTCCAACTTCACAGAACCATTTTTAAGTGTCATCGTCATCTTATTTACAGATAAACATAATATGTGACACATAATATCATGAGAGTTTGGATTTCAAATTGTTTGACTTGACCGAATCCAACACCAAGCGGTGAAGCTCCGTAAGAAACCGATCCAGTTTCGCTTCATTAAGATTGATTTCTAAATTGCTTTCGCTTATCGTTACTTCTATGAGGTAGATTTCGACGACGGCATGCGCAAAAGAGCGCGATTTTTTTGCTGTCATTTCTGGGGTTTTGGAGGGACCGTAAACGAGGAGTTGTCAACCTCTTCTGCTTCTTGTTCCGCAATTCTGAAGTACCACTTTGATAACTTCAAAATTGGATTTTAAAAAAGTACTTTCCGAACTCATGATAAATAAGAGATGGAACTATCGACATTTGAGATGTCGAGGTTCTGGAACTCGGTATCGAGTTCGACAGTTCATGGCATTGTTGACATATATTTTTTAACCAATACATACAAAGTTTCCTTTTTTTTTGTTGGTTTAAGATTAATATGTAGGTCTAACTTCAAAATCGTTTTATCAGCCGTTTTTGCCAGTTGGATGATGGGTATATAACGATAATTAGTTATGTGAGGTTATCAACGGCCGTTACCGATAAGATAAGTGATGGCCGATGGCCACCATTATTCTGACCGCTATCTGTCTCTCTGCTCAGGATGCACAAGTTGATCATGTGCGTCCATATTATCGTTTGACTGGCTTCGGTCAAGTTAAGGTGTACTATGTTTTGAAAATTAATTTAAAAAAAGTGGAAATGAATGGTTTCCTTGTTGTTTCCTTGGTTTGGTAAATATGATCCCTCGTTGCGGCGTAAGCTATGGTCCCTACGTAGCCCAAAAGTGCCGTTCGTTTACTATTTTTAAACCATTCTTCGTATTGTGTCCGTAACCAGGTGGTGATGGTTCCAATACTAAATTGCTGGATTCATCTTGAAAGTCAACAATATTCATATTGTCTTCAGCTGCTAACTAGTTGTTAAATTCCGGAGACAACAACAAATTATGTAACATATCGTAGTACGTCAGAAGACGTGCTATAGTTTCTCCAGTTTTGCGATAATTAATGTTTTGAAAATTGATTATCCCTAAAGTTTTTTTTGTATTAAAACACTGTGATTTTCGTTTTTACTTTTCTATATTGAAAATTTTACTTTTCCATTTTGACGTCATAAATAAATAAAATTGATTTGAAATACACTACAGTCGTTTCATTGGTGTAGTTTTTCTCAGACATTTTTAGAGCATCGGTGTTAGTCTCAAGGATATTCATAATTAAAAAGATGTGTAATTTTATCGATAGGTGCAATACTTTCGTTATTATAAAATAGAATTTGTAAAAACTTTTCCAGCTTTATGTATTCACAGGATTATGGTTCACAGATGTAGTTAAACATTTTGGAGAAATCGTTGATATCATGACGGATACAATTTTTAAAATTTATTTACAATGGTGGAGTCAATCAATTCAAACAACCTCCTTGAACGTAGTTTTTTGCATTTTTTTTTGTCTGTATTATCAACAAATTCTTGCCCCGAATCCGTAGTCAGCCAACTTTGAAAATGGTGGAATATTCAGAAATAAATGAGATGTCTTATAGTTGAGATATGCTTTTAGTGCAAGTTTTCCAATACATTGATCCAATAGTTCATTGCGGGGAGAAAAGAGGAAAGAAATATGTTATTTCTTCCATGATTTCCAGTGTCCGTGGAAGCTGAACATAAGATACACCCTAACAGTTATACTGATTCGGTGGATATCGCTATACGAACTTCGCTGAGTGTATAAAATAATACCTGAACTTTTTAGTTAATGCTCGACTCGAACCCAATTAGCAATTTACGCCAAAAATAAAAAAACATTACATTTGTATTTAATTGTTTACTCGCCCCTCTTTGGAGGTTCTTTTTTCCACAAGGGGTGCTGATTCAGTTGCATGTACATATTCAAGCAAAGTTTTATTACTATAGTGGTAGTGATGTATCCGCAACATAAATTTAAACATTTCATATAATATAGCCGCGAGCATTAATTTCATGATGAACATGAATTTTGATTGATAAATTAAGAAAATTATAAAATGTAACGAGAATAATAATCGGGCTTTACGTATATTTCGTTTACAGCTTCAACTTAAATTTTATGCAAATGAGAATAAAAAATTTGTACGATACAAAAATTGTAACAATAAAATTTTGTAAAAAAAATTGTGGAAACTCAAATGTTAATAATAATTTTCATTTTCATTTTATTTTTTTGTTAAATTTTCCGCGTTTATTTTAATGCAGAAATATAAAAATTAAGATAATCATCATAAGGATTTTTTGTACAATGTATTTTAACAACGAAATGTACTGTGTATGACTTGAGTGCAATTGTTGTAAAAAAATGTTGCTGCTTACAAACGATTATTTGAATATACAGAGATTTTTAATATATTTAAACGTTTCATCAGTTTTAACATCATTATTATGCTTTATACTGCGATATGCGGGATTTTGCTCATATTGTAAGTTATATGAACATATGAACCTTTTACATAATTTTGTTAATTATTAATTTAGTCCAACTAATTATAATTTAGTGATAATGAAAAATGCCCTCTTCAATGCAAACACATTAATTTATTTTAAAATTTCACTTAACAATTTTATTAAAATATTTAAAATTTAAATGATACAAATTACCATATCACAATATAGTTTTTCATTTTTCCATAATTTAATAGGACACGTTACACAATCAAATTCAAGATCTAGATTCATTGGAACAATTTTCGTGTGAGTTTCTAGATTCCTTTGAATGATTTTCATCACTATCCCGGTATTCATCAAAACAGTTCGCTTGATTTAATACACAACGTTTATATTTCTCGTTATACACAAATTGCTCTGGACATGAAAGTTCTATTTTTCGAAAATTACCGTTACCGATCAAAACGCAAATATAGTATTTCACTGGCGAGTAAGGATCCTTAAAGTACCCTCTTGATGTACAACGGAATTTGCTTATTCCACATAATCGTTCTTTTTCGAATGAGCAGCGCTTGGTTGCTGGATCAAAAGCACGGTTTAACGAACACTCTATTTCAACACTTGTATAGAACGGGCCGAGCTTAAGGCAATAAATGAATTTTTTGCAGTCTGTTGGATGTTGATAAACGCCAGAACCTTCACAAACAACTGATTGTGGAGATTTTGGTGGCGCTGCTGTTGTAGTTGTACCTGGGGCCCATGTATTGGGGTTAATTGCACCACCGCTATTTCCGTTCTCGATTTCTGTTACCGTGTCTGTTGCGGTTGTTTCACTTATAATGTCAACAGTAACGGATTCAGTATTTGATGTGGAAGTAGACTTGGTAACACCAGCAGTTGTTTCACTAACCGTTTCTGTTGTAGAAACTCCAGAATCTGGAATTTGGTCTCCACGTATAGTAGTACTTCCTGATGACCCTTGAGAAGTTGTATCTTCAGATATTGTTTCAGTATTTGAAGAAGTAGTAGAAAAGCTAATTTCAGTCTCGGTTGTTAATTCAGTTTCTTTTGTTGGTGGAACTGAGGGATCTGCAGATGAACCTATATTAGATGTTGTGCTTTCTTGCGCTGGCACACTGGTAGAAGTTTCTTCCTCAGGTACTGGTTTAGTATTTAAAGAAGCCGTTGTCGATTCATCGGTACTTTGCGTTGTTGCTGCGTTTACGGTTGTACTATTTTCCTCTGGTACTGATACTGTATTAGATGGTGTAGTTGAGATATCGCTGCTACCAGTAGAACCAGATGAGGTAGAAATAGACAAATCCTTAGTTGTTCCTCCGGGTGTGGAAGTAGTTTCCAGCGCTACTTTGGTGGTGCTACTGTCGCCCGTAACAGAGCTTGGTTCTTCAGTTCGGTTAGCAGATTCTGTTGTTTCATAATTTGGTGTTATTAAAATTGCTGAAGTTGTTGTCTGAATACTTGTGTCTCCTTGTTTTGTTGTAGTTCTATCTGAGTTTCCACTAGGTGCCGTGGTTTCACTAACAACATTTGTTATTGTTTCAGACAATGTTGTTAAAGTACTTGAGGCAGTAGAATCTTCTGTTAGCCCAAGTGTAGTTGTACTACTTGATGCTTCAGTAGTGGTAGGTGCAGTATCGGTAGTTGGTTTATCGGAAATCACCGTATCTGATGTTGCTAATGTTCCATCTGTTGATGTTGCTGTGTTTGTACTTATAGATACAGAGTCCGTTGTACTTTCTGATTCAATGACTTGCGATTGTGTACTATTGACAATTTCAACTGTTGTTGTAACATTTGAAAATTCAGTCATTGTAGTGGTTGCTGTCGGTGCATCGGTCACTTGTACAGCGGATGCGCATTCATAATTCAACATATTATCACAATATGATCTCGTGCCACATGCCTGAGCATTTTGGTCAGCAGTTGAAAACTGACCATTTTGTTCAACGCAAATTAAGAACTGCGTTTGATCCACACAAAGAAAATCTTTCCCTAAGCAATCAGTTCCTATTGGAGGAACTGACACACTGTCTTGAAAACTTTTCTGAACCAAAACCTAAAAAAAATCAAAATAATAATTAATTTAAAAGTTTTTATTACAGAATATGCTACAAAACTAATTAATCAAATAGATACGAACCGAAATAATTATTGTTATAATGTACGTGTAGAATAAAGCAGCCATATTTAGATTTGGCAGAGAAAAAATATTAAAAAAAAAATTTCTATTACATCTGATATTATCAAAGTTTCTAAATTAAATGATGCTCGATTTCAAAATTTCTGTAATTTTTATATATAATTAATGGATTTTACAGGAAAAATATCACACCAACAAAAATGAATTTAAGATAAAATTTTTATTGCAAATAAATATTTTTTTTTACTGCTGTAAGATAAAATTGTCTGATAACGAGAATGTTTATGCAGATTCACATTTAGTACCAACGTTGGAAATAATTTCGTTTAAGTTTTTGTAACCTGTGAATAATTATAATTAATTAGAATCTTGTTCTGTGAATGTTCTAACAAACTTAAATTTCTTCGCCTTATCGTCTCGCAATTCGAAAAATTATGTACGTCTCTTTGCTTATCTTGTTTATACGCGAGTTATAAAATTTCACATGTTGTTGTGATACGAATCAGGTGATTTGATAACCTGTAAGAAAATAAATCTTGCCAAATAAATTGTTTTCACCCTCATACCTGATGTAGACTGTTCTGATATTAAAGTACTAGTATGAATCATTTCTTGGTGATATACTTAAACTCAGTTTTATGGTATGTAGCTATAAAAAATTAACTTTACAATTGCTGCAATTTAGAACGAGTGATTCATGCAATTTATTTAGATTAGGTTTATTTTGAACTTGATGTTTAATCTTGGCTTTAATTAAATTTATAGTATATAATTGTATGACTCATTTGATTAGATTAGAGATCTCTTGACTCTGAATTCTGATTAATATGGTATATTACTGAAAAAAATAGTCACATGAAACTATCTCAACCATTCGATTATGTTCTTAGCCGTGTTTCTTATAAATTAACGGTTCAAAAATATTTATAACAAACAAAAGTTCCTATGAGCTGATTACACCGATAAGTTATTCAAATTTCTAGTAATATACAAAAATTAAGACAAGTGGTACATCCCTCAAAACCTTGTGTTAATCAAATTTTATAATTACTACTTCCTACTTAATAAAAAAATAGAGTAAGTGTAATTGTTGTTGTGGCTAACGCCCGACTATATTCTACTACAAATGTACTTGGATCCCGAATAAGAAAAATTTTACCTTGTGGATTTGTGATTTAGAATGATAAAATTTCAAAGTTTTACAATTTTAGAATTTTAAAATTTTTGATTTTTCGTATTTTCGAATTTCCTAATTTTTCGTTCGAATTCTAGAATTATAAAATTTTAAAAAGAATTTTAGAATTTGAGAATTTTAGAATTTAAGAATTTTAGAATAATAGAATTTTAGAATTTAAGAATTTAAGAATTTAAGAATTTAAGAATTTAAGAATTTAAGAATTTAAGAATTTAAGAATTTAAGAATTTAAGAATTTAAGAATTTAAGAATTTAAGAATTTAAGAATTTAAGAATTTAAGAATTTAAGAATTTAAGAATTTAAGAATTTAAGAATTTAAGAATTTAAGAATTTAAGAATTTAAGAATTTAAGAATTTAAGAATTTAAGAATTTAAGAATTTAAGAATTTAAGAATTTAAGAATTTAAGAATTTAAGAATTTAAGAATTTAAGAATTTAAGAATTTAAGAATTTTAGAATTTTAAAGTTTTAGAATTTTAGAATTCAAAAATTTTAGAATTTTAGAATTCAAGAATTTTAGAATTTAAGAATTAAAAAAATTATGGCTTTTAGAATTTAAGAATTTTAGAATTTGAAAATAAAAAAAATTTAACTATTTTATAGTTTAAGAATTTTAGAATTTTAGAATTTCAGAATTTAAGAAATTTAGGCTTTAAAAATTTGAGAGTATTAGAATTTTAAGTTTTTAGAATTTTTGAATTTTTGAATTTGAGGATTTGAGAATTTTAGAATTTTTGAACTTTAGAGTTTTAGAATTTTAGAATTTTAGAATTTTAAAATTTAATAATTTTAGAATTTTAGAATTTAAGAAATTAAGAATTTAAGAATTTTAGAAATTTGGTATTTAAGAATTTAAGAATTTTACAGTTTTGATGTTTTAGAAAATTGAATTTAAATTTTTTAGAATATTGGACTTTTATAATTTAAGAATTTTAAAATTATAGAATTTTATAATAATAAAATATTAGAATATTAGAATTTGAGAGTTTTAGAATTTTGGAATTTAAGAACTTTAAAATTTTATAATTAAAGCCTTTTAGGATTTTAGAATTCAAGAATTTTAAAATTTATGATCTCACAATTTTAGAATTTTTAATTCTTAGAAATTAAGAATTTAAGAATTTTAAAATTTTTGAATTTAAGAACTTTAGAATTTTTGAATTGAAGAACTTTAGAATTTTAAAATTTTAGAATTGTAAACTTTTAAATTTTGAGAATTTCATAATATTAAAATATTAGAATTTAAAAATTTTAGAATTAAAAGTTATGAATTTTAGAATTTAAGCATTTTAGAACTTCAGAATTTTAGAAGTTTAAAATTTTAAAATTTTAAAATTTTAAAATTTTAGAATTTTAGAATTTTAGATATTTAGAATTTTAGAAATTTGAAATTTTAGAATATAAGAATTTAAGAATTTTAGAATTTAAGAATTTTAAAATTTTAGAATTTTAAATTTTCGGAATTTTAATTTAATTTATATTTAATTTATTTTAATTTAATTTATATCTACAATCGATGTTTTTATGTGAGTACACTTGTTTCGAAAACCATTTGAACAATTTTCATAATAATTGCTCAAAGTGTGCCATCGACAACCCTGCACTCCATGCTCTTTCGCGGCTTATTTTTCCCGTCCTACTCTACGCAGTTATGCCAAATCGAAGACGTACGCATCAAAACGTAGTTTAGAATGTCCGATTATTTGTTTCGGCAACAAATATTTTAATTTCAAATTGGTATGGGTTTTCGAAAGCCCGGGAGTGATTACAAAAATGCTATACTTTTAATTTGTTGACGGAATTTTCAGCGGTGCGTGGTTCCCTTTTATAAACACTTTTTTCGATTTACACCATTATAATGGTTATTTTCGTATTTATAAAAGTGCTAGGTTAGTTGTCGTTTAGATGAGGCCGTCATGAATTGCAATGTTGCGTTGGTTGTAGCACTCCAACTTATTTTATTCAAATTTGTGTATAATCGATGGAAATAAGATTCCCATTCTATTTTCGGTGGAATGTTGGGGTGTGGCGAGAAAAACTACACATTGAACGTTTATTTGTTAAGGTTAACACGATAAACGCATGTGGCTGATATTTTAAGAAAAGGTCAAGGTTTATTTAAACCTTAGGCAAAGAATGAAAATATCGTATTGCGGTGATGGCAGAGTTTAATATGTCGAGGATAATACATATTGAATGTTTATTTATTAACTTGAACACTTGACTTTCTAAATTTTTCGTTTTAGATGTTTAAGTTATGTTTATTTCACAAAAACTAGAACATTCATTTGTTTCTGTTTCAAATTTTTAATTTCAATATCGAAAAGGAGCAGTTTTGGGTAGACTTTATTAAATTATGTTATTGATGCATTTTAATATTTTTGAAGGTTTCTAAATTTGTAACTAAATGCTTTTCTCCTAATAACCGAGACGTACTTCAGAATTTCAAAGATACGAATGATACTGTTGTATAATTGATCTAAACAACAGAAAATGACTGTAACATTTATTTTGCGTATTTTCTGTACGTGACATACTCAATAAACAAGTTATGAAGAGACCTTTGACATAGAAACATAGGGTTCTATAGAGTACTATACAAGCTATAACTATGCAAATGGTCAAAAGTGGTTTATTGCAACGTAAATTCTTTCAGACCGATTAGTTTAGTCTTAAAGCTGCATGATGCCTGTAGCGAGATGTTTATCAACCCATGTTGATTTTTGTTTGACTGATGAAAAATACAATATGAGTATTATCGAAAAACGCTTAAAATGGTTCACTTCTTTAATGTCGTTAATCATCTAAAATAATCTGAAGGCATTATTTAAAATAAAACCAAATAATAACATTTGAAAGTATCGCAATGATTGTTGCTATCAAATGGCTTATTCTGTCACAACCGAGTAAGACACTAGCTCCGTAGCTAAATCTTATTAAATTTGTTTCTAAATAATTAGGATCAAAATCAACATCGAACAATACATTCAACAAACTGTTAAATTTAACTTTTTAAGCTTGCCCTTCAATTTTATCCATACACAACTGAAGTGAAATGAAATTTTACATTTAAAAATGTTACAAATTAAAACTAAAATAAAAATTTCACTGCTGAATTTAATTTTGTGGTTCGCAGTTTAGGTAGCAAATTTGGTATTTTTCGCATTTAAATATAGATGACTCTGTTTAACTTGACACATTTACAATGCATTTTTATCTGCAAGTACGATAAAAGTAAAGACAAATTGTTTGACATTTCATCAATTATTTTTATTTGTTGTTAAACAAGCTCACATAAAAGAATTTACGAAAATCGACAAACTAATTTTTAATGAAATAATTTATCTTGTTTAGTTTAGAGACCAGGAAGAACTGTATTTCACACCAGTTACGTACTAGCCCTTATGAACGATAACTAATAGAAAAATTATGGAGAATTCAATAGATTCTGTGAATCATACAATTTACTTTACTAAATTTGTGGCAAGCGGTGCTAACGTTAGGTTAGATCAAATCATTGTTTAGACCAAATTTTACGCTATAAGAAAATTTTACATTTTTGCAAGCGTTTGACCTAAATTTGGACATAGTCTTTTAATATTCGAATTGGATGCCAAAAGTTTTGTCTGAAAATCCTATTAGGCCTAAATATATTTATTTGTTGCGGATTAGGTGCACAGCTTATCCTTAAAAAACTTCTTCTTCATTTAGCAGATTCTTCGATAAAATATTTATTATCGAAATGGTTAATACGGTTTATACGGTTCTACCTATGTGTATAGTAATATATACCAAAAAGAAACCCAGATTTATTCGGCTATATCTGTTTTCATAAATTAAAAAAGTGGATTAATAGTATTAAGAAATTTAAACTTTCTGTCTTATTATATTCCAAATAGAATTATATATTGCCGATTATTTAAGTGGGTATCGTAACTTACCCAAACGAGAATTTTGTATAGTTTTTAAGGGTTATCACTTTTAAATGATTCAATGTCTTATAAAATTTAATCCAATAATAATTAATTTATTTTGCTTTTTAAAAAATCTTTTAAAATAAAATTTTCAGAGCTTTCTGGGTGCGATGAACATTTTTATATAATGAATGCTGTAGTAAATGTTTGGTTTAGATAACTGAACTAAAACTTTCATATACACATAAATTTTATTATTTGGCATACCCAGCGGCAGCCGCGGAATGAAATTAAATTCCATTCGTCATGTAGTGTCACAAAATCTATTTATTGCTTAGTCGTACTTTTTTCTGTATTTATTAAGTCTTTTTGACCACTTGACTGATGAGCATGACTCATGCGCATCAATGTACAAACAAAGCATTCGGAATTAATTTTAATGATCGCTTGAACACCGCTAAACATAACTAGGGGTGCCGTCATCTGCTTGCGCAATAAGTGTTACAGTTGTATATAAAAAGAAAAACTAATGCAATTCGTGCTATTCCAGCAGCATTTCTAGTTTTTTTTTATCTGAAAATTGACGAACCTACCATAAATTTGTAATTTATAAATGTATCTCAAAACTATAGATAAGTGCGACCTATAACTGATATCGGTCGTTTCATCTAACACAATCGCTACAAACAGAAAAGAATTAATCTTTTTGGATGCTGTTTAAAAATGTCTGAGGTTTTTCATCAAACTGGCTCACTAATTTTATGAGCGCCTTATAATTTCCAATATTAGTGGAGTTTTTGTCTTGTCGTAGCAGCGAAATGACAAATTCTTCCTTCCTAAAAACACACCTGGCTCGTGAATCTTTTCATAACTTCGCGAATCTAAAAGTTTGGCGTGTTCATTAAGCTAGTGCGGTCGATTCTTGATTCCTCCAAAGCCAATAAGTCAAAAAATCACGAAACATAATTTTAACCTTTACATGCCGTGTCGAGCCGTTTACAAATTTCATTAAGTCATCTAATCCAAGTGTTTTAGAATACGAATTTGACGCTTCCGTGAACTTGGCAAAAACAGTACAATGGCAGCAAAATAATGTATGGAGTAATTGTTTTTAAATTTTTCAGATCGGGGATTGGTCTCCCTTTCTCTATTATTATTATTATTTTTCCGCAAACGTTTTAGACCCAAATGAACTAAAGTCAAAAAGATGTTGAATAATGTCATCGGTTTCTTGATCGTTGTTTGAGGACATAATATGCCTTCAATACTGCACAAAAAACAACTTTTCAAGATAAAATTAGTTGAAATTCGAAAATCATAAATCCAAAAAATCTACAATAAATACCACAATCTTCCAAATCAGTAAACGCTCAATAATAATAAATTGTTAATAAAAATTTTGGGCAACCCGAAAATTATGCGCAACACAATTTAACATAATCATAAAAGTGCGACAAACAATTGGTAGAAATGAATTCAGAGAAGAATAATTGTAATACAAACAATTTTACACGGAAACAATTCTCCATTGAACAATTCATCGAAAAATCAAATTTTGACTTTAGACAAAAAATTGTGTATTATTTTATTCAAAATACAAACAAATGTATAATTTTTATAAAAACTTTGATATTAGGATCGTATCTTAACAGTTTTTCGATAGTACAAGTAATTTTTTCGGGAAAATTTTAAAAAATTTTCAATTTTTTTTATTTAGTTTAAAATAAAATTTGACACTTGATAAATTGTATAAATTCTGGAAAAGCGGGGTTTTGGGGGCAGCCCCCATCCTCCAAGGTATGCAATGAATTAAAATTACATTAAAAAAAATTTTATATTTACAAAAGGTGATTTTTTTAACATTTGTGGCACTATTAGAAGAAGCGATACGAGCGATAAAAACTCTTTGATCTGTGTCTGCAAGGTTGACGAAGCAATTATTATTTATAAAAATAAAAAAAATATTGAAAACATAAAAAAGCGAAAAAATTTCGAAAACATTTCCGGGAAAATTTAGCTTCCCCCTCCTAAAAACTGATAGTAACTTTAGAGTGGAAAATTTTGTTTCGATGAATTGTATTTTCGATGAATTGATTTTTGCAAAATTGTTTTCACGCACATTTGGTAAAATATATATATATATATATATATATATATATATATATATATATATATATATATATATATATATATATATATATATATATATATATATATATATATATATATATATATATATATATATATATATATATATATATATATATATATTGTAAAATTATAGTTTTCATATTTGTTTTTCGATGAATTGTTTGTAGCATAATTGTTTGTCGCAGAATTTTCGGGGAACCAAATTTTGTTACCAAAAACTAAACCTAAATTTAGTGCTAAAGTATATTTATAAAAAAGTGTAATTATACTAAAATAATAATTTATTTAATTAAATGGAGTGGGCCAGTGAATTTAAAGGCTATTATACAGTTATACTAGTCCACTCAGTAAATGGTTATCGGCCGACTCGTAAGCATCACTTTAAGAATAATTAATATTTAAACATGTTAACAATGCAAAATTCTTTGAGGATACCAGATCAAACCCGGCTCACGGTTGTAGTTACTGTTCGCGACCTAACATTAGGTGAGTACACCTATTTCTCAATTTTTTTTAATCATGTTGCGGATACAAGTGGGAAGATTTAGAAATGTTTATAAGTGCGGTTGTTGATATATTTTATTTTACAAATAGTGGTTCCATAAAGCTACCAAAAAAGAGGCACTATAAATAACGTAGAATTAATAAAATAAAGCTGAGCACACCTGACTTAGTTTAAACCGATTTTTGGAAGGACTATTAAAGACAATTTTTTAAATACCATCTTAAGAGGGTCATATAAGAGAGGCGGTAAAAGCCTTCAGATTTCATTTTAGGAGGTTTTTGAGAAAACTGTTTCCTATACGTAAATAACATACGAGGTATTTACTACCGTAGTAACCCAAATTACGTCGGTTCTCAATTTCAGGCCACTATGTCTTCTATTAGAAGACCATCTTGATGCTCAACATTTTTTATCGAACGTCCACTAAAAGTCCATTAAATGTCAATCTTGACATTTTTGTCAATGCCTATTCCATTGTTGTTTAAAACTAAACGAGAAGACAAAAAAATTGTAGTGTGTCTTGAGTTCCCGTTTAAGAAAACATGATCTCGAAATTATAGTAATAACTTTTTTGAATCGACAAATTAAATGGCACGTCGAATGTCAGCCAATTATTGTCGGCGATAATGTTTTAGTCGACTAAGAAAATTTACTTCCAACTAAATAGTTGCCTAGCAGTATTAAACAAGATTATTCTAGCAAAGACGTATTAGTTGCCACTTAAAAAGCAAAAGCTGAAGTGTATTTCAACCAACTGCATTGAGTGAGTTGATTGAAATGCACATTGGCACGGGACGTTGTTCCATACTCCACCCGCGGTTTGCTAGTGTGCATCATCTAGCATCAGTCTACCCCTTGCAGCAGCCCTGGAAACCTGGCTAGGATCCAATCAACTAATGACGATACATCAATTCGAAAATAACATGATTTTGTAGCCTTATAAATACGGCAGCCAAATACTTTAATGGGATGTACTTCAAAATAAAAATAAAAAATATAAATCGAGACGAGGGAATAGTCTTTCATTACCAATGACAGTGAAGAGAATAAATTACATTGCGGTGCCTTGCGATAATCTTTTATTCACTTAATTTTGCATTAGCAAATATGTACAACCAAATATAATTATAAATATATATATATATTATAATAAAAACATACGAAAGTTTAAATGTACATAGTATATTATTCGATTCGTAAAAAACAGTGAAAGACAAATATTACGAGAAAAATTATCATTTAAAAAATAATTTTCGACAAAAGGAAACGTAATATTTTATATTTGCTACTCTCGTTTTGCATGAAATCTGCTTGTATACAATTTGTACACACGGCTGTTATTTGCTTTTAAAACTTAAAAAAAATCGCAAACAATAAAATATAAAAATTCATGTTTTATTTCCGTTAAAAATGCATCAACATGCCAAATTGAAATTAAATTTAACTTCCTTTGCCTTATTTATTTTATCTATCTCTTGCTTGTTTGTACTTTTAATATCGCATTTTGTTCAATCTACCTTGGAGCTGAATCAATTTGTATATCGTAAAACATTTTATCTGAATCTTTTAAGTTGTTTTGGATTTTGGTTATGTTTTGGGGTTGAAAAATATATTTTTATGGTATTCGGAACCAAAAATAACAATAAAAATACAGTCAAATTTACCACTTTACAATCTCAATTAACATGAACATATCACTTAATTAACACAAACACATGTTTATGTCTCACTTTAAACCGTACCTCAAAATATACATGTTTTAAATAATATTGTAGGAGGAAATAAATTAGGAAATGATATAACAAGATAATAATAATACTGTATACGATTGCTATATATCCACCGATTAAACTAATTTATATGAATCAGCTAAAAAATTAAATTTAAATTCAACTTGGCCGCAAGTAATAAAAATTAACATTTATGGTTACACCAGTCATCAACTTATTTAAAAATCATAAAATATAATTTAGGTGTTTCCATCGATTAAATGTTAAAACCTCCAGCGAGAATACAGTAAAAAAATCAACTATTAATTTTCATAAACCATGAAAAGCTCTAACAAAAATTTATTGAAAAACGAAAAAAATCCAACATCGTCTATATATCATATAAACGTATTATACCGAGGTATTATGGTCGAACGTGGAATGAGTTGATAATTTATAATAAAATTTAAACACGTTATAACTAAAAACAGCAAAATAATATCATAGATTTTCTCTGTTTAATTTTATGGTAGGAAATGACCAAACGAAATATAAAATAGGATTCTTTCTGTTGAGCCAACAGCAACAACAAACTGTATATAAGAAATCTATAAAATTGGTTTCTGATTCTGGAAAATAAAATATTATTTATTATAAATGGATATTATTATAAATCGATTTCCAAAATAATAATAAAAAAATATTATATATATTTTTATCTACTTTAAAAGGAGATGATAGATATGGTTTTCTGGAATGGAAGCTTATTATAGAGTTATCGTTTTCAATAAATCGATCAAACGTTTGAAACGAAATTGAAAAAAAAAAAATCATTCAAAGTTAACATTTTTTATTGATTGGATTGCTTTTCACATTTTAATTTGAAAAAAGCTATTTAATATGTATCATCAAATCAACATCACAAGTCGTTGTGAACAAAAACTACAAAATTATTGTTACAACGGACATAAGTTATTTTAATAAATCTTACTAAAACCAAAAACGTAAGTTAAAACATTATACTTGCATCGCAGGCTAGTGAAATATTTCTCAAACTATTCCTAATTTTTTTATTATTTTTTTTTTTCTAAGGTAGATTTAAGAAAATATGGCGCATTTCTTGAGATTATTTATTTAATAAAAAAAAAGAAATTTGAGACAAGGAACAGTGAAGAATCGCCCGTACATGTTCGAGGATTTTCAAAAGCGTTGAATTAAATTTTTTTTAGTTTTCTGTTATTGCTTCTTTTAGGTGGTTTTCATTAATCGTTTTTGTACCGTTTCACTCTCAGTTTTTTATGAAACACCTAAATTTAATCATGTAAAAAAAAAATGTCGGGCGTTGGCCACAACATATTTATTCGTCAATTTTTTTAGTTTCGAAAATATATATATTTTTTTAAAAAAGCGACAGCATTGTTTTAAATATTTGATTTTAATTTGCTATTACATTCTCTATTGAACTTCAATACAATATTTCCACCCAAATGTCATAGAATTTAGGTATTGCATTAATATAGCAGCACTGACAGTTGTACAGGTTGGTGAATTTTGCAAATCCTTAAAATAAACCATAACACATGGGTTGGCCTAATAAAGAAAACAAGTTATTTTTTTGTTAAAATCGGCTTTATTCATCAAACGTAATCTCCATCAAAAGCAACACAATTATTCCAGCGTCGCTCTAACATTTCAATTTCACTTTTGTAGAACGATTTATCTTCTGCATCAAAATAGGCCTCAGTTTCAGCGATAACCTCTTCATTCGAGCAAAATTTCTTATCGGAGAGCATTTTTTGAGGTTTGCGAACAACCAGTAGTCGCTGAAAACCAAATCTGGCGAATACAGTGGATGTGGGAGGTATTAGAAATTCAATGTAGTTTTGCCATTGTTTTGATTGACTTGTGACTCGGTGCGTTGTCTTGATGAAACAAAATTTTTTTCTTTGCCATATGCGGTCGTTTCTTTGCAATTTCGTCCTTCAAATGCTCCAATAACGCTATATAATATTCACTGTTGATGGTTTTTCCTTTCTCAAGTTTGTCAATGAATATTACACCACGCATATCCCAAAATATCGAGGCCATAACCTTTCCAGCCAATTGTTGTGCTTTCGACCGCTTTGGACGAGGTCCACCAGTTGCTGTCCACTCAGATGACGATCGTTTTGATTCCGGAGTGAAGTGATGGATCTCCATGTTTCATCCATTATCACATATCGACACAAAAAGTCCGGTTTGTTACGTTTAAACATGGCCAAACACTGCTCAGAATCATCAACACGTTGTTGTTTTTAGTCAACAGTGAAGCGGCACCCACTTTGAACAGAGCTTTCTCATAGTCAAATGCACATGTATATAAAGCCAACACGTTCTTTTGATGACTATACAATGTCAGTTAACTCACGCAACTTCACTTTTTGATCATTCAAAACAAACTAATAATTAGAATATAATGAAATTTTGACAGCTGTCTTTTGAAGGCTAGTACCAACTGAACAAAAAAAAATGAACAAAAAAAAACGTCTTTTCTTTGTTAGGCCCAGGACTTTTCAGCCCATGTGTTATATGTTCTTTTCTTGTTTACTGAGGTGACTAATTGTGAATGGATCTGTATACGAGACGAGGTATTTTTTACCAGAACTTTCACTAAAAAATGTTTATTGTACTGGTTGCTTTAATAATACAGTCAAGGAACTTCGCTCCTCATCTCGAATTGGCCTTTTATAAATGTTCTCGATATTTTCATTTCTTAGTATTCATCTAAGCAGACTTCTTTCCAATCGATTGGTGTATGCAATAACTTTGTTATGAATCATTATCCTCATTAATGGTACAAAAACGCATGTCGTTTAGTATATTCAAATTTGTTTCCTGATATTAGATCTTGAACTTTAGAATAGATGGAAGATAGGATCAGGAAACGAAATTGGTTTGTAGAAAATTAGTAAATTCTTATTCCATTTAACTGGCGTCTCATGGTGGAATTAAGAAAAAGTTGGAAAGGTTAAGGTGATTCTACTTTTTGCTAGCGATAAGAGCAGACGTTTACAAATATGTCACTTATTGTATTTGAAGAACCATATCCTAGGTAGAAGAGGGGAATTAATTAAGAATAGATTTGTAATTGTAGACCAGATTCTGTGCTGTCTTTCTAAAATTTTTGTAAGTGACGACATAACAGTCCAAGTCGATACAGCTTCCCAGAAAGTGGACAGGCTTATCCTAGCAATTCTCTCGTACGTCAAGAAAAAAACCTGCTTTTTGTCCCAATAACAGCTTTTTCATAAATCAAAAGATTTCAGTGAAATTTACCAGAAATCTATTTACATTAAGTGTAAGCTTCCATAAACCTTCTTAGCCTTTTGCATATATTTAAAAAAATATGAGATTTGTGGAAAAATAAGAATAACAAATGTTATATTAAATTTTTAAATACATATGTTAATTTGATTCAAAACATTTTCAAAATTTATTCATGAGTTTTGACAAAAAATGATTTTCCACCCAAAATAAGTCGATGAATTTAGCCCCAGCCCGACATTTTTGGTAGAATTCTTGGATAAGTGTAGCCATCCTGAAAAATTGTAAATACATTAAAAAATGTAGCACCATTCCGAAAAACTATTTATACACGAGAAAAACAAACAATATAGTAAAATAATATTAATATAAAAAAAATTACTGGTAAATTTTTTTTTCTAATATTGTATTTAACCCGAATAGCCATAGTTTGTGTAGTTAGTATGTGTCCACACTCCACATTAAATAATATACCACAATACCTGGAGATAAAGTTACCAAGCGGCATATATGGCCAGACAGGTCACAATACTAGCTAAGATGAAGAATTGGCCTCAAGTCCATATCAGGTGGAAATAACCTTTTTTAAATTTATTTGTTTAACCAGAATAGCAATAATTTGTGTAGTTACTATAGAGCGGAAATCGATGATATCTCCTTTTTGATCGCCGCTGTAATGAATAGCTTAACCATTGGTAGTGTTATGGATCCCGCTCCCAGACCATCTAAGCTGTTGTAGTGCAAGTACGTCTAATGGGTAACTCTTTGCTTGGTCGAAAGATTTTGGAAATCTCCAGGTCTTAAGAGGCTAAGCACGTTCCATGTTCCCATTTTTAAAGCGCTGTCCGTATACAATTTCCGAGGTCGGGTTTGTAATGAATCCGATATGGTAACCCGAGGCGTTTGATAAGGGTTCATAACTTAATTGTTTTTATGAGGGAAGGTTGTTGGCCTGCCGCTCAACCTGCTTGTTACGTGTGTGGGTCACGTACTGGTGAGAATCTTAAGGCATCCAGTCCTACCTTGAACACATTTATATAGCAAGCCGCTTGATATAAGACAGACGCCCGCTTCAGCCGTTATTAACCTGGAGAACAAATGCTTGTTTGGTATTGGTTTTAGGACACCAATAACCTGCCCTGGCATGTAGTGTTCATGATGATAAACAGGATTTCCGCTGCTCGTCCCCATTACACCGCCTGATTTATTTAGTGTAGAGCACCAACAAATAAGTATGAATCTCAGACTTCGCACCCCCCCCCCCCCCTTCAGAGGGCGCCCTTGTTCATAATATACCACATATTTCTAATCCCACCAGAAACAGAGCATAACTTTATTATAATGAATATCTCGCTTTGGTTACGATGAGCCAGCTTCATCCACGCAGACCAAACTTCATCCAAAATTTTCTGTGTTTGAGATTCACATAATAAATCTATTTTTCACCTCAAGTCACTATTCGATGTAAAAACCTTTTCTTTGTTGTTTTTAAAGCAGTATTTCATAACTGGTTTTTCGACGTTCGAGGTCTCTTTCTTTTAATTCAAGTGGAATAAGTTGCTGCCTTTTTAAGCATTCTGATTGTTTGTATAGGTTTTGCAACAGTTGATCGATCAACTTTTAATGGTACAGCCAATTCGGATTGTGTTTGAGATGAATCTTCAGTAAATAACATTTCCGCTGAATTGGAAATCTTAATTTTTTTTAGATTCAATGCTCTTTAACTTCAATGCAAAAATCATCAGTTTAAATCGCCGAAACTAGTACTTGCACGTTATATTCGATGGAATACGCTTGATTTAATTTGCGCTACCCAGGTAGCACCACGGGGAGGAAAAATCAGGGCTGTGCTACTTACTTATAACTGAAACTTAACAAATAATTAACTTCACGTATGAAAAAAAACATAAAAGAAAGTAAAAGAAAATATTAATTCAGTATCGTATTTTGTACAAAATACTTTAAGTTTGGTATCTTTATGTTTTCAAGTGTTTTTGAGTCTTACGGCTGTTCCAATTTTTTGTAAATTATTATTTGTGGTAGAATTTTGGTTGCATTGGGGCTTCGAATTTTTGGTACGTAAGTGCATAAGTCATCATACTTCTCCCACACATTATTTCTGAAGCCAAAACAAACGTAATGATCTTCAGATGCCTTTGGATATTTAGACAGCGGACCATCGTGACTAAAACTTATAACTGTTGCTACTTGATATCCTTCGTTTTAAATTTTTATGCGAGTTTTTATGCGATATTTCTGACAATTAAACATAAGTTTCCTTCATTGTTTCTGCATATATACAGCCTATCGTTCCATATGCTTTGGTTAAAGGTTGAATTGGCTGAAAACAGTTATGGGATTTTTGTGGAATATCCTGGAAACATGGCTCAACTTTTGAAATTCCTTACGTCTCATATAAGGATAAGTCTTGATAAATTATCGGTTTGTGTTCTTGTTCTGTATTGGAACAGTTTTTATTTGAGCATTCTAATGTTGTTTAAATACTCGGAAAGTAAGCAAATATATTCTTAGAAACAGTGAAGATTTCCGTTGTGCAATCAGATCTAAATCCGGATGTTTCAGCTAACATTTCCTTATGAATTTCTTATACTTTATCCATATCGTTATTAAGTAAGGATCCTAACCAATTTTTAATTTGGCTGTGTTCTAAATTTTCTAAAAAACTATTTTGATTGTTTATTGACAATGCTATAGCTTGTAAAACAGAATCAATAGCACAAGTATTCTTGTAAAAACTGCACGTGTAAATAGCATTTCGAATTAAAGGAAGCCCAATATTTATGACTGATTTAACAATTGATCTAGGTTTTATCGATTTAGGATTTTGAAGTGTTTCATTTAAAATTTGACTTAACATTTTTAAAGTGGCAACGTCACGTTCATTGGATGGCATTCGCATTGCATTCGCATTGGATGGAATTCGCAATGGCAAAATCAAAGCTGCTTTTTTATTTATGCAGATTATAGGAGATGAAAATGGATTTTTTCTTTTTCATACTAAAGAGCTCTGTTGTACATCCAAAAAGCTTTGGTCACTCAGTTCATCTGAGTTTAATCTAGAAAGAGTATCTGATTTACTTATAATAGGAACCGAAAAATATATTTCCTTATAAATTGTTTTATTTCGCATATTTAATCCTCGCACAAACCGACCAACTTTTAACGGAATTTTCCCTAATTGTTGAGTACGATTTGTGGCCGAAAATCTTCACTTTAGAGTTGCGAAATAATTTTCTACATGTCCACTACTAAAACGTTTTCCATTATGAAGAATTCCAGTAAACAGCGGCAAAATTCTGGCGTATTATTTCAGAAATAAATTGGCTCTGTTTGTAAATAGGCACGAAACTCACTTCAACAGAGCATGCAATTTAACTCACAAGACGATTATAATTGTTTAACATTATCATCAATAATTCAACATCCGTTAACAGGACCACAAATTCTCGTCAAACTTGTTTTACGTCCTCATAATCTTCGGCTGTAATAATGAAACTCATAATCTCTCGCACGAATTTATAAGATTGAGCAAACTTATGATAATGAGTATATACATCTTTAGCAATAGTGTGCGACATATGATGGCAACACAATTGTAGCTTGACAACTTCCGGTCGCGTCTTTTCGGATTTAATTTTTGTAACCCATTTTTTTTGGGAGTGTTTTAAATATTCCGCTAGATCCATTGTGTTGAAAGCATCCAATACAGAATGTATTTCAGCATATTAAAAATCCACTACGACTATTTACGAAGCCAGTTTCCAATAGTTCTCGTATTGTGGCATCAACTAATCACATCGCTAAGTGGATATGGGGTAGCAGCATCCTTATCTTGAGATTTAACCAGGATGACAAGAGCATAATACGTTTACTTCCCCCTATAAATCTGTGTAGGTCTTTAAATACATCCTTTTCTGTTAGGGGTATTTCTCTTTGGAATTCTATTCCACTAGAAATTAAGAGGTCAGCGTCGCCTAAATCTTTTAAAGCGGATTATTTAGCGTGGCGCGCTTGAATGATAATACATGTAGTACTATTTTTGTAATAATTTTTTTCATTTGTATTATTTTTGTATGTAGTATGTAAGTATTCACTTCTTGCAGTGTTCTCTGTAACAAATGAGCTTGAGCTCAATACGGAGGGTACTAGCATGGAGTGGATTTGTTTTTTGAAAAAATCTGAGGTTTTTATGCCTAATGGAAGTATTTTTTTTTTTTGTGGTTGTTGTTCCTCATTTATATTGCTTCCATATGTGCTTTTCCTTTACCAAAATTGTAATGTCAATGAACAAATAAATACATAAATAAATAAACATAATATATTACCATTCTACAAGATTTATATGGCTTACGAACAAGTCCACCTGTGGCATCTAAATATACTATTAGCTCAGCATTTCTGCGTTTCACAGTAATATGTTTAAGTTATATACACTATCTTTTAGAGCGCGCAGTTACACATAAAGGATTTTTAACCACCTGGATAATGTATGATTCGTCTTCTGAGACTATTTCTGCAGTATTTTTAAGATGCTTTTTTTATACAAATCTCGCAAGCATTTGGATGTATTTTGAAACTTTTTAAATGGGTGAAATGCAGTACTGCCTGTGCTATAGACGTCAAATGTTTCAAACTTAATATTTTAGTTTATTAATTTGAATAATCGGCATGGTTAATTGCCGTTTTTGTGCCCACAGTAATCTCTAACAGTTAAGTGACTTCGTGCTAAACCATACCCTTTAATTTTTATTAAACAACCGGAGAAAGCAACTAATTCCTTAGAGATGTTGTGTTTATAATGGTAAGAATCGATTTTTTTTTCTTTCTGGTCAAATATTCGTTTCCATATTTTATGTGAAATATGAACATGATATTCTATTAGTTTGTATAAAATGGATCTTTTTGAATGAAAAAACTTGGGTTTTATCAATGATTTGTTTACTTTCTGTGACTTGCGATCGAATATCTGATGATCTGTTTCTACATTAAGCTCACTATCTTCGAACACGTCATCAACAACTGAATGTTGTGCGGTTAATTGTAAATTAGTATCTAAACCATCGGAAGGTTCATAACCCGTTATCAATTCAATATTATCATTTATTGAATTTTCGATTATTTGACATTCATTATTACTTTTTTGTTTAAGTCTATTACTATTAATAGTAGTGGAAAAAATGCCATCCTTCGGAAAATTGATATTTGTGTACGGTGGCTTCAAAATTTCAATCGAAAGAATCTGAATGGACTTGTTTGTTGCATTTCGATGTCAGGTAATACTATATTATACGCATCATTTGTTTCGAAAGTTGCCGTTGGTGTCGTTTCTTGTGTTATTACCGCATTATCGGAAATTTCTTTATTTGGATTTAGTTCAACGGATTTGTTTGCATCATTATTAGCGTCAAAACTGCAAGAACTTTCTGCCCGTCGTAACTTGAAATACCAGATAATATATATTAATTTTCTATGGTTTTGGGTACATTTTAAATTAAGTTCAGAACATTTCATTAAACTTGTGTCAGATCTAGTCAAAATTGTATCTGAATCAGATATTGAAAGCAAAGCATTTTTTATATTTTCAGCAGTTTCGTTTTCTCCTATTATTGTAATGCTTTATTGCAAATTAATAAATATTACTCTTACAAAATGCTTCAACATTTGAGCTAGTATCGTGACCTGTCTGGCCATATATGCCGCTTGGTAACTTTATCTCCAGGTGGAACCATACTAACTACACAAATTATGGCTATTCGGGTTAAATACAATATAAGAAAAAAGGTTTTACCAGTAATTTTTTTTACATTAATATTATGTTTGTATATTGTTTGTTTTTCTCGTGTATAAATGGGTTTTCTGGATGGTGCTATATTTTTTAATGTAATGTCTTCCAAGAAATCCACCAAAAATTTCGAGCTCGGGCTAACTTCTTCGACTTCTCACAATTCGGTCACTTTACAATTGTTACAGCTTCAGTGGTCAGGACGAAATTTCATTTTTAATCTTTTTTCATAAATTAGGAAATTCCTATGAAATTTGGCGGAAATTCATTTTTACACAAATTTTACAAGATGAGAAATATATACATACAGGCGCTAGACATGATGCAATGATTTTGGTGGGCATCGACTAATGGAAGATAAATTTGGTTTCATTCTCCGTAGACGCTAAACACAAAAACCCGCGCAACCTAAAAGAAAGGCAGATATGAAATCGTTGATGTATTGATGTTGACGTGTGAATCCAAAAATTCCGCAGTTTCGTATTTTTTTTAAACTTCCGTATTTCTTTATGGTATGATACCATAGCAGGAGTTCTGTTCCTTTTTATTTAGTGTAACAACAGTATTTTAAATAATATTTCTTTCTTAACGTTTTTCTCCAATGTAATGCTACAGGACGCTATAGCAAAATTGCATTTATAAAGCTATTTTTGAAATTGATTAATTTCAAAGTGTATCCAACGTAAAAATCAAGTACCCTAAATTTCCATTTGCACTATACTCGCATGTAATCTACATTTAAAAGAATATGCAGAATAGAAAGAGAACAGAAAACTTATCTCGTCTTTTCTTTATATTTATTAAAAGCAAATTGCAAACAAACGTGTATCGTACCACCTTAAATTTTAATTTGCATAAACATAAATTAAGCAACAATAGGGTACCAGATAAAAATGCATCATAGCTTTTCTGAACCGTTTCTATTTTGTTATTATTATTTATTCTTGGACTAATTGCATTTATTTAACATAATCAAGAATATCACTTACCTGAGTAACTACAGCACACAGAACAGAAGTCGTCTTTGAATGCAAAAAATCTTTTCATATTTTACACGACGTAGCCATTGTCGTCGTTGTTGATGATTTTACTAAGAAGTTTGAGCTTTTTGTTTTAAAGTCTTGAATTGTGTTTAAATGGAATTTTTGTTTATAAAGGATAGAGAATAGAAGATACCAAACATTTTATGAACTATAAAAAATCTGATTTATTTTTTTCATTAAAATTTGAAAAAAAAAAAAATATTTTAAATTCTATAAATTGATTTTAATTAAAATCTTTTTTGTTCAATTTTAATCTTTAATTTTTGTTGTTGTTGTCATCATTTTAATTTTATTTTTGTTTTACGTTTGAAGTTTTATTTATAAAAAACTATTTTTTAAGTTAAATTCTAAGGAAAAATCCCGGTTTATTTTATTATTATGATTTTCATTTTTAACATTATTATTTTTATTCAATTTAATTTTTTGGATAAAAATTTGAAAATTAATTGAATTTTTTAGGGCTTTTATGCTTCAAGTATAGAAGAGTGCAAGACAATTGAGTTTTTTTTATTTGTCTTTCTATAATTCGTTTTTCCAAAAAGTTTTATTATAATTTTTTTTATATTTCTTTAAGCTTTTGTTAAATAATTTTGTTTTTGACGATAAAGATAATAATAATTATAATATGTACTCGTATATACGAAATCTTTAAGACAAGAAATACTTTCGTACAGAGTAAAAAAATTTATGAAAGGATTTCTTTTTTATAATACACTTGTTGTTGGTACTAGGAACTATAAACTTCAACTTTTCCTGTTTTACAATTTTATTATATTATAAGGAAACATACCGTACAAAAAAATTTATTATTTATGATCGGTATACGACCGAATGTGTATACGTATAATATGGTTCTGTTACGTACGTTTGCTACATGTACGTTAAAAAAAGTAGGATTCTTAATGTGTTTTGCTTTAATCGTAATAGAATACTAATTCGGTCTATAATGAACAAAATTAAGTTGCTATAGTAAATTGCATGATTTTATTGGCTTATAGAGCACCATATTAACCTTCAATTAAACGTTTTTTTTTTACATAAACACATTTTTATTTTAATAATATCTTCAACTTTCGGAATCACTTCCATTCCAATTTGATCGCAGCAGCTCCAAAATAGTTCGATTTCTACATTTTCTTTTTTATATACACGTTAGAGATGGGTTGATATCCTGGATTTATCAGTCCCTCATTATCAAAATCTTGGGAACTTAAAACATCCCGAACATGAAAATATTCGTTTAAGATAGTCGATTTCTTAACCAGTTTGAATGAAACTCAGTTTTAGTAATAAAGTGAAATTTGAATATGAGTTATTTTTGAAATTTCATTTGAAAAGGGAGATGGTTTAATGAAATAAGAAACCTTCTAATCATAAAACCCACTGTTCTGTAGATAAAATTTTATGATATTTTTGGTGGCAGCCAGACAATTATTTTAGTCTGATATGAGGTAGCTCAGATGTTTCAAAAAATGATTTAGAACTAATTAGGTTAATATAACGTTCGGTTGTCTTATCAAAATTCAGTTGTGTATTTTTAAGAATATCGAATGTCGTTTTATTTATTTATGTCATCTTCGCTACTTCTCAAAGAGTGATTTAGACGCGTTATGCCTAAGGATCCATAATTAATTTTTATTTTCAGATCAATGATGGATTACTCCATTGAATCCTACTTGATCTGCGGATTAGGCATATTGGCATGCCCAGAGTAGATTTTTCTGTTTTATTCCATTTTTTGCGATTTCTTCTTTTGCGTTCCCTTGCGGCAACCCAAATTTGCATTAATTGTAGCAATGGCTGATTGACGTAGTGATTATGTTGTTAACGTTATTTTCCTACGTACTACTCGCCCCTTCCCTCAAATATCCTTAGTTAGAAAAAAAAAATTTAAAACATCTTGGAAAATTTACCTCTTAGTTTTTGTAAATACTTTTTTGTGGTTCAGAAGATTCTCTTCCACTTTCCTCCAAATTGTGAATTTTAAAATGCTGCTTCTAAAACTCAGGTCCTATAGTTATTTTTGTAATTTTTGCAGTCTATAAGTTTAAGTAGAACTATCTCAACTATGCATCTATTTAATTATATCCCATGAAGTCCATAGGTCACCAAATAATAACAAAAAAATATTATCTGATTATTCTTAAACAAAACATAGAAATTTGCATAAAATTCATATTGAAAGTGTTTTTCACAATATCAGAGTGAAGTGTATGCCAAAATAAAAAATGTACAATGTCTCTCATAATTACTTAAAATTACTCAAAAGCTGAACTTTCATAATAATATTTGAAAATTTATGAATATTTCAACACTATTAAATAGAAAAAATTTAATTGTTTAGCAAATTTTTGAGTGAAGAAGGCCATTCTTTGCATCTTTCTGTTAACAAGAACACACCTGGGTGTGTTTAATTTTTTGATTGCATATGAGTAAAATAAAACAATATGTTTTTAGGGTGGGGGTCGTTGGCTCGACTTTCAAAATTCTGAAATCAAAATCCCAAATTTTAAAAGCCCGATTTTCAAAAGCCCTATTTTCAAAAGCCCGATTTTCAAAAGCCCGGTTTTGAAAAAATAAGAATTAAACTGGCGCCTACAGGCCGGTGAATTTTTTTTTTATTTCGGCGTTTTAAAAAACTTTTGTAATGAATGCAATGTAGTAACGGGGTTGAGGTTGAGTACGATTCGTCAAATTCAAAATTCCAAAAACAAAACTCCAAAGCCAAAATTTCAAAAAACAAACTTCAAGAAAACACAGTCCCCATAAAAACATATCCAAAATATAAAATGATTAGACCCGAAATAATATAATAATATAATAATATAATAATATAATAATATAATAATATAATAATATAATAATATAATAATATAATAATATAATAATATAATAATATAATAATATAATAATATAATAATTTAATAATTTAATAAGATAATATATGTACATTCAATAATACCGTAAATATAGTTTTTTTCGAACCATTTCCCAATTTTCCTTCCATCTACGGAAACTGTTTTTTTTTTAATATCGTAATATTCTTTGATCGTTTCCGGATAAACGAAAGCCAAGCTTTTCAACATTCTAGTTTGTAAGCTACAGGCTTAAAGAAATAATTAGAACAAAGTTTTTTTTATAGAAATAAATAAATGAATTTACCTTTGTCGCTACGATGTTTTGACGTTAAGCGTTCATGTTGAACTTGTCGCCAAATTATTTGACAAAAATGTAATAAAAAATCTTTTGGTATACGTATAATGGAGGGGGGAAATGTTGAAATTGAGGCAACACTTGCTCTTTGGAAATTCGATATTAAATATTGTGGATTTAATATTATGTCGTTTTCACATGCGATACGGCAAAGCTCCGTAAACAATTCATTATAGCTTGTAATTGTCTTATTGGTCATAAGGCAATATACTAGAGGAATACTTTCCTCTTTGATTTTTCCATGTATTAAAAACAGTTGTCTCGTAAAATTTGAGACTATTTTGAACGTTCCGTCCATTAGCCATAGTTTGCATTTGCTGAGGAGCTTTATATTATTTATGATACCCAGTATAATAATAATGTTGTCACTTTTAATTTTTTTTTCCGAGAGTACAAATAATTCACCATTCACGATTTGGTTCTGTTGGTTGATTTTTTTTGCGTGTTCTATGTATCATTTGCTTATGGGCTAATGTGATATTTAAATACACACGACAATTTTCTTGGCAGTTTGATCGTGCAGTTGTTATTATGCTTGACGGCGGGGCTTAAATTGAAGCTGCTAAAGATTTTATTTCGTTGTTATTTATTTCGTTGTTCGTCATTTGGATCATTCGAATGGGTTCTTGATTGTTTCCTAATTTCATGAATATTGTTTTAATTACAGTATAAACTCGGACCGGACACTGATATTTGTTTTTTAATCGCATAACCAATAAAACATATCACCATATTTTTTCCAGATGGTACATGTATCCGTCACATAAGAGTTTATTGCCGCCTTTATTGGATTTAATTGTAGAGACGTTCATCGTAATACTCGAGTATTAATAAAGTTATTTATGGAATTTAAATTTAAAGCACTTAATCACAATTATAGGAACACTGCACGAATAGTATAATAATGAAACTAAATGCTGTCTATTTGTAAATTTTGTCTATTTCCCAATAAAAGGTATAATTACTACACCGATAGACAGCACAGTTATAGTTACAATTCTTAGTAAATACCAGTTTTCTAAACCAGTTCATAATTGTAAAAATGAAAGTTTGAAAAATGCATACTACCTCATCTCGAACAAATACTGAAAAATAATGCAATCATCTGTTTTCAACCGCGCGGTTGGAAACAGATGATTACATTATTTATCAGTATTTTTTCGAGATTTTTTCAGGTTTATTTTTTCAGTATTTTATTTTTCGGGATTTTATTTTTCAGAATTATAAGTTCTGGGTTTAGAATTTTCGGGTTTTTATTTTTCAGTATTTTTTTCGGGATTTTTTTCTCATTTAAATTTTCGGTGTACCGATACCGACCCTAATTTTGTTGATTTATTTAACTTTAGCGTAATACTAAACACATTTAGAGGTTTTGATCATTGGTTTCCTTGAGAGCAAAATCTCCCGACTAAAAATAGTAATCGGAATACCTCATGTTGGAGTCTATAAGTTATTCGAAGAATTGGCAAAAGAGATGATGATATGCCAAACACGCATTGAGACCTGAAAAGCTGGTGAAGGCGTCCCACTAAAAAAACGATGTAGAAAGCAACAGCAAAATTTTAATAAATGTTGTTGTAAATAGAAACAATACTGATAAAGTTAATTATTTAAAAAATATTGCTCATGCTACATTTATAGCACTAAAAATTATTTATTTTATCATTAAATATATCACCAAAAACCAAAATGTTCTATTCAGGATGATCAAAAATATATTTTATTAAAAGAACATATTTATACAAATCCAATTTTGTAAATTAAATTTTACAATTATTGGTTGAGGAGTGGCCAAGTCCAATTGAGCAGGCCCAATTCCAAAAATTCTAAAATAATTCACATTAAAATGCAAATTATAAGCAATAACCTAAATTTAACCAAGATCGACCAGAAGAATACCGAGTTCATGATAAAAACGAAGCAAAAAAAAAAAACTTATCATTATTAACAAAATTCCGACTTTTGGGATTTTTAAGGTTTCAGCAAAATTTGGATTTTGAAAATCGGCATTTTGAAAGTCGGGATTTTAAAAGCCGGAATTTTGAAAGTCGGTATTTTTTTGTCGGGTTTTGATTATTCGTTCTTTTGTAATTAGGGTTTACGTACCGACGCCATGTTTTGAAAGTCTATAGAATGCACCGACATATAACTTTTTTTTAAATATTGGTAAACATAAAAATTAGTGGTGTGTAATTGTTGTGGCCAGCATCCGAATTTATTTTACTACAAATGTACAAAGATCTCGAATATATTTCTGGTAAGATTTAATTTTTTTTGACATTTCAGATAGAACTTAAAAAACGATCTGAGATAACATTGTTTGAAATATAATTTAAAATCTTTTAAAGTTTAATCGTTTTTTTCGGAAATGCTATACTTTCCAAAATATTTGGAAAAAATGAAAAAGTTGCCACTTTCGGTAGATGGACTTTCCTCAAGAATCACTGGGATCTCCAAAATATGTAGAAAAGCTTTAATGCCACATTTCTTTTGATCAGTCAATTTGACTTGGCTGCAGCGGAGCTACAACATTTAGTGGACACGACAGCAAGCACATCGCATCGCACTGGCACTCACAAATTTTTTTAACCATTTTATTTTTACATCAACGATCTAGCAAATGGTAAATCTGCAATTTGTTGAGGTCGAAATTTTTCATGATTTAAAGTAGTAGTAGTAGAGTAGTAAAGTAGTACTACGCAAGAAAAAGAAAAATGAAAAAATCAAAAATATTCCGACAAACTATTTTACTTTTGTTTACGTAATAAAATAAAGTAAATCAATCATGATAAATTTTGTCCTCGAGATTTTTTTAGGTTTGTCATTCGTTATATCGACGATGAAAGAAATGTATTTTTATAAAAATTTCTATGTGTGTGCGTGCGTGTGTTTGTGGTGCCATTCCCACTAAATATTGTAGGGTTTTTTTACAGCCAAGACAAATTGACTGATCGGATGAAACGTCATACTCAAGCTTTTTAGTAAATTGATGATGATTTTAAAGATTTTTGTTGAATTCCGTCCACCGAAAGTGGCGAGAGCTTTTTTTTAGAAGTATTTTGAAAAACATATAATATTAATATACCAAAATTAGTTCAGATAGATTTTTTTTTTAAATATTATCGGAAATGACGATTAAAATTTATTTTATTTTGCCAAAATTCGTCACATCTACTGACCAGGCGGATTGACTATTTGGAATAAAACGTCAATCTAAAGCTTTTTACATAAATTGAGAGATCCATTCAAAATAGGCATTTGAGTACCAGAAGTAGCGAGCTTTCGTAGGAGCTTTTAAAATTTTTTGAAATGAAAATAACTTTTTTAACAAGGGTTGAAACTAAGGGCAGGAATAATGCTTTATGATAATATAATACAGTTTTGTGATAAAAACTGTTTTGTATTATCATAAAGCAATATTCCTGCGGTATTTTCAAATTTTCGTATTAAAAATTAACTGTTCTTCTAGATATATTTGTGTTTGTCGTAAAAGAACAACAATTAAAACTAAAAAACGGTCTTCAACTATTTTGTAGAAGTTTTATTATAATTTGCATAACGAAAAAAATACTGAGTTGCTTTAGACATACAATAAGACATTGCTAAAATAATTTAACTTAGAAGTCATGGCAATATTATCGTTAATTTAATTTTTTTTGCGGGAAAGGCGGCCATATACACACGGGTGTGTTGGTATTGATTATAACAAGTATCTGGCTCAATTTGATTCTAGAAGTGCCAATATGCATGAAGTATTATATTTGGATTTTTCTATTGTTTGTTTCTCAATTTTGCAGGACTACTGAAAAGTTTGATTCAATATGGTTTTTCTATTCCATGGGTGTATCATGTTGACACAAAGAAAAATAAAACACACAATGAATCGCACAGATGTGATGGTGGTTCTGAATTAGAATTGGATCTAAGGATCTTAACCAATTATAGTAAGAGAAATACTCGGAAACATCTGATATTTTTGTTAATAAAGCTCTAAAACAATTGAAATTTTTGACTCAATCTCGGTAGATTGCACAGAGGTGATAAAAGTGGTTCGGAATTAGAAATTGATGTTGAGAAAGTCTTTTTTAACCAACAAGGGTAAATCTTGTTAAATAATTAGTTTTGCAACAATATCGGATTAGGCTAGCTTTCCAAAATTTTTGCGGAACTGTTGATTTTTCACCAAAATCTGTTTCCCAACTTAAATTTAACCCATCCCATTAACTAGGAAGTTCCACTGGAAGTGAAAGCTTTCATAGGAGCTTTTTCGTTTTCATGAATATTTTGAAACGTTTAATATAGTATTTACGAAAAAACGAAAGCAAAGTTTGTTCTATTTTTTTTTATTTTACTAGACATGACGAGTTTAAAAAAATAATCTTTTAAACCAAAATTCGGCCTTTTTTCTGTCTAGGCGGACTATTTGAAATCAATCTTAATACTTAATCGTTTTCTATTCATTGGGAAACCATTGCGAAATTTTGTAGAAATCTGTGTAATCAGTTTACGCAAGAGAATTTTCAATTCAAGTGATGATGATAAAAAGTAAAAAACTTAGCATTTCATAAAATGTCAAAAAATAAAATGGTTCAAATAACTTTATAGAAGATAGCAAAGCAATATATATATACCCACTGTACGAGGTTTGCCTTTTATATTTCGGGATTGTACAACCTTAGTGTTGCAATATGGTAATTGACAGCTCTATCGTAAAGTTTGACATTTTTGAGATTATACGTACTCAGAACGTTTTGACATTCGAGCGCTATTTGTGTTGTTTACAGTTCTCATTAACTCTACATCTCAGCGAAAAAAAGGAATGAAATCGTGAACAATTTCGTGCGATTATTTATTACAACTTTCGACGTGGATTAAGGCAGCAAGAGTGCATGGATGAACTTAATTCAATTTTTGGCGATGAAGCTCCATCAAGGACGAGCGTTTATCGATGGTATGGTGAATTTAATCGAGGTCGTAGTTCACTCCAAGAAGAATTTCGTGAAGGTCGTCCAGAATCAGTTGTGGTTCCGGAAACCATTGATGCTGTGCGCGAACTGATATTGCAAGATCGTTATACGACCTATCGTGAGATTGAGACAATCTTAGGCATTAGTGGGACCAGCATACATTCAATATTGCATAAACATTTGAATGTCAAAAAAATTTGTTCGCGTTGGATCCCAAACAATTTGTCAATCGCTCAAAAAAAGGCTCGTGTCGATTGGTCGAAAGAAATGATGAGCCCGAAAGTAATCAGCAGTCGACTGTATGGGTGTTTCAAGATGAGCTGAATCCAACAAAAGTTGTTCGCGCACGAAGCACTTGCAAGCAAATGATCGCCTAATTGTTCAAAAATGGACATGTCGCAACCGTACCACTAGAACAACGCACAACAGTCAATTCTTAGTGGTACACAACCATTTGTTTGCCAGTTGTCTTCCAAGAAATCAGGAAAACCAACTTCCGAAGACGGATCACTTTTCACCACGATGATGCGAGCTCTCACACATCGGCTCAAACAACTGTGTTTTTGAGTACTCAAAACATCGATTTGATGAGTCATCCGCCGATTAGTCCTGACTTGTCACCAAATAACTTCTTTTTATTCCCGTACGTAAAAAGCAAACTGAGAGGTCAACGTTTTTCGACACCTGAAGAAGCGGTTGCTGCGTTCAGAATGCATGTTTTGGAGATACCTCAATCAGAGTGGAAAAAGTGATCCGACAATTGGTTGAAACGCATGCAAAAGTGTATAGATCTTCATGGGGAATATTTTGAAAAACAATAAAGCGATTTTCGATGATTAATATTTGTTTTTGACCTCTAGTCCCGAAATTTCTACAATGTTCGAATCTCGATAACGGCAGGATGCGAAATGGGTTAATTATTTGATTACGATCGGTCAAGAAATTGAGCACATCTATGACCCTCTGTCGGAGTGCAGAATTCGCAGGCTGAACTGTCTTCCATATCAATACTATAGGCTGTCAAAGAGCTATGGAATGTGCAGTTGGTTTTACTTAAATCGAACATTCAGCTGTACCTCCTCGATTGGCCTCCTACTTAAGGTGGGTCATGAAAAGCAAACTGCAAGAGAGTTAGGAGTGCTTTATAACTAGAATATTTAGTCTTTTTCAACAAATATAATCAGTCGTCTCTATTTTATTGCTTCATATTATTTAACTTTTTTTAAAACAAAAACTATAAGCTATTATTTCTAAAAATTTAACGCCAGTTTAAGAGTTCCGATTGTGCGTCGCACAATACTGAGCAGATGAAACCATTCAAAATGCTTCAATACCTAAAAGTCTTGAAAATATTTTACGTTTGTTGATTTTATTGCTGATTTGCAGATCATCAGTTAATACGTGCACACGATTGGCACCTGTTAAGTGGGTTTTTGACTTGAATATTTTATGAAGTGCTCCGATCAGTAAAGGAGCACTGCTGATCTGTTTATTATCATGTTCGTTGCTAGCACTTAAATTTAAAGTTGATAAGAGTGTAATCTGTGTTAAGATCTGTACTTCTTTAAAATCTAAATATGTTCTCGAAATGTACAGAAGACTTCAATATACAGATATACTTTGTATATTCACTTTGATGCTACCATCTAGTAAATTTAAGCTGTTACGACCGACACGTGGATTAGGTTCTGTGTTCATCATATTTTTAGAAAAACTGTTCGATGATTTAAATTAACCATTTGAGTCCCAAGCAGTACAACCGCGTTTTGATAAGCGATTGTTATCTGCGTAGGAGTTCAGTTTTATTGTTTGCGATTACACTACAAGTGGTTTTACGTTGTTTGTAATGCCTACTTACCTCTTGATAATACAAGGAATTTCAATCCTCCAATCAAGGTTGAATTTTGCTCTATAGACGTAAAAGCTAAAAAATTCCAATACATTTGGATTTGTACTATTGAAATTGGAAATAGTTTAAAATAGTCGCCCAATGGGTTGTTTTTTATGCGTTTGGTTTATAATTTTCAAAAGAAAAATACATTAAAATTGCAAAAAAACCTTACAAATTTTGTATTTGGATCGATAAATCATTGTTTTCCATTTACATTTTAAAGATTATTTTCTGTAAATGTTGGCTACGGCTACGTTTTAAGTAATCAGTTCAGTTTTTCCAACTCCGATAAAATATTACCGACTCCACGAAACCGACTCTCACCTCTGACTGCGCAGCCTTGGTTTTTTCTAGTAAATTGTTGGGCAAGATATCTTATTTGTATGTTAAAATATTATATACAATAAGTCCGGCCGGCCCAAATTAATAAAAAATATTTTTTTTCAAGATCAAGACCTTCAGAAAAAAGAAAACAGGGATTTCGTAGTACACCGATCTCCCTAATGACACGTTTAATGTGGCCATCCAATTCTGCAATTGTTATTGTTTATTGGCAAAGGATAGATTTCAAAAAATTAATTTTTGCCATGATGTTCTAAGGCTCAGTCACCAAAACTTTGACTCAGTGGTAAGTCCACATAAGTTTTTTGTAATTATCTGCTTCTGGAACATTTACATTGATGTGTGTACCACATTTAACAGTGTGTATTGTTACGCAATTTTAATCCACAATTTTCCTTATTTTTTGGTAATCAATCCCTGAAGCCACTATACCTACCATCTTATAGTGACTTGTTTATTTTTTCTCTCGCATTTTCGTTCTTGCTATTTATCACTTCCCCCACCGAAAATTCACAGAGCAGGTCTACCAGCCAGAAGAGAGCTCGGTTTTACGGCCAAATTTTATAAATTATGAGAACGGATCTGTAAACGGATATAATACAATTTGAAACACTTTACTAACATGCATTTTTTAAATTAAGATAATCCATTGAATTTTGGTCAATATCGGTAAGAAAGGGTAATTATTAGGGCAACCAAAAATATGCTCTTAAAAATAGGTTTTAGGGGTATATCCTCCATCCAGTCGCAAATTATTTAATTGTGAGGCGAAATATGGTTACTAGATTTATGTTGCCATGCCAATTGACACATCTTTTTAAATTTAAATTTGTTTTGCGATTGTAAAGTAGAAATACACGAAAAGACTGTTACGCGTCGCAGTCTTTTTTCTTTTAGTAACCATATTTTGCCTCACAATTAAATAATTTGCGACCGGATAGAGGATATACCCCTAAAACCTATTTTTAAGAGCATATTTTTGGTTGCCCTAGTTATTATTAATATAACAGCTGGCACCATCCATAGGAGCTATTTCAAAAAGAAAAAAATATGTTGGAAAGTTCAGCATATGTATATGGGAAACGAAACTGGTGAATTCTACATAAAATTACAAAATATTTTTCTGTGGCATTTACCAAAACTCTTATGATAGTTACGGTAGTTGTATAAATTAATGATTTTTTTTTTCTATAGGGAAATACGCCATTTTTTCATTTTATAATAGCGGATGGATCGAGACGTTGTAATGTTATTTTTATCAATCATCACAAAAACTTTTAAAACACTTTATAATATTTACTAATAATAACTAAATCCCCCAACCAAATATAGGTGAAATTGGAAAAATAATACTTTGTATACAATTTTCATATTTACTATATTCTCATGGTATTCCTATTTTTATGAAAATGTAGGAAAACAGGAAAAATTAAACCCGTACACGAGTTGATATATTTTCATGTTTGTTGTCTTTTGTGACAACATAATTGTTTATGCAAACATTTGCCCTAAGTTATGTTATTTAAAATAACAACTGACAGAAAAATTAAGTTTTTATTAGAACAATTCCCAAGCTTTTTTTATATCGTATAGCTACCTACCCAAACCTTATAAAAAAAATTATGATATTTTAAATTTGAACAACAAATACTGGCATGATTATTATTTTTGGAATATTTATGTTTCTTATCATATAAAAATCAAAATGAATTCCTGGAAAATATTTCCGATATAAGAACGACACAAAAAAGTTGAAAATGTAATTAAAGGTATATATGTATATGTCCCCTTAATAGTGTAAAAGGTGTGATTTTGGTATGCGATCGGGGAAAATTATTTTTATGTATTTTTTACTGTCGCAAATTCATAACACACACAGATAACAATAAAAAATGGGTGTAGATTGGAAGAGAAATTTATAATTTATGTTTTTAATTCTTGACAGTATTTTGAATATTTAAGATGGTGTACTTGGTGACATTTTAATTTAATTTTAAACATTATATAAATATTTTTAAGGTGGTAAGAAAATGAACAGAGATAAAAGGTTCGGAAGTCAAAATATTTATAATAATATTTATGTCGTGCATTTCATTGCATTATAATAAAGGCGCTTTCGAGAAATTAATTTGGCAATTTCGCAATAATCTCGTTTTTATGTTATTTTAATTTTGAAATTATCCGTTCTTTATAATAAATATATATCTTTTCCATCGGTGTGAAGTTTATGGACAAATGTTTCTGGAAAACAATGTATGCTAGTGTGCATTGTGAAGTTTTAGAATACAGTTTTATTTCTTGGACAAAAACTTATGGAAGTAGATGCCGAATTTTGGAGAAATATAATTTTCTATCAAAACTTCTAACTCTTATATCATATCTTGTAAAATTTGAAACTAATTTTGTTGCAAATTTAATTTACAGTTTTTTTATTTCAATAATTTTTTCGAAAATGGTACATTATTTTCTAAATATTTGTAAACAACGAACAAGCTACTATGGAAGCCCCCACTTCAGGTGGAATGCTTTAGAGCAAACATCACAGTGATCTTCCGATTTTCAGAAAATGTATAAATATGAAGGTTCACCCCGGTCAGTCAATCCGTCGGAGTTGTAGAGAAGACAAAAGCATTTAGCCAAAAACCTCTGTGTCAAAAATTTTCATGATTACATACAAAGAAATATAGTTTTTTAGGTCAAAAATCGACCTTTACGCTTCAATTTTAGAAAACAGATCTGAACCAAAATTCTTGTAAATTTAATTTAGAATCTTTTAGCGGTTAGTCAATTTTCTCATAACTGAGATACTTGAGGCCAATTTTAGTTAAATATCACTGGATCTGCAAATTTATGGAAAAGCTTACTTATAAAATTTCACTCTGATGAACCAATCCATCTAGGTTTTACAGGGGCCGAGTTTTTTACCTATAGTTCCAAATAATTTGCAGAAAATAAAAAAGCTCTAATGGAAGTTGTCACTTCCATGAATCTCCAAATGTGTGAGAAAAACTCCATTATGAAGTTACATCCCTATCAATCAGTCTCTCTGGGCTGAACACGGCCGATTTATTTTTGATAAACAATTTTTTGTTCAAAATCGTTATTTTCCAAGGTGTCACTTCCGATGAACTGATGTTAGTCAGATATCACTAAGATCTCTAAACTTATTTAAAAGCTTAAAATTGAAGTTTTGTTTGTATAAACCAATTCGTCTGGGCTCTACGGTGCTGAATATTAATTGAAAAACGGTTTTTGTTGACAATAGTCATTCCCAGTTAAATTATGGAAATTTGAACTTGTCCGATATTGTTGCAAATTTAATTTATATTCTTTTCGTTTTAAAAGTTTTTGTCGTATCTGCTGTACGTTTCAAAATATTTACAAAAACGAAAATCATCTTATGTAATCATCTTATCATCTTACTTCCAGTAGACCGATTTTGGCTAAAATTCACTTGTATTTCTCAATTTGTCGAGAAAACCTAACCTATACTAGCCCAAATTAATTTTTTTGAATAAAATATAAACTGATTAGTAAGTATTTCGAATGATGAATTTGGAGAACAAAAAATTGTTCGAAAAATGAAAAACAACCGTTAGGTAACTTAAATGCAAAAATAAAAAATACCAAAAATAACAACTTACCATCAAAGTCTTTGAAATTATGTCACAAAATATAATTATTAATGTATTCTGTAAAATTGCGGTAATTCGAATAGTTCACCTGTGACTCACATTGCTGCGATTGCAAAACCGTATACTAAATATTTTTACGAAAGGATTTTTATTTAAACTAATTATTGCAGTAAAAAGATTCCATTACAATTTCTTCAATTCTCTTTTTAGGAGATGTTTTGTAATGATCTACATATAGATCACTGTGCTAGTATGGGTTACATTATGAAGTTGCATTCCGATCTATCAATCCGAAGTGTACAGGGGCAAATTTTGGTTGAAAACGGTTTTTGAAAAAAATTATCATTTCCGTTAACATTTTAGTGACCTGATCTGGACAGGCATTGTCGCAAATTTTAGAATCTTTATAGTTCAAAATCGTTTTCTTAAATGCAATAATTTTAAAAATATTTGCAAAACACCAAAAAGCTCTTGTGGAACTTGTCACTTCTAGTGGACTGATTTCGGCCAAAATTTAATTGAACTACCCAATTTGTGAAAAAAGCTTAAGTATGAAGTCTTATTTGAAAGAATCAAACGGTCTGCGCTGTAGATATGTTTTTACTATGTACAAGAGAATAAAACTAGCACACTTGAAACTTGAAAAGTTGAAAAGCAACAAAGTAGTAAGAATACGATTTTTAATCACAACTGCAAATTTTATTTTCAGTTTTGGAACAAGATTATCATAATACAGCAATTAAGATTGAATCCGATCACGACCATTACTGGTTTTTCTGGAACGAGTACAGATAAATTACGGATTTTCATAAAACAAAACTTATAACTATGTCAATGCAGTTGAAAAGGAAATTGGACGCTGCAGTGGGTTTTTAAGCTTAATCGTCAAGCCGAAATAAAATTTTGAAAGTGCTTTATTTTGATATTTTATATCTCTTTCTTTTTCAATATTTTGAGCATATCACTTCCGCTGTTTTTATATTTTTGATTTTATTAACAAAGTAAGGTTATTTTATATTTATAAGGTTAAGTTTTGTTGTGTCAAGGCTATGTTATATACAGTTAAGGTTATATAAGGCTGCAGATGGCTGTGTTATTACTACTTGCTTCTCCTACTCAATGAAACCCTCAGAGGTTTCAATGAGGTGTAAAAAACATACGTTATCCTGTAGGGATTTGTCCAGTCATTTAGAATAGAACAACTAAAACACTTTGTTTGCCTTGTACCAAACAAGGCTGTGGAATTAAAGCTTTTCAAGTTCAGTAATAAACAATTAATGGACAAGTTTTAGAGAAAAGTGGAGAAAACTATAATATTCAAAGTCATGTGTATTTTATAACTGTGCTTCACGCAATGACTCTGGTGTACAATTAGTACGAATCTATACGTTTTGAGAACCATCTTCAAACAGTTCTATCTCGCAGTTCATTACTTGATTGCTGAGATAACACACTTCACGAGTAGCTGTAATTAAAGTACATGACATAAGTTGTGGAGCTTTTGCAACAAATCTTGGTTTTAATCTATCAGGTTAAAAATTATAAAATAAAAATTATATGAGTGAGCAACTTATCTCTCTCATTCGAATCCGTAGTTTCTAGAATTTTGTGATGCGAAATCTCATTCATTCCCTACTTTCTTCGTTTCTCCTATTAAACTAACTAAATATAATAAGTGAGGAAAAATTTTCAAAGGCGGAACGTTTATATTTAGTTTCTATTCTTCTATTTTTTTTAATCTTTGGAAGTCTGGCATCATTACAAAAATTCAACTAAGATACGAGATCAGAATTTCATTCAATACCCTAATAGATAATATACGACAGTGAACATGAAACACAATTATGGTTGGTCCCAGCTTAAGTTGGAAATGATAAGCACTTAAGCGCTAAGGAAGCACAGTACAGGAATCTCTCGCTTAAAAGAATACTAAATAAACAGAGGCGAAACCAAGCTTAGTGTGACTATTTGGAAAGTTGAGGTTGACAAATAAATTACTAAGGTTGATTGAACTTCAAAATATTACTAAAACTAAATAAGCTTGCTCTAGTTTTAATGGCACAATTCTTAATGCAAAACTATACTATAGCTTTCTCTTCATTTAAGAAACCACACGATCAAGTATTTATTTCCTGGATTTAACAATCTTTATGAGCAAAATACCTTGTAACAATTTTGGCTTAATTAAATTATTCTTCTTTGAAATATCTTAAAAAATATATATTTAATTCAAAAGTTAATTCAACTGGCGTTTCATCCCATTTTCGAAAGAAATCTATTAAAACCCCAAAAATTCCAATCCCGAAAATTCTGAAATTAAAAATTTTTGAAATCAAAATCTTTACGAAGTATCGGGATTTTTTCAGAATTTTTTTCGGCAGTTTTTATATTTTCGGTAAATCAATACCAACTATAGTTTTAAAAATTGTAATTCGCTTTAACTAAAAATGAGTTTGTGTGAAATTGTAGGGGCTACACTCGCGCCGTACCTCCTGCGTGTCTTTTAGACCCACCTAACCCGTAAGCCCCACTCGAACTCATTTTAAGTTTAAATTTTTCTGTTGTATTGAACGATAGTTTTAGTCTTATTATATTATATATTTAATCTTATTAATAATCATTTATTTGAGTGATTTTTATTTATCTTTAAAAATATTTTTAAGTTTTTCAAATTTAATCAAAAGTTTGTTATTAAGTATTTTTTATTTCAGTTTTTCAATGTTTAAATATTTAATCCGAGATTTTTATTTCAGTATTTTAATTTTACTGACAATTAAAACCAACCTGGTAAAAATATCGTTCAATACATTACAAAAAATTTGATTTTTTTTTTAATGTTAATTCGCTTAAACTAAAAATGAAGCGAAAGAGTGATGATATCTAAACATGACAGGGAATTATAAATTGACACCAAATTCAAAAATTGAAAGGTGTTCGTAAATTTATTTAAAAGTATAGCAAAAAAATTAGTTTTCTTGATTTTGGGGATTTAAGATTTTGGTTTTCAAATACGATCCCATGTCCAGCATTGTTGAAAGCAAATTATTTCAGATAAAAAAATAGGAATGGTTCTATCAATTTCAAAAATACTAAAAATTAAACAATTTTTTTCAGTTTATTTTTGAACCTTTCAAAGAAGAATACCGTTGAACATTTTAGTCATCTTTAGGCGATCAGTTCATGGTGAATCATATTTGTCCAAAATTACATTTTTAACAAACTTTAATGAAATTATTAGGATTTTGTAGCTTTTACTTCTAGAGATGTAAGATGAAAGATAGGTTGTATTGCGGTGGAAGTAAGGTCGGAGTACTATTTCTGATCCATTGCAATTGTAATTTTTCACATATTTAATAACACCTTCGACAAATTCAACAATATCTGGTCATATGAAATCTTAACCGGACAATTTTTTGCTTTTATGAAACTTGTGTTAATATTTGTTTAAACCGCAAGTTTAACAAAATTGTAAATTGGATCTTAAATCTCGGTATTTATACACCTAGAATTATAAAAGAATACATAAATGTGGTAAGCTGTATGTAATGAGCATTTCAGATTGGCCAAGGAAAAGAACTACCAAATAAAATGACTAAGATATTTCTAAATATTTTTAATAAACTTTGACAAAACGATCGTTTTTGTTGCCTAAAAGTTATGACCACGCCAAAAAATATATTTAGTAGAATGTTTGTTCTGTCACAAAGTTAGTGAAATTAAAAAATTATGAAAGTAAGTAAACAACCTCCAAGGATAAACTTTACTAATACCAATCTATACTTTTATGTGCTAAACGTTATAGTAACGTCCCGCATATATAATAAAAATAAAAGTATTCACACCGGAATTATGTTGTTTCGACAAATTGTCTTCTATACCACTTTCGCTGTTGTTTTCCAATAAATATTATATAAAAATTAATCATTACATGCACAAGGAAAAAAGACAAACAACAAATTCAACGACATAATTTTAAGTGATATTGCCAAACATAAAAATTTATATTATGTACATAAATTTTTTACCACATAATTGGAACACAAACTCAATTTAATCACATGGGAAAAACAACAGCAACAACGCCAGGAACAAAATAACGTATATCGACGGATATATAATTTTTCACATACAGTGTATAAACAGCAGATAACTCATACTCATTTAGCCGTATACATAGGAAAAGGGCATATCCTACCCTATTTACCAACCAAACAAAATACTTATGTAGAATGGGAACAAAACTTTTCTACAATATATTTTACATACATTCATTATGAACGTTAAGCAGCAGCCACACACTATATATGTACATCCGAGTACATAGTATTTACGATGTTATTTTGTTGTTTGAGAAACTGCCAACAAAATAATAATTTTTCTTTTTATCGTCTGTGTAACAATTTTTATGAGATTTTTATGAGACTGCATAATATATAAGATTTGCCTATCAACGGATATTCAAAATATCATAATTTTTATCATACCAGATTTTCCAAATAATAATAATAATAACCGTATTCGATAACAATTTTGTTTTTGGCTCAACGGGATGCCCTGGAAAGATTCCAGGATTATGTCAAATACTTTAAAAAACACAAAAATAAAATTAAATTTTATACATAAAATGAATTTGAAATACAAATAAGCGAACGAACGAACGAAAATTGAAACTGAACATTGAGTATATATTCAACGTTAATTAGCTTTTTTGGTTGCAAAGGTGTATTTTTATTTAAAATGTGAAAGGTCTTATTATACAATACGTCAGAATTAGTATTCAATATATCGAATCGAAAATTTATTAGTTTTATTCGTAATAATGTAATGATAAAACAGAGTACGTGAAGTAAATTTTATCGAAAAAGCATTTTCTTTACTCGTAATATTATAATCTATACGAACGAGAGATGTACCAAAAAATAATATTTTCAGGAAAATATTATTTAAATCACTTAGCTATATAATAAAACTATTCTTTATATAATGTTACTATAATGAAATTTTGGAATATTCTGGGTGATAGCTAGATATTATTTCTAGATCTAAGTGAGATAACCAAGGCTTTGCAAGTTTTGGAATACTTTGAACTTGTTGAAACCAAACTTCCAACCATCTCAGCCACTGAAAACAAAATTGGTAATACTCACAAAAAACAGAGCGATATTTAGTAAAAACAGATTAAAAATTGCGCAATTTAAAAATTATTTAGAGAAGCTTACACTTAGCAAACAATATAAACTGGAAAAAAGAGAATTGAATATTAAATATGTATATTAAAAACAAATTTCCATCAAACACAATTGTGTGCATTAATTGTTTTATTTAGTTTTCATAAAAGGCTATTTATTTAAAACCTCTAATTAAAATAAAAATGATAACGAATATCTTTTGTAGATTGATAAATGTTGTTGCTAAGAAATCTTGTTCCTTGCTATTATGTCAGCAGCATTTCAATATTCCGGAATTTTTAAATTAAAATAAAATAGGATCAAATAATAGTTAATGAACATAAAATATTCAAAAATTTATTTTGTTTATTGATCGTTTGAAAAATTCCCTGATTCCAACCTGAAGCTTTAATTTGTTGCAACGCTACCACGGAAGTTTCAGAAAAATCTGGAAACGAAGGTAAACCATTTTATGTTGTACAATTACACAAATAATTTAACATTTTCGCGTTATTAATCCGGAAACCACGCGAAATTTCATTTATCACTTTTTTTGTTCAATATTTATGTTCATATGCAGTGTTCCTAATTTTATATTCACAATAAGAATAATTTTTGTTCGAAATTTTTAATAAAATTTAAAAAACACAAAGGATAAACAATTGGTTCAAATCTCCCCTACAAATATTATTTTAAAAAAGCACAGATTAAAATGTTAAAGGTATTTTTACAGTTAAAAAAAAATTTTATAACTAACTTTAATACGTTTTATTTGGGAATATTATATATCCAAACTGCGCAGCTCAAAATTACCGGATATAATTTCAATATGTTTCGTCTAATATATCAAACACTTCACTTAGTAATAATTTTAATGTATAAAAGTGCATAATGTACAATAAATTTTCCAAGGCTCGTATTTTATTAATACATTATTGGCAATATTTGAAAATTTTGTTTTACACAGCAACAATGGGCGGTTTCAGGTCTCCAATCATGATTAGCAAAATCATCGCCAATTTGATTTAAATATTTCATGGTGCTAAACATTTTCATAACGTTGGCTTTGATTTTACTCAACATGATCCCAACTGTTGGGTGTTCTGAAACCGCCCATTAATAAATGTTCCTGAGCAATTTTTACGCAAATTAAAACTAAAATAATATTAGTACAAACCTTACCTCGGTGTAAAACTAATATCTGGCTATTACCCATAAAAATAAAAATTTGCGAATGAAAAGCGCATGTATCCGTTAAAGACCATAAAATTTGGGATTTTGTAGGGGTTAATAAATGCGTTGCGAAATATTATTATTTGCTAAACCATTGTGGTTATATTTTGAATATATGTTCAAAATAAATTCCATTTTTTTTGTAGCTTTTCACTGTAACTTGTTGAGGCGACCGATTTTTTACGTCCCTTAAGCTAGCAGAACCCGTACAGCAGAATATTACAAGATAGTATGGATAATTATAGGCTTATTAAATGCCGCATTAACAAAGGACCCCGCACAAAATGTATGGAAATTAAATTTCGGTCAAATGATTTGAAATTTTTAGAATAGTTTGTTCAAGTCATGTTGATTAAAAGTCTCCATGAGCACAAAGTGCCTAGATGCTGTTGAAGCCGAGTTTTAAGCGATGGAAAGTTGAAAAACTTCATTATTATACGCATCATTATGCGCATCATATTTTTCCGCCGTAAAATGTAAAATAATTGGTAATTTCCATTACTTTTGTTTTGTATATTTGTATTTTTTTTTGTTTTTATTTAAATATATGCACCATATGATTGTAATTTGTTTGTTTGTGCGATTTTAGCATCATCCGTCCCACGGATCTCGACATTTTTTTATTTCTTGTGGGGCTGTGTAATAGGTCCGTGCCGCATGCACGAGCGAGTTTTTCAACTTTCCATCGCTTAAAACTCGGCTTCAACAGCATCTAAGCACTTTGTGCCCATGGAGACTTTTAATCAGCATGACTTGAACAAACTATTCTGAAAATTTCAAATCAATTGGCCGCAATTCAATTTCCATACATTTTGTGCGGGGTCCTTTTGGGCTCCAGCACTTCCAACTAAAACGGGGGTTCTGCTAACTTTAGAAAAAGTTAGCAGAACCCATATCAAAAACTGCTTTAAAAACAATTGGAAAATTAAAGGTTAATTTTAGGCTAATTAAATGCCATATTTATTGTTTTTTATTCTGCTCGATCTAGAAAATGCAAAAGGCTTTATCATTTGAAAGCTAGCAGAACACAAATCGAAAATCGGACCAAAACTGAAATTAGAACGCAAAACAAGATCAATTTGCTTTCTTAAACGCCGCATATCTGTCAAGAATTCCAAGAGTGTACAATACCGCGATAATCAAAGAAAACATTCAATAATTTAACTTGACTTTTGTTTGACTTGGACTTGCTTTTTTCGGTTTCGGCTCAGTCGGAATGAACCATTTCGAAACTGTTAGCTGGTTTGCATGTCAAACTCGTAAACTCATGTCTCATCACCTGTTAACTATAATGCGTTTTGTGAATGTGGGGTTAGAGTTGACTCGTTCTAGCATGTCTTCAGCGACCTTTGCGCGAGTGAGTTTTTGAAGAAAATTCGGATCTTTCGGAATTCGTCGGACGGCAACGCGTGCCATGCACAAACAATCGTGTACAATGGAACGAATTGTTTCATGAGTCACCGAAAGTGAAGCGGCTATCTCTCTCAAACTCTCTAATGATAATTTTCTGTCAATATTTCCTTAACTTTATTTATGTTAACGTGAGTTGAGGCCGATCAGGCCTAGGTAAATCTTCCACCACATCTCGACCGCTTTTGAATGCATAGTACCATTCAAATGCACGAGTTTTTGATTAAGTCGATGCGCACGAGTTTTTGATTAAGTCGATGATTAAGTCGATTTGATTAAGTCGATAAGCCTTTGGTAACATTTTCAGCGATTCGGCACACAAAATTTCATTTGAAATACTGAATTTTGAGACCAATTCTTTGTTTAATATTCTTGGAAATCGTAAAACACACTTGAGATGTACAGACAAAAAAGAAGACTTTATACAAATTTAATAACAGATTACAGTGAAAGTTCACGTTAAGAATTGTGCTAACAAATTGTGGTAACAACTGTGCTAATTAGCGAGAGAAATATTTTTACAATCTCGTAACGGACTTTTTACATGATCATTTGTCGTCATTTTATTGACAGAATGATGAAGCAAAAAATTTTAGAATTCTAAAAATTATTAATTTTATTTAATTAATATAATTAATTTCGTTTGAAATTGTTTAATTTTCTTTTTTGCAGATTAGCATTGAGAAATAAATTTTTGAACTTCCATGTAAACGGATGGAGCCCAAAATTTTTTAATGAGGCATTAAATTACCTCATAGTGAGCCTAAAATTATTTGTTTATCAATAGATCTTGTTTTGCGTTCTAATTTCTATTTTGGTCCGATTTTCGATTTGGGTTCTGCTGGCTTTAAATTAAATTACCTGAAGTCTAGTCAAAAATGGGTGGAACCCAACATTTTTTAATAGGGCATTTGATTAGCCCATAGTGAGCCTAAAATTATTTGTTTACCAATAGATCTTGTTTTGTGTGCTAATTTCGATGTTGGTCCGATTTTCGATTTGGATTCTGCTAGCTTTGAAATGATAAAGCCTTTTCCATTTTCTAGATCGAGCAGAATAAAAAAAATTAAATTAAAAATTCCGTGTTTTATTAGTGTCGAGATAAAACTTGCAAACGTTTTAGTGAACTCACCCCGTTTTTTTACTGTAATATTTAATAGGTAGAGTGAATATACAATTGTTTTGTCTTTTAAATATTAAAAAATTTGGTATTATACATACGCAATATTTAAATTTTTTGTTAAAGTATATTTTATTGAAATCCGAATTTAAAATTCACAATTTCGATATAATAAATATTCTAATTTTCAAAATTTAGTTTATGATTTAACAATTTTCAAAATCCAAAGTTTCTTAAACAAAAAACATGGAAATTTTAAATTTAGAAATTTTCAAAAAATCTATACACATTCCTAAATTTAAATTTTATCGGTTAAATTCTTAATTTCTGTTTCTTAATTTCTATACATAAATTTCAAAATTTTCAAAATTTATAATCTATGAAATTCTAAATTTTTAAATTTATAAAGTTCAAAATTTTTGAATTTTAAAATTTGTAATTTTCAAAATTTGCAAATTTCTTAATTCAAGATTTGCTTATTCTCATTAATCTCGAATAGGATTATTAACTCGCTGTGTAGCTGCTACGACGACGTAGTACAAGTGCTAATCGAGATCTACCAGGTGTTTTTGGCTGGTATCGGCAATTTACATAACTCATAGATCAAAAAACTATGCTTCAAAATCGCCCCGGAATCAAATAAATCTGACTATTTATATACCAGCTAGTGGCTGGCACACAACAACATACATTTTCACAAAAAGAAAGACACTGCTTTTCAGACGTTTTGGTTCGTCAATATTAATTTAATCAAAAATTACACCATTTAATGTTACCGGTCGCCAATGGCGTGACTTAAGTACCCGCGGCTTGAAATTATTTAAAATTATTCTCGATTTAAAACGTTTGTTCACCCATGGTTTCATTTTAGCTTACCGGACAATTAGTGCATTGATTAAAGCTTCGGCACTTGGACCGAAAGATGCTGGGTTTGAATCCTACCTGACGCTGGATGCAAATCGAATTTTCGTCATTGATTACGATCGGTTATGTTAATAAACATAATAGGATCCTCTGTTGTGGTGTAGAATTCAGCGCTTACCCACCGTATAGATTAACATGAAGCTTACAATATGCAGGTGGTGTAGTGTCATTTTGTGAATGGGTGATGTGTGCGTGAATTGTAGATTACATTTGTTTTAGAAGCAAAATTAAGATATTTAGCTATTTATAGAAATTTAACTAACTATAAGTTACGATTAATATTAAATAAATTAGAGATTTTCCGGCGAAATTCGTATTTTTTCATATTAATGGCGTCTATAACCCAGTTTTCCAACCTAAAATTTTCTAGTAATATGTAAAATGACGGTCGATCGATAGTGGAAAAAAATGTTGATGAATTTTTCTGCTAACTTTTTCAGTAAAATCAATTTTCTTGGTTTTTAGAGAATCAGAGTAGTGTTTTTATTTTTAAAATGACAAAAAAAATTGTTTGCAAATCAACTTTTTGAAATTGGACTGCGAACTCGTGTTGATATATCCGACAAATTTATACTTTTAACATGCCAAATTAAAATGTAATTTTAGTTCCAACTTAACGTGAATGGATCTATCTGGGCCTAAATCCGCGAAGTTGCCTCTAAACAATTTTTTTACCATCTGACCATCTCAAAACCACAAAGCTTCAACGTGGCAATTTTAAATATAATTTTAGTTCAAATAATGGCTTCTATAGATATTATATAACTTCATTTCTAATAAATGCCGGGCTAGGTTAACTGAACAAATTACTATTTATTGAAAATCAAAATCAATTGAAACTGTTCTGTGCTTATTCACATAAGTGCAAGTTGGCTTTTAATTGATTAGTGTTGCCTCATGAATTTTCTTTTATTTTCTTGGATATAATCGTGGATTAACTTCTTTTACCATAAGATTCAATAAACACATTGATTAGATAATATTATGGGTGTATTCTTTGTTGGGTTAAATTAAAAAACATAACTGAGTATTTCACGCTTTCATTTTTGTATCAAATTAAATGGATTGGCTTCAGATATGTCAAAAAATGTTGATTTTACCACCCGCGATAACTTATTACACTAGACCGCAATGCTTTTGCGATGCTTTCCAATTGCATCTGAATTTTTTGAGTATGTAATTTCCACAAAAATACAAAATTATACGAAAATGGAAAGCAAAATGTTATAGTGTACCAACTATTAATTTTTCATTTTGCGATAAAATACTTAAAAGCAACAAAATAAAAAAAAATTGCACATTCATTTTTACAGAATTATATCTAAATTATGGACGAAATGATTTTTGTACGTTTTCCCCAATGTTTGCAAGGGCAATTTGGTGGAATTAGTTTAAAGTTTTTTGTTAGTTATTAACGAAGTAAACTTGTTAACATTTACATAAATATTCACATATTGAGATATTAAACTGGTTGACAACATAAATCACATTTCGTACATACTACTTAAAACTGTCTAAAGTTTTATTAATTTTTTTTTACATAACCCGCACCAAATTTTCTCACCTTATAAATTATCCATCACACAGCTATACACAGTATGATATACACAAACATACATATACACACAGTGACAAAAAAAGAAAATATGAAAATTATATGAAAAATGATATTATATTATTTTATGATAAATGAAACTGATGTAGTACCACATGCCGAGATCAATTTCACACCTATGGGAAATAAAAATAAAAAAAAAATCATTTTTCGTTCTGTGTTCCATAAACATTTTCCTAAAAAATATTACATATATATATATATATATATATATATATATATATATATATATATATATATATATATATATATATATATATATATATATATATATATATTTCTCTATACGTATATGCATTATGTATGGAGTGGTGCTGTATAAATTCACATGTGGTTTCATTCTCTGTTGTTCGTATGTTGATTAAAAAAAATTAAATTTTTTTAAGTTTTTTGCCGGTTTTTTTAGTTTTTGCAGTAAGGTTAGTCTATATACAAAAATAGATTGGATGTTTTTAAATTAAATATGGTTACAAGCGATCCAGCAGAGTTTTTGAGATACAAGGAACTAAAACTAATTTTAATTTTACAAACATAGTCATGTGTACATATCAGAATATGCTTTTGTTATAAAAGTGTATATAACTATATACATATTATAAAATACTACACGTTAGAATTTAAAATGGATTCCAAAAATCGGGAGAGAAAAAGCACTTCTGTGCAGCGCTTTTGATTTATTTTTTTTTATAAGGAATCCATAAATCATAATAAACTTTCCATTTCCATAATGCAACCCCAAAACAAAATTCAATGTTAATTTAAACAAAGAAAACCATTGTCAAATACCAAAAAATTATAAAGCTAGAAATATTTTTTTTTTATTTTGATTCCTTATCCTTCTCGTGCTATGCCGCCAACCCATCAAAATACGCATTTTTGTCATTTTAATATTCCACCAAGAAACGTTCCCCAGCCGCTATATAATTATGATCAATGGGAAATCACTGAATTGATAACCTAATTTTTAATAATCTTTTGTCTGTTACGTGTTATTCTTTATATTGTTATTATCTTTCAATAATAATTTTCTAAAAGATAAAAAATTAAAAAAGAAATGAATAAATAAATTCAAAGAAACGAAATCACTCACTGGAACAATTAAATGTTGAAATAAGAAAAAAGTATATTACGAAAAGAAAAAGATTTGTTTTATTAAAAATAAATATTATTACGACCACACAGCCATGGCAGGTAACCAGAAAACTAATATTATTTTGGGATCAATATTTAAATGACAAAATAATTTATCCAGACAAGTTTGTTTCTTTAATAAACTTGAGTACCCAAATTTTCTTCTTAATTTTCATTAAGTCTGCTAATTAATATTGCCTTTATTAATAAATTAATGATCACTAATTTTGGACACATTTATTTTTAGTTTTTTTGTCATCTAGAGGTAATAAAAGAAACTTAATTAAATCATTGCGGCATTTAAACAAATATCTTACAATTTGATGTAATTTTTTCAAACGATCAGAATCGAAAACTTAAATTTTTTGAAATTTAATTTTCTATGTTCTAAGTAATTTTAACACCAATCTTGATAATCTTTATTTATTCATTTAAAGAAATCTATTTTGTAATTTACATGTATGATTTCAGATTATTTACAGTAGTAAATGTTTAATCAAAAATTATATTAAAATAGAAAATTTAAACAAACTAAATAATCGTGTAAAATACCTCGAATTTATGTTCCGTAATATGCTGGTGCAAACAATTTTCGCAGTATGTAGCTAAAACATTAAAAAAAATTAATTGTAAGTTTGTAAAACACGATTAAGTTTGAAACTTGACTACAGACAAACTAAGGTTGCGGGCCAATAGTCGGGTAAAAGTCATATTTAAGTGCATTAAAACAACATTTAAAAAAACGGTAGTGAAGAGTTAATAAAAACTTTGTTTGAAATATGTTTGAATGTGGTAAACGGTAATGCAAAGATTTCCAAACAAAGTCTAGTCCGTTTACGAAAATATAAAACAATATTACGTCAATTAGCAAATTCAAAATCTCGTATATCATCTAAACGAAAAATCTTAATTCAAAAAGGTGGATTTCTTCCCATTCTCTTATCATCGCTATTATCGGGGGTTGTAGGAAAATTAATTGAGCAGACCTCACAATGAGTTTAAAACGAATGATTGTCATCCCGCCGGATACGTTTGAACGTTGGAAGAAAATCGTTTTGATGGATAAAAAATTATCCGATCTGGACCGCGAAATGAAAAATATTTTATTTAACAATAAACTAAATGATGTCAGCAAATGGTATTTTTACCGTCAAAATTTATTAAGATATTTAAATAAGAAGCAACATCACAGTACACAAATAAAACAAAAGTATATAGATGCGAATATTCAAACGGACCGCGTAAGCCATAAACATAAAAAATTACAAACATTGGAGCCGAATGTAAGCCGTGTCGGAACTCAGGGTAATATAATGAAAAAGGTCGAAGAACTTCCAGCTGTAGAAGATTTTTTTGCAACTCAAAGCCGATTTTCTAGTCTCGAAGACGAGAGTAACAATACATCTGACGAAAATGAGTTGGTGGAGATTGATATGGATGATGATGTAAGAAATAAAGCATTAGAGGATCAACCTTCTTCGGTTAAAATAAATAAAGAAAGAAATTCTCTTGATCCGACCGAATATCGAGTATTTGAGTTAGACAATGGCGATATGGTAAATGTACCGGTTGAAAAACAAATGGTAACACGTTCAACACTTTAACGTGGTCTTCATCCCGACACATCTCAGACTACATTGGCTTTTACTCATCAAAAGAAAAAATCAAAACAATCTTCTACGAGTACACCATTAAAATCAAGTGTGAAAGCAGCAGCAGCAAGCGGTATAAAATGGAAGAATCTATAAATATAAGCTCACTTGTGTAAATGTTATTCATTGCAAATAAAACTAATCAACTACGAAAATGTTGACCAATCAAAAATAGTAGACTATTAACTACATAAAATAACTTCAGAACTTCTTTCATCGGTTTGTTACTTTTCGTATCATAGACAAATTCTTCATTAAATTGTGATGAAAAATAATAAAATGTTTCAAAAATGTTTCAAAAACTATCTCTTTATCTTTAAAAAATACTTACCTTTATATGAGTAGAGTAGTTCTATGCCTAACAACCCCTGCGGATATGTCAACGAACAGAGCCTACCGTATTTTTTTGGTATGTCAGGGTAGTATCGACGATTCGTTTATTTGTATATGCATTTAAATAGAAGGGTGAATCCCAGAAGTAATTTACACAATTGAAATTAGCGTTGTCTCGAGCATTAAACGATCCGAAGGGTATTATACCATATGGATTTCAAAAGACTATTCAGGATTTAGTAATACTGGCGTCTGGAGCATAACAAAAAAAAATTGGATAGAAAACTATATTCAACATTTTGTACCATTTGTGCTTTTAAACCAAATCTACGGATTTTACATTTCAATTTAGCTTAAATTTTAAAACTTATTTATATGTTACGAAAATATATTTACTTCCTGCATGTAATAACTTTTCTGCATTTATATTTGTTTAAAAATTGTATTAACGATAATTTTTTAAACAAAATCTGAGAAATACGTTTTAACTCATCTTGACTGAAGTCGTTATGATTTATTTTGCCAAAGACTGCCAAATTTTACTTCGTGTATGTAATAATGTCTTTAAATAATAAATTAATAAATATTTAGATTGAAAACTTTATTCAACATACACAAATATGTTCAACATACACCAAATTGAAAAACTTTACATTTTGATTTAACTTTAGAATTTATTTGTATGTTACAAGAAAATTTATACTTCCTGCATGTAAAAAATTTCTGTATTTACATTTGTTTAAACATTTTATTAGAGATAATCATTTAAATAAAATCTGAGAAAAACGTTTTTACTCATCTTGACTGAGGTCGTTATGATTTATTTTGCCAAAGAATGCAAAATTTTACTTCGTGCATGTAATTTTTTAATTACTTAATTAAATTACTTTAATTAACAAAACAATAAATATTTAGAGTAAAAACTATATTTCACACTCACAAATATGTTCAACATACACCAAATTGAAGAATTTTGTAAATTGATTTAACTTTAAAATTTATTTGTATGTAACAAGAAAGTAATTTACTTCCTGCATGTAACAAAGTTGTCTGTATTTATATTTAATAAAAAAAAATTGTGTTAAAGGTAATCATTTACGTGACACCTGATAAATATTTTTTTACTCATCTTGCCTCTGCTCGTTGTGATTTATTTTGATAAAGAACGCCAATATTTACTTCGTGCATGTAATTATATCCTTATTCAACAAATTAATAAATATTAAGATTAAAAGCTTAATTCAACATACACAAATATTTTTAATTTACACCAAATTGAAGAATTTACAATTTGATTTCTTTAAACTTTATTTGTGTGTAACAAGCAAAATATTACTTCCTGCATGCAATAACTTTTTTGTATTTATATTTGTTTAAAAATTATATTAAAGGTAATCATTAAAGAAAAACCATTAAAGTATGATTTTACTCAACTTGCTTGAGATAGTTGTGACTTATTTTGATAAAAAACGCCAATATTTACTTCGTGCATATAATAATATCTTTAAATAATAAATTAATAAATATTTAGATTAAAAACTAAATTCAACATACACAAATTATTTCAATTTACACAAAATTGAAAAATTTACAATTTGATTTAACTTTTAACTTTATTTGAGTGTAACAAGGAAAATAGTTACTTCCTGCATGTAATAACATTTTTGTATTTATATTTGTTTAAAAATTGTAATAAAGATAATCATTTAAATAAAATCTGAGAAATACCTTTTTACTCATTTTGCGTGATCATAACGGCGATTTATTTTGCTAAAGAATGGAAAATTTTACTTCGTGCATGTAATAATACCTTTAATTAACAAAGCAATAAATATTTAGAGTAAAAACTATATATAACATACACAAATATGTTCAACATATACCAAATTGAAGAATTTTGCAAATTGATTAAACTTTAAAATTTACTTGTATGTAACAAGAAAGTTATTTACTTCCTGCATGTAACAAAATATTCTGTATTTATATTTGTTAAAAAATTGTGTTAAAGGTAATCATTTACGCGACACCTGAGAAATATTTTTTAACTCATCTTGCCTCTGCTCGTTGTGATTTATTTTGATAAAGAACGCCAATATTTACTTCGTGCATGTAATTATATCCTTATTCAACAAAGTAATAAATATTAAGATCAAAAACTAAATTCAACATACACAAACATTTTCAATTTACACCAAATTGAAGATTTTACAATTTGATTTAACTTTAAACTGTATTTGTGTGTAACAAGCAAAATATTACTTCCTGCATGCAATAACTTTTTTGTATTTGTATTTGTTTAAAAATTGCATTAAAGATAATCATTTAAATAAAGTCTAATAAATACGTTTTTACTCCTATTGCCTGAGGTCGCTATGATTTATTTTGCTAAAGAATGTAAAATTTTACTTCGTGCATGTAATAATATGTTTAATTGACGAAGTAATAAATATTTAGAGTAAAAACTATATTTAAAATACACAAATATGTTCAACATACACATAATTGAAGAATTTTGCAATTTGAATTAACTTTAAAATTTATGTTATTTACTTCCTGCATGTTAAAAAATTGTCTGTATTTATATTTGTTAAAAAATTGTGTTAAAGGTGATTATTTACGCGACACCTGAGAAATATTTTTTTACTCATCTTGCCTCTGGTCGTTGTAATTTATTTTGATAAAGAGCGCTAATATTTACTTCGTGAATGTAATTATATCCTTATTCAACAAAATAATAAATATTGAGATTAAAAACTAAATTCAACATACACAGATACTATCCAATTTCAAATAAATTGAAGAATTTACAATTTGATTTAATTTTAAACTTTATTTGTGTGTAACAAGCAAAATATTGACTTCCTGCATGCAATAACTTTTTTGTATTTATATTTGCTTAACAATTTTATTAAAGGTAATCATTAAAGAAAAACCATTAAAATATGATTTTACTCAACTTGCTTGAGATAGTTGTGACTTATTTTGATAAATAACGCCAATATTTATTTCGTGCATATAATAATATCTTTAAATAACAAATCAATAAATATTTAGATTAAAAACTAAATTCAACATACACAAATTATTTCAATTTACACAAAATTGAAAAATTTACAATTTTATTTAACTTTTAACTTTATTTGAGTGTTACAAGGAAAATATTTACTTCCTGCATGTAATAACATTTATGTATTTATATTTGTTTAAAAATTGTATTAAAGATAATCATTTAAATAAGATCTGAGAAATACGTTTTAACTCATCTTGACTGAGGTCGTTATGATTTATTTTGCCAAAGAATGCAAAATTTTACTTCGTGCATGTAATAATACCTTTAATTAACAAAGCAATAAATATTTAGAGTAAAAACTATATATAACATACACAAATATGTTCAACATATACCAAATTGAAGAATTTTGCAAATTGATTAAACTTTAAAATTTACTTGTATGTAACAAGAAAGTTATTTACTTCCTGCATGTAACAAAATATTCTGTATTTATATTTGTTAAAAAATTGTGTTAAAGGTAATCATTTACGCGACACCTGAGAAATATTTTTTAACTCATCTTGCCTCTGCTCGTTGTGATTTATTTTGATAAAGAACGCCAATATTTACTTCGTGCATGTTATTATATCCTTATTCAACAAAGTAATAAATATTTAGATTAAAAACTAAATTCAACATACACAAATATTTTCAATTTACATCAAATTGAAGAATTTACAATTTGATTTAACTTTAAACTTTATTTGTGTGTAACAAGCAAAATATTACTTCCTGCATGTAATAACTTTTTTGTATTTATATTTGTTTAAAAATTGTATTAAAGATAATCATTTAAATAAAATCTGAGAAATACGTTTTCACTCATCTTCACGGCGTGAGGCCGTTCTGATTTATTTTGATAAATAATGCTAATATTTACTTCGTGCATGTAATATATCTTTAATTAACAAAGTAATAAATATTTAGATTGAAAACTATATTCAACATACACAAATATGTTTCACATACAAATATTTAATGAATTTTGCAATTTGATTTAACTTTAAAATTTGTTTGTATGTAACAAGAAAAATATTTAGTTCCTGCATGTGAAAAACTTTCTGTATTTTTATTTGTTTAAAATTTGTGTTTAAGGTTTATTATTTAAACAAAACATGTAAAATATGGTTTTACTCATGTTGCCTGAGGACGTTGTGATTTATTTTAAGAACGTTAATATTTACTTCGTGCATGTAATAATATTTTTAATTAAAAAATTAATAAATATTTAGATTGAAAACTATATTCAACATATACACATAAGTTCAACATACACCTAATTGATTAATTTTGGAACTGGATTTCAAATGTATTTGTGTGTCACTAGCAAAATATTTACTTCCTGCATGTAATAACTTTTCTGTACTTATATTTGTTTAAAAATAATTTGAAATGTAATCATTATACCAAAACCATAAAAATATATTTTTACTCAATTTGCACGACATCGTTGTGAGTTAATTTGAAAAAGATCACTAATATATACTTCGTGCATGTAATAATATCCTTAATTTATAAAGTAATAACTATTAAGATTAAAAACTATATTCAACATTTACAAATATGTTCAACATACACCAAATTGAAGAATTTTGCAAATTGATTTAACTTTAAAATTGATTTGTGTGTAATAAAAAAATTATTTACTTCCTGCAAGTAATAATTTTTCTATATTTATATATGTTTAATTTGTGTTAAAGGTAATTATTTAAACGAAACATGTAAAATATGTTTTTATTCAGCTATTTGAGGTCGTTCTGAATTATTTTGCTAAAGAACGCCAATATTTACTTCGTGCATGTAATAATAACTTGAAAACTTTATTCAATCTACACAAATATGTTCAACATACACTAAATTGAAGAATTTTTCAATTTGATTTAACTTTAAAGTTTATTTGTATGTAACAAAAAAAAATATTTACTTCCTGCATGTAATAATGTTTCTATATTTATATTTGTTAAAAATAGTACTAAAGGTAATCATTTAAGCGAAAAACGAGAAATATGTTTTTACTTATCTTGCATTTGGTCTCTGCGTCTTACTTGCACGTAAATAATGGTAAAATATAGTTAGAAATTGTAAATAACGAAATTAATGCAAGTAATGTAATGAATACCCGTGTGTAGTGCCAATTATAATAAATGACAACCTTGTCGATATTAAAAATTCAATAATAAAAGGAACTCGACTACTGGTTACCATTTTCCGCATGAATTTAAAATAAACTAATAAACATCATTAATTTAAATTAATAATAATAATTTTTGTTAAAAAAGAAAATGATTTTCCGTGGTTGTTTTCCTGATTAAAAATAACAAAAGCTAGATTTCGTATTCTTATTTTCATAACGATAATGGCGCTACAATTTGTTATCTTTTACATTTATTACATTTTACAATTAAAGTGTTTACAAGTAATTGAAAGTTGTGATATTTCAAAATTTTTGCCACTTGGAATATAAAAATTCATTTTGAGCTTATTGAAGGTGGTAATGCTTTGGAAAATGTTGACTTTATTTTATAAAAGAAACAGGTTGTTATTGAAACATTGAGCATGATCTATAATAAAAAGTGTACCTAAATTGTAAAATAATTAATTTGGTGTGCAAAACCTTTTATTTATCGCATATTTCCCAAATAGAATCATAAACCTGCCGATGCATGAAAAGATTATTAATATCCATTGTGTTAAAGATTTTATTGTTTCTGTAGAATTAATCTTAATAATGATGTTCATGACTTGTTATTTACATGTATGATATCTTACTCACGAAATCGGACAAGTTCACAAAACATCATATTGCTATAAAACTAAAGTCTAGCTTTTATCATATATTCGAGTATCAATTTTTACGTAATTTTTTTTTTTTTTATTTTGCACGCTCTCGCAAAACACTCGGTACAAGTATACGTATGTAGACAATAAAATTTCAACAAAACAAACAAAAGGAGCATTTTCCCGTTAAATATTTCCCTTGAGTAGGGCGCTGAATATCATAAAATCAAATGAAAATGTAATACAAGAGTAACACATAAAAATGAAAATATATACAATAAATAGAAAAACAATATTGTTTTTCCGTTATTTTTCGCTTTGTTCGATTATTTGTTTTTATTTTTTGTGTTGTGTGCTAGTTTTTCTCTGAAAAATTGTGATATCGATAACAGAAAAATAAAATAAAAATAAAGATTTAAGAAGAATCAAAAAAGGGTTGGTACATTGAGATAAAGTTATTCAGTTCATTTCCACTTGATTGAAATATACACTTTTTTACAATATATATTTTTTTGACTTGACTCGAAAAACATGATTTTCAATTTATCAAGTTCCAATATGTGATATATATGTGTGTGTGTGTGTGAGCACTATTGTGTATTTTGTCATCGATGATAACATCGCAACATCCACATACATTATATATTCTTATCTTTTTACGGGTTTTTGTCGGATTGTTTCAATCTTCATACGTAAGATAAAAAAAACATTTAGATTTGAATTTTTTTAACGCACGACATATTTGTTGAGTACTAAAGTGGATTTTTACTACTCGGAATTATTTATTCTGTCATGGAATGGACAATAATGTGTGATGTACTTCGCATTTATGTATGATGCATTATTGCGTTCCCGCATACTAATTAAATTAACACTTTTAGTGAAAAATATATTAAATTGTGGTGTAACCCAAACCATACATCCACCATTATGGAAAATGGTTTTTGAAAAAATACAAAATTAAAAATTCATTTGACTAGAGCTTTTTATCAATGTGATACGTAAAAATAAATCGATTCATTTGTTTTTCGCAGAAAATTTTATAACAACGCCTCAATTATTTCAATTGAAAAAACCAAAAAGTATTTTATTTAATTTACCTTTTGATGCCTATTTACCCGTAAGAGTATTTCGTTTCACGTTTTTGTGGATTATATCCTTTTTCATACATCCGGGTGGATTTTGGTTTAGTGGGATTTTTAATTAAAATATTTGTGATATATTTTTGGGACGTGTTATTTTTGGATTAGATCTGTAAATTCTATAGTATCCTTGGTAATGGTGCGGATCTATTATGGTCATTCTGTATGATTAAGTTTTAATTATTTTAACCTCAAAGCACGTTATTTTTGTATTAAAAAAAGCATCAAAATCACAACTTGATTATTCGACTCTTCAGACTACAACGATTCAGACTACAACGTACAATTTACGATTAAGAAATTGAATGCAGCTCAGTTACAAAAATTATATGAATTATATAAAGAATTGTTAATTTTTATAATTAAAACTATTATTACAGGTTCTAACGGAAAAATGCGTTATATATAAATTATTATATACAAAAATATGAAAAATGTCTCTTGGTTATGTAACCAACGCCTGACTTTCTATTACCATGAATGTGTACATCGACCTCGAATACACCACTCTTGATGTCTAAAGGGTCAAACTAAACTGTTTTTTTATTTATTTTTGTATGATTTAATCATTGCAATCTGGGGCCGAAGTACTCCCAACTCTTTTGTGGTTTGCTTTTCACCATACGGCTGTAGGTCCCATTTACAAATAAATATCTGTACATTGCATAGCCTAATGCCAGCATATAGTAGCCATTACCGATCGTAATCAGGATTCGAACCAAGTACCGTACTTGAAAAATCATAAAACATTACCGTTTCTTAATTTTCAGATAACCAACATGGTCAATCCTTGTTGGTTGAAAATTTAATCTTTAAATTTACTTCAATCTGTTAATTTTTTGTTAATTTTTGCAAATGCTAAGCTTTTCAACATCATTGCAAAAATTGAAAAAGCTGATATTGAAGCTACAACTTCCGCTACACAGATTTCCACCAAATTTAAATTTGGCAAGGATCGCCCAATTAGTGGAAACAGTTTGAGAATAAAGTTTCATTCCCCTGGAAAGTAGAGATGCAAAGTTTTGGTGTAATAAAGATTTTTATCAAAATTTATTTTATTTGAAATTTATATTTTATTCATTTGTTCGTTAATAAACTTTTCAAAATATTTAAAAAAAATGAAAAAAGTTGCCAGCTTAACATCACAAAGATCTCCCAATTTATTTAAAACTCGTAAGTATAAAACGTTTTATCCCGAACAATCAATCCGCATGGACTGTACATGTCCGAAATTTTGCTGAACCACAGTTTTTTGTCAATTATTGTCATTTTCGCTTACACTTTGGAAAACTGCTCTAGACCGATATTGTAACAAAATTTATTTTAAAATCTTTTAATTTATCCGCTTTTCTTAAATGATCCAGTTTTCAAAGCATTTGCAAAAAAACGTAAAAGCTCCTGTGAAGGCTTCCTCTTCCCGTAGATCGATTTCAGCAATATCATTGAGATGAACAATGTTATTGGCTGTAGAGAAAGTACAGAAGTTTAGTTTGCACGGAAATACACAAATATATACGCATGCACAATGCGTTTTTTTTTAAACCCCTTTTTTTGCCCTCAAGGGTATAGCCCTGTAAAGGTTTTATTTTCTCTCACGTAGTAGAATAAAGTAGGTTAGTTCTGAAAAATTGTGCCCTCAAGATTGTTGCTTATTTATCAATCACTATATCACACAGACTAAATGATGTTGGTTCTCTACAACCAAGACAGATTAACTGATCAAGGTGAAACTTCATATTTCCGCCGTGCATAAATTGGAACCTTCCAATGAGTTGTGGCCGAAATTCACCACAATTGGAAGCTTTCATCCAAACATTTTCTGTTTTTTGTAAATATGTATATTATTTACAAGAAAAAAACTTATAAACTAAAAGATTTTAAATAATTTTGCAAAAATACCAGTCCAGATCGATTTTCCAAATTTTAAACTACAATGATGATTTTCTCAAAAATCAGTTTTTCAACAAAAACGTAGCCTTGTACAACCCAAAAATGTAATACAATTATAAAAATTATCGGTGATTTAACTAGCGGCTTACATACGCATCTCCATACTATCCACGAAATCAATATATTTAAACGCAAACATCAAGTTGAAGAAACATCGATTGATTCAACTGCACCAGTATCGGTTGCAAAGCCGACAAATATAATGCCAACTGTTAGTAAAATTACCAGTTATTTTTCTCCGAAAAACGTCGAATCACTTCCAGAATTATTTCGAGATTGATTTCTTTAGACGGACTGGCATTCAGAGTGTTTTGTTCTTCAGAAGATTTGAGATAATGTTGGTCAGCAAGAGGTTCCAATAATTTGTGATTATGCAAAAAAATTTAAAAATCAATGATTTCCAATTTCGAGGAAATGAAAATAATGGAACACGATTTTCACTGACGTTTGATAAGTAGACATCCACTCGAATTCGTAAATAATATTAAACATCAACGTTCAACGTTTAAACATAAACGATACATATATGGGTATTGGAATCTCGGTATGGTTCTAATCCATAGAAATTTAGGTTATCTCCATAACGCTATGGAACAGTTTGTTTGATATGTGGAAAGGTTTCATCTGTTAAAAAATAGCATCCAAAAGGCCTTAGTGGATCTCAAAGCCACAACGTTTTTTATCTGATCGGAGTTTGAATCGTTCAAAATATTTTAACAAATTTAACACCAGTTAAACTAACTGTAAAACATTTGTGTCCGCGTGACTTCAATTTGTTAACTACTGACACGGCACTTTCTTTTATGTTGGAAAAAATTGGAAAAGATCAATTCGAACCAAACTTAAAAATACAATTAATTTCTAGAATTCTAGTACTAGAACAACGCCGAACGGATCTGTCTGTAATATTACAGTACTTACATAATGGTAGAAAGAATCGAATTTATTCGTCGTTTGTTTAACCGTCAAAACCCAAAATAATTAAATTGATAGTCAATTTGGCAAAGAAAGTTTCGCAATTCAGTGATAATAAGAGCGATTTTGATTGTGATAACAGTGGCATTGAACTGGAGGACGCCGAATGAAGACTGGAAGCAGTTGTTCCGGACGTTAATTTTAACGTCTAATTTTAATAAGGCCACGGAAAAGCAGAAGCAAATATCAAGTCATTTTTTAACGAGTACAATCGTTCCGAAAAATATTAAAACTCTGAAGGCGGATTCATTGTTGTAGTTCGTTGTGTTCGTTCCGTTCCTTTCGTTCGGTATTTTTTCTGCAGTATTATTTTTTAGGTTCATTGTTGATGAAAAACAAAACATCAAAACACAAAATGAACAACGTACTTGACTACAAAATAAAAATATCAAAAATGTGTCTGTTTGTTTCTACTAGTATACCATATATCATGTCGTTTCTTTCTTGCCATGTTCGTTCGGTAAAAAAGTTGAAGATAGACCAACTTGATGAAAAAAATACCGAAGAAATAAAACGTCATTTGCCACAAATCCTATTGGTTTACAAAAAAGCATAACAAACGGAACGAACGGAACAAACACAACGAGCTACAACAATGAATCCGCCTTGATGGTCAAAGTGAAAATGAATCTGAAATTTTACGAGAGTGTAGGAGTGAGGCGGAACATTCTTCAATTGATCTACGATTTCCTCCTCACTATACTACCCACAAGGTCTAAAGTGAGAGAAGTTTTTCTATTTCTGGAAATTTTTGCTCCAAAATCCGATCAAGATTAAGAGATGAAACACTAAATACGCTGTGCTTTTTGCATGCCCACTTTCTGGCAAAAAAATGTAGTGTATGCTGTTTATCGTTTTTTAAATTGAAACCTCTTATTTATTTTACAATTTATAATACTCTACTGTGATTTAAAATGGCTACTGAAGATTTACTGCTGTGAATTTAATTTAATTTTGATATCTATTACCATTTTTATTTTGATTAATTTATATTATGAATTATTTATTATTAAATTATTAATAAACAAAAGAATATTTATTTATCAATAACGGTTTTGATACCGGGATCCCGGAATTGATATTTTATAATACCGTAATACTGGTATTAATATATTTTCGCTATTCTGAAATCGCTACTTTTGTTTGTGCATCAAATCAGTTATCTTGCAATTTCCTCATCATCTCTATGGAACTAAGCGACAATATAGTCAACTGTGTTTTTTAATTATAACTATACTAGTAAAGTGAATTTTCAAAACTTCAATTAGCCTGATTTTCAACTCCTTATACACCATCTCGAAGATATAAGGATTCTTGATAATTAAAAAAAACTTTAGTTTAATTTCACTGCGATACAAATCCAATCGGAATATTTTAATATTTAACATTGTTAATTTTTGGTATGAACTTCACTATCACATAATAGGATCATAACTAATTCGCTAAATTCCGTATCAGCTCTAACGAAAATATAGAACTCACAGAACAATTGCTACTCAATGGATGTTTCAAACTGAGCGGGATCCAAACTGAATCGGTTATGGTAACTTTCTTTCACTATTTGTGAATTGAACCATTTTCAAAAATATCGTTGTGGCAATGAAATTCCTGATTTTTTTAAATAGTGTTTCTTCCAGTGACTTCCAATTTACACCAAAAGTGTAAATACAGATACAGAAGAAATGTTTTAAAAATTTTATTGCGACTACTGGCATTCTATCTATACAAATTATTTAATCCCTCCGGAAAAATGAGCAATAATAGCTCTTTCTGTCTTTTGATATTTGGATGAATTATGGTTATATGCGTTGATGTGCTGATCTACTTTGCTACTATAAGATTATTTTATAAAAATTTGCATTTCTTTGAAATTGTATTTAAAAACAACAACAACGATAGAACAACGATTCATAAAATATTTCTTAGAAATGAAAATGTAGGAAAATCAGAATGTTGTTGTAACCAAACCATTGGGTAGATGGAAATAAAATTTTAGTTTTCATACTTCCGTTTTACTTAGATAAACCAGTTTTTTTGTGACTTAGCTATAATAATTGACCACGCGTTCCAATTGGTTCTTCTTCAGTCGTCAAACAATATCGGACAGCTAACAAAGTGTGCTTCCCTCCCCCCCCCCCCCCCCCCAATTTTAAATTATAATATATTGATGTAATATTCTAATATAGAAAAAACAGTAAATTTTTAATTGGCCCATTTTTAATCAGTAAATTATTATTCGTTTTTTCATTACAACTAGTGTTTTGTTATCTGATTTTATATCAATTCATGTTAATCTAAAATGTATGTGTCTTTTCATACTATATATACCGAAACCAATGAACTGAAATTTTTCACCATTATTATTATAACTGACATTGGATGATAGATGCCGATCTTTCATATTACACGGCATTGCCATATAGATCCTGGACCTTAATAAACAATCAACATAAAAGACTTGCCCCATAGCTATCATTTTTCACTAAATATAATCCATTGTTACACATACATACACATAATATGATTAATAGGTTTGAATCTGTTTAATATATATATATTAGATAAATCTGGTATATATTAAACAGATAAAAGGTTAAATTAATTTCCTAAAAATTAATTTCCTTAAACATAATGAAAATCTCGTATCCCCAGAGGTAAATCTCTGATGTTCTGTACAAAAACGATTAATGTATATGTTTTATGTGTGTGTTAACTGATATCAATTAACATACGAAAGTAAATGGTAGATATTTTTTATTTTAAATAAAATGTTTCTGTCACTACAGTACTCTATATCGTGCCTCTAATGACATGTTGTGTTGGATTGCAAGAAAAGTCGGAAACAAATTTTTCATTGTATTTATACTCGTACTCGTAAAATTAATGGCGCAGTCGTTAAAAAATAATTTAACGTTACACAAAAAAACGATATCGCTTTTAAAAAATACCACACTTGTATTTTTATAAATTATGTAATCTGCTATCCCTAAAATATGTCCATCAACATTTCATTTCCTGATTTTTTTTATACTTTACTTGCTTTTTACCATTTTCGACATAAACCAAAAGATTTATTATGTTTTTATCAGGATTTATTTATTTTCAACATTTTTCCGTCTTCGTCTTTTACATTATAATGTCACAGCAATAAAATATAAAGACAAAAGATTAAGAAAATAAGAATTTTTGTTGTATACAGCAAAGCAATTTGTTCACATTGAAAAATATGAATCTCTTAGTTTCGATCTGCTCTCAGTATATAAAATAACATTGTTTGATTTTGATTTGTCGTTTCCTCCCAAATTTGTCGAATCAATCACTCAAAAAAAAAAAAAATTATAGAACATCGAACCCAGACACATTTTTAAAAATGTCGTTTCAAAAATCGAAAATCTTGAAATTTTGTTTACCATTCCTTATATTAAACAGTTAAACAGATAAATAATTTTGACAACAGATTACATATTTCGGATGTGTAATTGAAAGGTGTATTATATAAAACCAATGGCGGCGCATGATATCCCAATCTTTTATTTTTAGTGTGGCATCAGCTTTAAAAAAGTCGATTTATAATATTTGTAAACATTTATCTAACGTTTTTATTTGTTGTCTGCTCGTTTTATAAGCTTTTGACTGACAATCTCTAAATACCCATTTTTATTATCAATGTTATATAAAATGAATGTGTAGCTACGGTGTACACATGTTTAAATCAAAACGCTCACCAAAACCATGTGGGCAATAAAAAAATTAAACCGTATCACCGGCGGAGATTTTTTTATTTCGAAATTTAGATGAATTTTAAATAAATAAAATATTTTCAGGCGAAATTTTTTGAATTTTTTTTGCATCTGCTTATCGCATGTTATATATAGGGTCTTTTTTTAAGCCTAATACAACTTGAAATTGCAAAAAAATAAAACAAAAAAATTAAATTTTTATTAAAAATATACACTGGCACGTCTCAGTATACTCTGGCAAATAATCATGAATAGACTTACGCTTGAACAACGCAGCGAAATTATTAAAATTTACTTTGAAAATCAGTCGCCGATTCGCGTAACTAATATCCGTCCAGAAATCCGTACTATGATCAATGATTTTTTGTTAAAAAATATGGATGACATTGATCCAAATGAGATGAGGTTTCAACAGGATGGCGCTACGCGCCATACAGCGATCACAACCATCGACTTAGTAAAATCAAAATTTGGCGATACGTTGATTTCGAGAAAGAGACCTGTCAATTGGCCTTAAAGGTTGTGCTATTTGACACCCCTTGATTATTTCCTGTGGGGCTACTTGAAGTCACTGGGGTTTATGCTGATAAACCAGCAACAATTGATGCATTGGAGACCAACATTGTTCGTGTTATTCATGACATATGGTCAGCAGTGCTCGAAAAAGTGGCCCAAAATTGGACGTCCAGAATGCGTTTCGTCAAAAACAGCTGCGGTGCCTATATGTCCGAAATCATTTTCAAATATTAATGCCATGTTTTGATCTTTCGAATAAAAAAAATTTTGATTACAATTTAATTTTTTGTGTTATATTTTACAATTTCGAGTTCTATTGGGCTTAAAAAAAACACCCCTTGTAAAGCAATTTAGGCTTGCTAATCGTATAATTTAAGCTTGCTTGAAATATACTGTAGATGTGATGCAGAAAAAACGTTTGATTTTGTCAAAGATCGTCAAAAACGTCGGTTTAATTATTTCCACAGATATCATAACAACTACATATAATAGTATCTCTGCCATGTTTAAATAAGGTTAATTATAAAACTTAATTGGTCGAACAAATTAAAGCCGTGCTCTCCATCTTCACGTAATAGATGTGTTTTATAAAAATAAAATACATGTGGTGGTATATCCGTGGTTTCATTTGATCATAAACATTCTGAGATTACCAGTAGTTTCCTAAGTAGGGTTGTTTGATAACGACTTTATCGGACGTTGACAATGAAGCAGAATAGCTTTTCATGGGTCCATCATTTCGAGATGTAATTTCAGAATCAAGAAAAACTATAATAGTTTTGGTGCAAACGTTTTTATGTTCGAAACAGCCTCTTGCAATATAAAGTAGAAGAATAACTCGAAAAAAAATACAAATGCTTCTCGATGTAAAAATGCAGCCGAGCTTAATAAATCGTTTCTTGAAAGTTCAAGATCATATATCAATGTTCTTTTGTAGGAACTTGGTAAACCCATAAGGCTATAATAACTAAATTTTGATAAATAAATAAATGTATCATTGTGAAGCCATTACAAGTAGCTGTGATTAAATTTAGAAAAATTGATTACAGTGAGTGTATTTGAAATTCAGACAAAGAGCTTGTCGGATATTATTGTTAAAAAAAATACATATAAATAAATTTGTATTTCAATTTTTATTCATAATATAATTTATGAATACAACAGGTACACAATTCATTAATTAATTAAATAAAATTATCTTTAAAATTTTATAAATTCAGTTATTATTTATTACAGTTTTAAATTTACTCCGATTAAATATTCGGACAATGTCATGTACAAATTTAACGTTTGTCCGTACTTAACATTTAATATTCCGTTGGATAACCTTTCTGCCTCAGTACAGCTTGAAGTCTTCTCGGCATCGAGTTTACTAGGTTTTGTTCTTTGTTCAAACGTCGTATTTTAGTTTTTTCTTCCTATTTTAGTTTCCGGCGATAATTACTGCACAACTATCAGTTTCTAACTAAAAACTATTACACAGCTCATTGGTAGAAATTTTTAACTAACCAGAAATAATAATTTTTACGCAAAAACGTTTATGAGGTACGTTTTAGTGAAAAATTAGTACTTTGTCCGGCATCTCAAACTTTTATATTTGTGTCGAGCGTGAATTGCTTAATCTACCCAATGAATATAATTTTGTCCAAGTTGTGGATCGTTTTTTTGAAAGCCACTTTGTCTTCCACCAGCACTTCCCACCATCATTGAAAAATGTTTGGGATTTTATAACTCTTTACGTTTATAAAATTGAACTAAAATACAAAGTGTCAAATAGAGTTAAGGAAATTATAAGTAAGTTTGACCAAAAATTATATAATTAATTGTCTATTGATTTTCACAATATTAAGATGAATTTATGTATATCTTATTTTGATAAGACCAATGGACGACTGTGAAATAATGTGATAATTTTCGTAATTGTGATAAATACCAAGACGATTATTTCGTTTTTTGATTTATATGTTTTATATATGGATAATTGAACCGATTTTTTTAACATTTACTTTGTAAATTTAATCTTTAAAATAGATTACTTCCAAAAGAAAATTGAATTTTTGATATGATATATTTTAATACAAATATATCAATATATTGATAAAATTAATCATTATTATTATTTGATATTTGAATTATTATTTGTATTTTGAATAATATTTAGTTTATTAAGAAAAACCTTAAATTAATTTTATTAAATAATTACGAAATAAGATCATAAAATGAAAACTTAATTAATACTTATAGTTTTACCAAAATACTTATTATTATTACTTTTTATAAATATTATCCTATAATTAAGGCTGTTAGTCGAAAGTAATAATTTTAATATTATGTTAAATAAATAATAAATATTTAATTATTTGAATTCATTCTTTATGATATAGGAATTTACATTTTAAAAGAATGTCTTATTTTTGTTTCGTTTGTAATAAAAACTTTGGCAAACTCAATGAAGTTTTTATAGTCATTTGAAATTAATAGAGCAAGTAAAAGAAAAATCAGGAATTAATCTAAAATGTGTTGTTGACATAAATTGTAAAGCTTCGTATCTGGTTAAGGAAGACACGCCAAAAAGCATGTGGAATTACATAATAACGTCCAAAAATCACCACTTCAACTAGATATAAATTCATCTAGTACTGATAAAATTAGAAATTGTGGAGAACAGTGTTGCGACGAGTCGAATTAAGACCGTACTAAGTTGCAAGAATTGGAAAATCAAATACAAACATTTTCAAATAATCTTAATGCATATGGTTTATTTGGCGATATTATAACTAAAATTTTAAATGAATCTAAAGAATTGTCAAATTCTCTATTGAGACAAAATAATTACAAATTATGTTTTACCCAAATTGAAAATAAAATATCAAGTTCTTTCAACCCATACTGATCGAAATACATTCGAAATGAAATATTGTCTTCTAACGATCACTTTGTTTGCCTTCTCAAAATTCCAATTGGAACTAGATGGGAATTACGTTTCGTATAAGAAAACAGAACATTTACAATAGAAAATTAGTTCAAATTTTTTTTCAATTTATACCGATAACTGCTGCAACAATTACTTCAGGTTTTAAAAATTCTAACTTTGTGAAACTGTTTAAATCATTTTTAACGATCCTCATGTTTGTAATTCTGAAAAATACGAATTTTTTTGTTGCGGAAATCTTTTTAAATCAATTAAACCTAATTTTCCAGACCAACAATTTGTATTAATTCAACTGTACTACGATGACTTTAAAATTGCCAAAGTCCTTGGAAGTACAACTGTAGTACATATAAGATAGGCGCAATTTACTTCAGTTTCGTTAATGTTCCTAATTTAACCTAGTTTTATGAAATCACACCTAGAAAACATATTTTTTGTAGCATTATTTTATGTTAATGATCTGCATGGTGATTTTAATATAAATTCTATAATGGAACGAATTATGAAGGATATACAACTTCTTGAAGAAGGTATCCAAGTAACTAATATTGGGCTTCTGCTGGGAACACTAGCGACATTATCACATGATAACCTAGCAGCAAACGATATGTTAGGTTTTAGCAACTCTTTTTCAGTCAGATATTTTCGTCGTTTTTGTAGCTTACCGAATTGTGAAACAAAAGAATGTATTGAGAAAAAAATTGATTATGTTAGACATAAGAACTGCTATGAAGTTTTAAAAAATATTCTAATAAATCAAAAAAATTAATCTAATTGAGACGAAAGGAATTCAAAAGCAACCAGTATTAAATCAGTTGAAATTATTCAACACAATGTGAAATAAAAGTGTCGATTTCATGCACGATGGTCTTGAAGGGTACATTTCTCGATTTGTAAAGTATACACTACAATTCTATTTGCAAGAAAAATATAAAAATATTGATAAAATTAACGATACAATTTGAGCGTTTGATTTCAGATTTCGTGAAAGGAGGAATAAACCCTCAAACATAAACTTTGCAAAAAGCAATTGTGGACAAAATGCCTCACAGATGTTACGGCTTATCAAACTATTTCCGTTTATATTTGGACGTTTCTATAAAATAGAACATGATCATCATTCACAATATTACTTCTTACAAAATTTCTGAATGTCAAACCTGTAAACTCCAACAGTTAATCTCTAAATATTTAGACTTTATTGTAACCAAGTATCAGCAACCGCTAACTCCAAAAGAACATATACTAAATGGGACCAGTTATTCATATGTGGACAATGCACTATGAAGCTAAGCACAGATACTTTATAAGATTAAAAACTCAAAACTTTATCAATATTTGCAAAACATTAGCAAATCAACATCAGCAAATGATTGTCACTACTTGGGTCAATTAAATTTTTGAAAAACATGTAGTCGTTGGTAAAAAACTACGACAAATCATCATGGTATTCCGGGCAGTCAGCCCACATATTCTGTATCTTTTTTAAAAAACGATTTTTTCCACTATAAGAATGGCTTTTTCATACTTAAGAAAATATCTGATGAAGTTGTAATATTTTATGAAATATTAGATATAATAGAAAGCTCTAATAAATAATAATTTCATCTTTTATTAAAATGTAATAAAATTATATATTATATTTTTTTAATAATAATTTTATTGAATTTATTTAATATTTTCCCTGTATTAAAATCTAATGGGAAATAGCTTTGGACTTATATGCAATAGAAGTAATATTGTATTTCTACAATAGTATTTTTTTTTAAGTGTGTACTATAAACTAATAGGCCTATGCACTACGCCAGATAGTAAAATTTACAATAAATTTTAACTATGGTTATCATTAAAATAGTAAATCATTATATAATATATATAGAAGTATTTACTATTATCAAAGTAGAGGATCTTAATCATTATAGGAAAGTAGGCAAATTATTAAAGTAATTATTACCATACAACATGGTAGCTGTTATTATGTAATTTTGTAGCTAGTGTTTTATTAAAGCCGAATGTCAAATGAGATATAGCACTGTTTTCATAATCATCATAATAGAAATTAAATAAAAATAAATTTTGATTTTATAATTAATAATTTATTATTTTATTTCATTTGATTTAGAACTAATTATAACTCGATACACATTTCTACTTATATTTACATTTTTTTCACAACATAACCAATGTCATAAAAAGGCAAAATATTGTTGACGTATCACATTCACAACCTATGTTTGTTCTGGAATTAAATCCTGTTATAATAAAAACCGTGATACCTCCATTTCATTTCCATACATAATTGAACTATGTATTCTATTTTGTTTGATGGTTTTCCATAATTGCACTAAAGCACATCGGCTCCAATAAAAAGGTTATTTGAATAACTGCTCTATTTTTCAAATATAATTAAAATTATATTATTAGAAATATTTCTGATAACATATTTTTTCACAAATTTTGTTTATCATGTTATACAGTTTAATTTAGTTTTGTTTGTTTAAATTTAAGAAACCAAAGACCTACCAATAAATATTGATGCAAAATGACGGCATCCTCATTTCTCCAATAATTGTCCAAAAGTTTCAGCATCCGCCTATATTTTGAATTTTATATATTTTCACATAACACTAGACACTTTCCTGTTAAAGTTTCAATACACAATGACAACAGACAGAGATAAATATGCATTTAATGTCGCTTATATTAAATAATGGGAACTACTCCTAGGTGATATAAGTAATTGGTTCGCATTATAGGAGTAATTCCTATATTGCACTGAATACTATGTAAAATGGATCCTCTCCTAGAAAGATAGTAAATTATACAATTATTATAGTACCGCTTACCATAATTTGATTCCCATATATAAATAGGAAAACAATTCTCTGTGTACGATTGGTGCAGTTTTAATGTTTTTCTTGGAATTTTTGCAATTATAGCACTAGGGGCACTCAACAGTTTAAATTTCACTAATTGGTGTGGTGCAAAATATGGCTAGATCGTTAAATAAAACTACGAAAATGTGGTTGTTGGTTGTTCAGGGTTTACATTGATATGCGAAACCCGCCGAATGCAATGAATAGTCGACATTGTATTATGTCATTTGAGCAGGTTGTATATAGCTAGAAATCCAAGATATTATTGTAAATGTTAGTTTTACGTGTGTTTTTTATCATGTTTTGAAAAATTTTGTGTTTTTTGATAGTTGACCACATCAGTTAATTGACTAAAAAACTCGTTTGTTGTGGTCATTTTATTTGGATCAAGTTTTTCATATAAAGGTCGATCCACATTTGCAAAAATTTGCGTCGAACGCATTTGGCAAAAACACTGTCGCCACAAATGTTTAAAACGACTAGTGTTGGATTGTATGCGTTGAATATGGCATACGTTTTTGGGTGCTTTCGTGCACCGAACACTTTCACACTTCCTAATTTTTATAAATTGGTCAACATTTATATATGAACTGATTTTCACCTCAATATATGAACTGATCCGGATCAATCGGTGTCTGAGAAATTCAGTGTATACAATTTGCATTATAGCTTAAATCTCTGGAAACAAGCTCAAAGTATTTAAATCATTCAATCACTAAGTGAAATAAAAATAGTTGTCGACTGGTCTATGATTAGTCGCCGTTGTTTACGAGTAGTCGACGTTGTCGATGCGTAGTCGACATCGTACCATTAATAGCATTTAAATATTTAAAACCAACTGCCTAAGCCGTAACGAAAGACTCGTTAATCGCACGGAAAATATGGTTCAAATCGTGATATTTACGTAAAAGATCCAAGGAAATATCTGTAAATAAGACGACTTCTTCGACCCTATAGCAACAAACCTTTGGAAATACCTTTTAATTTCAATTCAATAACATGTTTTAATTTATTCGTTAAAATCAATTGTTTCTAGATTAATTTACATGCGACATTTTTGTGCTTTTTATTTTAAATTTAGGTAGGATATCATAAAATCTGTCTCAGAAAATAAAAATGTAATTTTTATTTTTATCACTCTACCTGTGTATATCCAATTTGCATTTCCAAATATTTTAAATTTAAAAACTCATTATAACGAGAGTTTAACGCATACATATTCATAACACAAAGTTAGGACATACGTCATACCCGTGGTTTATTTTACTTATTTCGTTTATTGTAACCACCCATTAATATTTCCCTTGGGCAAAATTAAAACAATCACTTTATAAATCCATTGTTGCAATATAAAGTTTTTGGAGAAATAAAACATAATTTTATTGTTTGCGTGATAATTTGTGTACCATTAAGTGGTATCCACTTAGTTAGGGTAAACTGAACAAACTAAATTACGCCGTATTCGTACTGTATATAGCATCAATTTAATTTAAAATGTATAATAAAAAAAAAGTTCCTTTTGAGTACGATAATAATAATAATAATTATGAAATTTAATACAAAATTAATTAAAAAATAAATTTCATTTGATTTATATTTTATTTGTGTGTGCCGATATACTCGTATGTATGAACCGATTGGGTCGCAGATTATTTTGTTTTTAATGTATCATTTTGCTTTGTAAATTAATGATGGATTATAAATAATATTATAATTATTGTTAAAATTATATTATTATTGTTTAACATAATGTGTATATAAACCATTTGAAAAATTTATATTATGTAAAGTAAAAACAATTTGTATTAAATTAATGGCCGGATTATAGGTGAAAATATTTATTGGTATATGTCTCGTATATTGTATGCGCGTTATGCAACATTTGATTATTTTTATGTAACAGAATATGCTATTATATGCTGATCATTAAAATATTTATTATGATTATGGTTATTTAAGTACATTGATTGGGTTTATATGTGGTGTATCAAACAAATACAACAACAAAAATACGAAAAGCATTCATAAAATCTTGTTATGAAATCATGTCAAATTTACGTTCGTTTACAAACCAAATCACATAAAAACCCTTTTTTACTCTCTCAAATTTCAACACTTTTATTAAATTTGATGATTTACCATCTTCTAAAATTTTTCCATCTATATCTATCTAAAATATATCTATAGTAGCGACGATGTAGGTACGAGACGTTTGTAAATATATTGATTGATTCTGCTTTTATTTATCACTTGGCAAAATACGTGACTCAAATTCCAAATTGTATAATGAAATTCAAATTTTATTTGCGTTCGCTCGCTTTGTTGAATAAACGTTACAAATGAGTACCAATATCAAAAAGTTAAAGTTGTTCCTTTCCTACTTGTAAGTTCGTGCATACACATTTTTGGGTAAATCTAAATGTATATCATCGCTGTATGTGTTTTATTTACAATTTATATAAGTGTTTACAAAGTATCTTTACACGCACACCAAATTTCCGATTGGGTTGATTATGAATCTACTTTTTCGATAAAACCTATTGTGAATAGTTTTTCCAAGAGCTTTTGTTTCGATTCCATCAAATATATTCCAAAAAGAAGCTTTGTAATTTCGGTGTATTGTTTGATTTTTGTAGAATTTCGGTGTGTTTCTTGAATATTTGAATTAGCCTATGATTCAATACAGCCAGGTTCAATAAGTTCGTGACTATAGATAATAATTTTTCATTTGTGTTTATTTGAGTTCGTAATAATGCGCGTTTATTATTGGCTTAGGCATACAGCTTTAATTTAAACACGTCACACATTTTTGATTTGTTTCATTATTTCCAGTGGTAACATATTAATTAAATGAAATACTTACTACTAGACAATTTTAACAGATAATGCAGACCCTGTTGTAGGCACTTACTAATAAAGGACATAATACGAAACAGTCCTTATCTATCAAGAGAAAGAATAAGATTTACCAAAGGTATTTGTATTTATTAATCATTTCTTTAAATAAATAGAATATTTATGCGGAAATATCGTAAATTTGAAATCATATTTCAATACTTTTTGCTTCCTAAACATTTAACAAATTTTATAATTAATTATTTTTAATAAATAAATCTCCATCTAGGTTCCCACTATTTACAGAATTTTGTATTATAACTATAATAAAATCCATAGGAGTGTAAATTGGGAACTATGTCAGTTAAAATAACATGAGTTCCTCATCTAGGGGTGGAAATAATTTTAAGAATTTTCTTATGACCAAATTTAATAAAATTTCGTAGGCCAACTGAGATATCTCTAGAGATCTAAACACAACCGCAAGTATATGGAGTGTTCTATGTGGACCATGTCAGTTACAAAAAAATATCAGAAGTCCCTCTTCCAGGGATGGGAACAATTTAGAGAATTTAGAATTATGACCAACTGTATTAAAAATTCCTAGTCCAACAGAGATATCTCTTGAGATTTTAACAGAACCATGAAATATTAGTCGGCGACCATATCTGCTAGAACAAATAATTAGGATGAAGTATCTACGGGCGGGACCAACTCATACAATTTTTGTATTATAAACAAATATAATAAAAATTTTAGGTTAACTTAGATAACTAAACACAATATTTCAGGTATACGGCGTGTTATTTAAAGACAATAAAGACTATGTTAGTTATGTAAAATAATCAGGAGCTAGTTAAATAATGTTGAGGGGGCATTCAGGGAGGGGCTGGAACAATTTATAAAATTTTGTGATATGACCAAATATATCAAAAATTCTTAGACCAATGAGATAACACAAGAGATATAAATACAACCAAACTTATATGGGTCTTTTGTTTGGGACTTTCTTAGTTCAATCCAGGGATGGGATCAATTAATAGAATTTTGTAATAAGATCAAATATAAAAAAATTCATTATTAGCAAAAATATTTTTAGAGATTTTAACTCAACAACAGATATATGAGGTAGTGATCTTGTCAGATAAAATAACTAATCATACGAGCTCAAAATCCAGTTGTAGGAATAATTTATAGGGTTTTGTTTTACGCAAAATCTATAAAAATAATTTTTAGCCCAACTGAGATATCTCTAGAGATCTAGATATTAGCTCAGAAATATATGGCGTGTTAATTGAAGAGTATGTTAGTTAGAACAACTAAATTGTATCTCCCGATCCTAGGGGTGGGGGCAGTTTTACCTTTTTCTGTTTTATGACCAAAAATAATAATTATTCTTAGAACCACCACAAACAATTATTATTAAATGCATTATTTTAGATTTAATATTTTTTAATGTTGTCGCGTTATCTTTTCTAAAATATTCTCTGGAGTTATACACTATACAAAGACAAGATAAAATTTCAAATATGAAAATAAAACAAATGTGTAGGTATAATTAGTTATATTCAAGTATTATCTTGAAATATAATAAATGGTAATTTTATCTAGTCATACACTACAACTCCTGGGACTTCGACTGCACCTCTTGATTTTGTGTTGTACTTTCTCCACTTCGATTCGTACCTCTAGAAGCTAATCGTTCATTTCCCACAAGAATCTTCCGCAGCTTATTTTGATTTTTTAATTTCAGATGAAACGTATATGTCCCGTCAAATTTTTGCTTGCTGATCCATTTGTTGCGCCAAATGATTTCATAGTTGAACCGAATATTCCAGGAAGCCCGTGAAATGATCTAATCTCCACATGTCTATCATCTAGTTTTTGCCGTATTACCTGCACAATCTTGTAATTATTCGGATCAAATCTTTAGCTAGCATTTTTTATAGGATTGGTACTTTTTACAATTGCTGAAAGACTTATTCAAATATTTTTTTATCTACATTTTTTTTTTTTAACTGAGACATTTTTAGATTAGTTTTTGTCAAATTTTTAGGACTGACATGCATTTTAACAAGAAATTTAATAATTGTTGGAATTTGGCCATGCTCAATGGCACATCTACATTTTTAAACGAACAATTGTCATTTAAAAAACACATTTTTGTTCGCCAAGTGTCATTTTCGACAAAAGTTCCAAGTGCACATGTTCGCCAAGTGCCCACGGCAAATAGCGTAAAAAGTACGAACAATTGTCAAATTTGGTTTGAATTCTCAAATGAATTTCGAAAGAAGTTTCAGCTGCTTGTAAATATGTACGTATACAACTGGATTGGGATTTTAACGCGCAGTTCTGAAATTGGATCATTCAAATTGGAATTTGGCCATTTCTTAATCAATCATGGTCAAAATTAGGTTGCAGATATGTATTAGGATTTCTACATCAATTTTTCCTAAAATTTTTGATTTTTGCATGCTGGATGCAACATGACCAATTCTTAACCAATAATAGGATTTCCAATCTAGATTAAAATTCCACATTGTATAAAATGTTTTGTTACCATGCCAAATGAAGCAAGACCATTTATAAAATTTGGTGGTGTTATACTACATAAAAAAACAATCTATGCTTCTCAGGACGACCATAAAATATATTGTATTAAAAGAATTCATTTATAATTAAAAATACGTATACGTAAGAATGAAATCAAAAAAATGATGTATGACTGTTCACCTGGGTGTAGATCGGAGTAAACTTACCATAACGCCTCTAGTGAAAACATGCTGAACTATTTTTTTGAAATAATTTTTTGCCTGAAATTGTTTTATTATGACTAACGCGTTTAATCAAAATCATTTTTTTAAATTATTCGAATTGTAAATATAGAAAATATACATAAAACAATCTTATTTAAAAATAGCGTAAAACAAAGTTCACGATTGGGGCAATTAAAAAAAAGGAAGAACAAATATAGAAAAGCTAATGAACAATTAATTTTACATCAAATGCAGTTGTCAACATGTTCATCACTTTGGTGCCAACAAATTTTGTTAACAATATAAGTTGATTTTGGGGAATATGATATATGAAACCCAAAGTCACAAGAAATGTATGGGAAAACATGTTGTTAAATTTTACGCAGAACCAGTGGATTGAAAATTTTAGAATGACGAAGAAGATCTTACACCTAAAACTAATGCTGCTGCTGCAAATGATCAACAAAGTTTACCGTCAGAAAAACAAGTAGCAATAGCATTGTTCAAACTTGATAGTTTTTGCAAGATTAGAGTGGTTGCAATAATTTTTGGTGTTGGAAAAGCAAGACAGCATAAATGCTTGCACTGATTTTGCCAAAGTTTGAATAAACATGTACAACAATTTATTTATATGCCGAATGAAGAAGAGCGATGCAATTTACCTCCGAATTTGAAAAAATCTGCAATATCCCACCGATTATAAGATGCATTGATGGTACCCACATTTCAATTCTGGCACCAAAAGATGGATATATGAACTTCGTGAACCGCAAATACAGGGCTTCATTCAATATGCGGGCCGTTTGCAACGCATAATTAAGGTAACAAATAACAAATTTTTTTCTAGATATTTAATAATATTTAAAACCCATATTTTAGATTAGGATTGGATTTAGATATCCAGGTAGCTGCCACGATGCCCATGTCTTTGTTAATTCTGGTCTTTACAAGAATAGCTAATCTCATACCAAGCGTACGTTTGTATTATTTAATGCTCTAATTTTAAACTTATAGTTTTTAAATTAAGAAATGTTTAGCACACAAAAGAAATTGAAGGGAAAGCTATACCAGATTTTATTCTTTGCGATCCCACATATCCATTGCTCCCACGGGCCATAAAAAATTATCCAACCACCGTAGATAAAGAAGAAATTTCTGTTAATGTATATATGTATATGAATACTAGTCGAATTAAATTTGAAAATGCATTTATGCGGTTAAAAGCTAGATGTCAAATATTGACAAAACAATTCGATTTGTATTACAAAAATGCACCTATATATATATTACACAACATATGTGAAAATAATGACAAAATTTTAATAAAAATGATGTTTCCTCAGCCGCCAACTGTACATCAACAACCAAACAGGCAAGCTGCTACAGCGAATACCAATACATTGGGGGAAATTGAAGTAAGAAATCATCTAAAACTATCTATTAACAAAAACTTTCCTCTCAGAGATGTTTATCATTTGTTTATCAAAATTCCAAATCATCTTTATATGCATATGTATGTTTTTTAAATTTTTTTATGCATATTCGGTAATATATTGAACATCTTCATATACATTATCTTCTTCGTCGTCCGATATGGCTGGTTGTAGATATGTCGCACGCGTTCGTGATCATTTCAATAGCCTTTCTTGTGATCTATATCTTTGAGGCTGAAAAATATCCGCTAACGAATCCAAATATATTTTTTGGTATTCATCCTCCCTATCCTGAATTTCTAGTTCCAGAGCTTTTTGTTTTTCAAATAACTCTTCTTGTTTCTTAAAAAAAAATTTCTTGTAGCGCGTTTTGTTGCTTCTCCCTTCTCTCTGCGAAGCTTGTTATAACGTTTTCATATTTTGATCTGCCACCAGTACTGCTTTTCGCTAAAGCTAATTAAAAACCCGTTTTAAATGTATATATTTTAGAACAGCATTGTTCATTTACCATTATTGGTACAGTTCACTGAACAATGGCTGTCTCATCGTCCTCATTTGGGATGTCGGTATGACCTTTTTTGAAGTATCTACACCAAAGTATGAACACACCATATTAGTTGGACGATTTACATAAAGCTCGCTCATTTGCTCCATATATATAAACTTTGAAGCACCACTTATACTTTTATTTAGTTTTTTTTTTCTAAATTATATTTAGATTTTGAACTTTTATATTTAATTTATGCTTGCTTAGCAGTTTTCTTATATCCGTGCTCTTTTAATTTTATCACAATGTTTTTAAACATTTCACGATGTCGTAATGTCTTTTTCTCCATTTGTTTCATAATATCTACATCTACACATATTTCTAAAAATAATTTGGTCTCATAATTTTCCCAACCACATTTTAAATTAGCACTATGTTCATATTCCATTTCTAAATTATGTTTAAATTAATTAAAACTATTTTTTTATCACAAATTCACATCACAATTTCAATTTGAAACAATATCAAATGTCAAAATATCCAGTCTACTTCACTACGCTAGTGTTCACGCGGCACGGATTTGCAAATCCACTACACTTCACTCCTCACATTTTGACTGGAGTTGATAATCCAATCCGCACTACATTTTTCGGTGTTCACGTGGTGAATCTCCAAATCCAGTCCACTCCACTCCGCACCACGTGAACAAGATATTTGTTAAATGTCTAAAAATAAAAAAATTAATTTTAAGCAACAGTTTTCACATTCTTCAATTCTGAAAAAAAAAGTTTTAGTTAACGAAAAATTGTGAAATTATTTTGTAACCTGGGATTCTTGTGCTGAAATGTGAGATAGGGTTTTTTAAAGGCAGCCAAAATTAGAAGTTTTACAGTTAATTACAGTTTTTCATCAAACATTTATGTAAAAATCTCCACACAGCTTTTAGTCACAAATATCATAGACAAGTTCCAAAAGATCCTCCAAATTTATGTACATAAGAATCCTTAACCTAGGTTAAGAAATTTCAAAGTTCCAATCAATATGAAAAAAAACCTAGCTCAATTAAACAATGTTAAATTCCTTAAATGCGTACCAATTCATGTTAGCATCCCAATTTACACTGAGGTTTCAAATAGGACGAAATATTAATCAAAAAACAATTAAAACTTGACCATGTTTGGTTAAGAAAGGGCCAAGTTCCATTGAGAATGGTCTAATTACTGAACTGTATATTAAATTTACGTTAAATTATAATCAAGTTAAACATACCAAATTTAAAATTTTTTGGTTAAGGGATGGCCAAGTTACATTGAGCATGACCAAATTCCTGGGACTCTTGGAAAATTCATGTTCAAATGCAAATCACATTCAGTAATTTGATTAAGATCAATCAAGAAATGACCGAGTTTTTAATAAAAATTTATGGAAACAATTATTTGAAAATGTGTTTAAAAATCCCAATTCTTTCGAGATTTTTGAAGATTTCAACTAACTCGGGATTTTAGAATGCGGGATTTTGCAAATCGCAGGATATTGAAAAGCAGGATTTCCAAAGCAAGGTTTTATAGCGAAGGATTTTGAAAAATGGGTATTTCATAATACTAGGATTTGCTAATCTGGGCTTTTGACTAGTTCTATTTACATACGTTGTACTGACTGGAACCCGGTTATTTCGGGCACCCGCTGGCTTGTCAAAACGAGCTTTTAATAATAAAGATTTCAAAAAGCGGGATTTTGAAAACGAGACTTTTAAATTCGTGCTTTTGAAAATCGGGATTTTTATTTTGGGCGGAAGCGCGAAAGATGACAAACAACCACGACCTGAAACCTCGAAGCAACACTCAAGATTCGGTTATAAATATGACTACGTTGCCCATTTTTATGTTTATAAATATTACTACTTAAAACCGGAATATATATAGGTCATTAGGCACATAAAAAATTTCAACATATTGTTTTAACTTGCAAATAATTCAGATTGAATAATTCTTTTCGACGAATTGCAGCTCACGAATAAAATAAAATATGAAATTTAAAACCTCAAACCAAAGAGTAAAAACAATTTACGAGAACAGCATACGTACCAAACAACCTCCGGATCTAAAATTCACGAGGAAACTTATCAAATATACATAAATGCACAAGCTTTTTTGTGTTAAGCTTTTTTTTTTGGCTTGTTACATTTTTATAAAATCTTTTTTTTTTTGTTATTTATATTTTTTAATTTAATAACAACAACAATGACACAAAAAAAAATTGAAAGCACAAAAATTTCAGTTCACTGAATTGAAATGGGAAATGCTGCTGTATGTTTTGTTACAATCCGTTAGTTTGGATGTATTTTTTTTTTTTTTTTTTTTTTGTAAAACAACAAAATACAATAATATACATATATAAACAAAAACACAAAAATTACTTTGGTTAAAATACATGAAAACAAAAAATAAAATTTAAATAAATATCAATTGTTTTGATTTATGTTTTTGTTTGGGGTAGAGAACAAACATAAAAACACGACGAATTTTGTAACAATTTTAAAAAACAACAAAAACATTTATTTCGTCGGTGCACGTTACAATTATTTTATAAATAATACTTTTTACTTCGTTGTTCATTTGAATTTTTTTAACAAACATTAAGCAAAATAAATTTATTAATTTAATAAAGCAAAATTGAAATATGCATTTAAATACACAAATAAATTTAAAATAATTAATATGGGGGTAGATTAATTTATATCACTTCAAACAATTTATTATTTATTTATAAGCTTAATTTAAATAATTACAGTTGTAACCTCTTAGTGTACTCGTGCATATCATATACATATAGTTTACAGAGCTGTGATGTATAAAGTGAATTTTTATGTACTCAAACAGTACTTGTTGATTTTAATTAAGATAATTTATTCATTTTATTACAAACGAGTGAGATTTGAGTGGATAATAAATATAAATTATTTTAATTTAAATATCGATTGATAATAATGTTTTTTGTAAAGGTGGATTTAATTAAATTATTTTGTGTAGGTGTTTTATTAAAACAGAAAATTTAATTGAAGTTTGTAAAATAACATGAAATAGAAAAATAATATTTATGCAATGTGATTTCGAAAATTTGTGGACGATTTAATTGTTAAGACATTTTTATCTTATGATAATCCTTGCTTATTTCGTAAACCGTTAAAAAAATACATAAGAAATTAAATTGTCTAATAAACAGTTCATACAACGAAATACTAAATTTGTTTTTTCTATGCTGCCTGGAGAGACATGGTGCGTCATAGTGTTAAACGCCTTAAAACAGCGTGTTTGTTAATGTTCCTTGCTGCAAATAGGATAAATATTTCAGTAAGTCCCTATAAAAATTTAAAACTAAAATAAAAATTTCAAGAACAAACATTGAAAGTTGAAGTATGTGAAGTTATCCTACTTTTTCATTACAGGAACAATAAAATCTTTCATCAGGTAATACTAATTTCATCCAAACGGAGGATTATTAAAATTGATGATCAGCACCCCATCTAATGATTTTGACAAAAATGATGATATTTGTTTGGTCAGGATTGGTCACTACCGTCTTCTCCCGAACATAACGCCTAGACGTTATGCACGAGAGTGTACAATTTTTCAGAAATATTAAAATTGAAGCAAAATATTTGAAAATAACACTTTTCGAATAGAACGCTCAGCGTTATGTTGCCATATTACTGTAATAGAGGGCTACGTAGGTTTGTTATAATTTCAAGTTGATAACATATGTAGACGATTTAGCAGATAAAAAATTAATTTATTATTAAATTATAATTAGATACGAGCAACTTAGTAAAATTAACAAACTTGAATCGTAGATTGTTACAAAAAAATTAAATAAATCATATTAAATATTCTTAAAAATTTTTTTTAAATTAGTATCGCATCCCGTTTAATTTAAAAATTACAGGTACATCTTAAATTTATCAAGTGAGTAACTTAAATATATATACTACCATTAAAATGTAGGGTACTATAAACATTAGCGGCATGATTTAATTATATTTCCAGCTTTAACCCAAAAAAAACTCTTTTAATTTAAGCAGAGTGAAATCATTTGAACCAGTTTCATTATACATACATATATATTTTGTTACTTAGTTAAAATGCAATTATGGTCCACTTCTACAACGGTAATTTTTATATTTTCCTTCCTGAGTTTTGCCTTGTCGCGTCATCATCAATCAGTTCAAATAATTCGTTTTCAATGACTCCAATGATGTCGGTAACAATTTTAAGACATAACTCGAAAAGAGAACTTGAATTTATTTCGGGCCAAAACCAGTTGCTTTTCTTAATTGTAATAATATAGGTTTCACCTTCATCTGCCAAACTAGAAAGCTTACTTAACCTTTCTTTCATATCTACATGTTCATAAATCATTTTCAATGGAGATAGATAAATTATTATTGAAAATGAATTCTTTGGTTCGATACCGCAAGTAATAAAAGCATTTATTATACGTTCTGGGTTAAATGATTCCGTCCAATTGGTAACCCATTCGGAAACCTTTTCGTAGTTAGGCACTTTTGGATTTCCAGCCTTCCTTTGCATATCCGTATATCGTTTATCGCTGCCGCTATATACTCAGATGTATTATATGAAGCGTGGAATGATCGGTTTAAGGCCACATCTAACGGTATGCAATATATTAGTGAGATTCAGCGGTATAATTTTTATAAAAACATTTTTTTTTGTATATTTTATTGTTTTTAATCGTTAAATGCGATCCCTACGAATCTATGATAAGTAGGACAGGTACTCTTAAAATACTTGTTTGCGGTCTTTTCAAAATTATATTTTTGATGTAACGTTCAAGCACATCTACACTCCACATTCCAGTTACATTTACTTCAACCAGGTACTTATTATTTGTTAATGGTATTTTTTTTATTTTTGTAAATAGCAGGTGAGGTTTAAAGATTTTACCGTCTGCTGAAATTGCGAATGTCGTGGTAAAACGTTTAGGCGAAGTGCTAGCTTTCCTTGTTATTGTACTTTTAGCGGCTTATTCGAAATACCGCGGAACTTGGTCCATGTTTATATTGTTGCCATAGGTTTGATGCAATAATATCAGATAATTCCAGTATACTACTTAGAAATTTTCAAGCTCTGGAAAAAAGTTTCTTCCGCCCTCCCTCATATAACCGTCGGAAAATTCTCGTTGATGTTGCTGGATCTTTAATGCATTGAAGCAGCTGTTTTTTAGTTGTATACCCACGAACTGTTAATGGTGTTAAGTTGTATTTGGCCACTAAAGCATGAAATCCGTAACCAGATGTGTTCGTCTTGTATTGTATATCCAATTTAAATTTGAGAGTGTACGATTTCCGTATTTGCGATATCTAAAATAATTTAATAATACACTGCAAAACTAATTTTTGTAAATCACTAGAAATTAATTAATAATTACTTACATTTTTTTTTATCTATGACACTAAGCGTTTTTTTCGGGGAAGTCGGTAGTTTTTATAGTTTGGTTACTTACGATTAAACGGTACATAAATAATGATAAACTCAAAAAAATTCCCTGCTACCGTTTTTATCAAATATTAATATTATCCTTTTATTTTCATCAGCCAAATGATTCCGATCTTTGGATTTACAAAATTATAAGTATTGGTAATTATGCCTTTTTCTACACTTCGAATGTGTGAAAATGGTGAGTTTTTCACGAATTTGTGCATTAAATCGTTTCGTAGGGATGACCAAACGAAATCAACTAGTGAGCAATCTTGAATTATATTGCTTAATAAAAAACACTGGTAAAAGTTTCCTTATAGTGACAATATTTATTTGTTTTCAGGAATGTCGATTTCGAAATTAAATTTCTTCTTCAGTTCCTTTTATACAACTATTACCACTATAAGGAAATTTTACAAGTGTTTTTCATTAAACAATTTAATTCAACTGTATAAGTGACAAAAATTAACTGTAAGGATAAACAATGGATTTCAACCATTATTGCACAAATAGTGAGCAATCCTCAATGACATTCGTTTAAACAAGTCCAGTCGTTGGATTTATAAAATTATTAGTATTGGTCAAGTTGTCAGCTTCGTATACGGTTTCAGCTTCGGTGGTGATTTATGTTTATTAATATTTGTTTTTCGCTTAATTGTAAGCTATACATGTCAACATTCTTAATTAGTTATACGGTTTAAATATCCTAGGGTGAAATTGCTTTAAAGATCCTGGGATTTGAATTGATGATTTTAAAAATAATGTGATTTGATAAAATTAGTATTACCTGATGAACATTTTTATTTTTCCTGGGATGAAAAACTAATATAACTTCACACATTTGATAATTGCATATAAAATTTACTAACGGCGGGTAATCAAGTACCGGTTAAATATTTTATACGAAAATTCGCTTTATTTTAAATTATTTTTTATTTAAGTTATTTTCTCTTCCCACCCACTCATCGAACTATCTTCTGCCCACAACGAAGTGTAAGATGACATCCATTTAAGAGGGAAGCACCCAAAAATTTTGGTCTGCAAGGCGCTTAACAGGGACAGGTACGAAGCAAATCGAAAACAGTTTCATCCTCCTATTAATCTTCGCAACTGCGATAGTAATCATTTGACGAGACTCCTATACTGCTTGCATACCTACTTACAATGTTCAGTAAAACCAACCGAGTCTGAATCTTGACAGGTTTATTATTCCAGATCTGCCTTCCTATTACGCATGATCTACTATCGGACCGTTTATTCCACTTAAAGCAGTAATTTACACAATTTGGCGATATATCAACATCTGCCCAGCTCATAAAATTAGGCAGGTTATGCCTGTTGAGCAAGTTCACCTGCCTTTTCAATCCTCGTAATCTTAAAATGCCCTGGCACCTGCATCAGGTGGATGGTGAACTGATCTGCCATCTCGTTAAGAGATGAGGAAACTAGGAAATATTGATTGACAATTATTACATTATACCTCAACCGATTAACGGTTTAGTTGATTTAAAGCAGCTTGAAAAACACAGCATTATTCCGGGAAATGAAAAGTGAGTTTCTTCACATAAAACCTCAACCCAACCTTCAAACCCATCTTTGAACCATCACGGAATAAATTAAGAACTTCGACATTGAAAATGTTTCTCTTAACTAATCCTCTCTGGTGAGAATATCAGTTCTAAACCTCTAATCATAATACGAGAACGGGATAGTATAGTCGGGAGTATTTGGGATATTCTCGTTTTTTAGAATATTTGAGTGTCCTGTATTGTGAGGAGCTGGATTTGAGCCATAAGGCTGAGCTTGCAGCCATTTTTTACCTAGGACATGAACGTGTGAGGTGAAAAGGAATCTCTAACGCTTGAGTAGATGTGCTCCTAAGAACCCCATTATAACACAAAGAGGCTGTTTGATTTATTATCACCAATAATTTTATGTTGGTCAGAATATTTAAAACTGGCCACCAAAGTTGTTACCCTATATAATAAAATTTGCTTAATAGTAAAAATATAGGGCCCATGTACAATGTAGAGCTCCAACCCCGTCTTTGACCAATGGCATTTCTGCTGCAGTAAAACGCTATTGTTGCTTCCTTTCCTCTTTCTAATAAAGTAGCTTCCCATCTTAGTCTGCTATCCGAAATGAGACCCAGATACTTCGCTTTATCAGTGAAGTGCAATTCAATGTCTTTTAAGCTAGGAGGGTCGATCGGAGGAAGTTTTTATTTCCTAGGATAATAACGAACTCAGTTTTGTATATATTCACAATTAAGCCACTTCTAATAGTCTTATTGCCGCCCCTGTGGCAAAGTGGTCAGCATGCTTGCTCCAGCGACCGGAAGTTCCGGGTTCGATTTCCGGTGGTGACAAGGAAAAAAAAATTTCACCGCTGGTTTAGGATTAATGAATTAATCACTCATTATCCGAAATGAAATATGAATATGAAAGAGAAAATAGTCATATTGAAATTAATGTCAAGCGCAAGACACCACCTGCGCAACATCATCCACATAAGACCTTAAAGCCATACCCTTCTAGGATTAATAATCATATATGAGATAAATTTCCAAGGAAGAGGGGATAATAAACCACCTTGCTGTGGACTTCAACTTTCAAGTCTGCTATTGGAGAACTTACCCAAGCTGACCTTCACGATCCCACTTTTAAGCGTTTAATGTGACAAACCCGTGAGTGACTCGTCCACACACAGAGATGAGAGTGTCTGCGTAATCGTCTCTGGTCTGACGTTTTTAAGGGTCCTCTCTATATCCAGATAAGAAAGAGACTTAGTATAAATGTCTAGATTAAGTCAATCGTTTGTTGGAGATCTACTGGTATAATATCCATCGGATCCTGCCGTCTTCTATGTTATAAAGCTATTTATAGACCACAGGTTTTTTCTTGCTTACAATGCCTACGAACCTATGTTCCTAGGCCTTTGTAGCGCAGATTCAGAGTTAACTGGAATATGTGTTTCCAGTAGTAGCTTGTAGGATTCTGCACTAGCTACGGTCCAGAAACTATCTGATCGTTGGAGAAAACTTGGAGTGGTGGGCCTAAAAGTTAGTTCTTTATGCAGCATAAATGTCTCGGAAGACTCCTGTACTTTACTGCAGCACAGCATTGTTATATTTTAATTCGTATTTATATATTTGGGGATTTCTTTGTGGCAGTCTCAGTCGTTAGCAGCATTAAATTCTTTGGACCTTCTTAAGAGCCTTGCTAATTGTTTACGAGTGTATTGAAGAACTGCGATGGTAGTTTAGATTTATTTACAGGTCTATTAGGAAGACACGCACCTTATATGGCTTTATTAGAAGCGTCGGATAGCTATTTCACTAAGACATCAAGCTATTTTGTTGAATCAGGAGAGTTTGAAACCGGTACCAATATAGAATTACTTAGAATAGTTCTATAGAATATCTAAATCGATTTTCCTCCGGTTTCTCTAGCTGGGTTTTTGATGAATTTTATCTCCAACTTAAATAGGAGATAACAGTGATTAGAAAAGGAATGATCCTTCGACACGTTTTAATTCAGTAAACACCAAAATGGTATCTCATCCTATCCGTGATTCCCCAAATTACGAGAGGGATATTCTTTAATGAGCTTCCTCATCATGAAGAAAGTAAGCTAATATTAGTCATAGAAGTTAACCATTCATCTTAATGGTAGTCGGAACTCTGTCTGAATTACTTTAATTTGATAACAAAAATATTTTCAGATTTTTTTAATCAAGAATTCAGGAACGAAACCCACCTACCTTCTTTGCGTTTAGCAGTTTATATTTAGGAGTCGTAAGTTCAAGTACCATTTAATAGTGATCCAAGATTGTTTGAGTTTAGAAGAACAACACAGGCTATTTGAAATTGTAAAATATAAAAAATACCAAATGTAAATAGAAACGCATTAAATTGGTAAGCACGCAATTTCAAAAGTGCCATCACGGAGATCTCTATAGAATGACTCTACTTAAATGGACAAAAAATGCATATCGAAGCTTTCGATTGTGCTAAACTGACGGCAAAATCACTACTTATTTGATCCATTAACATCTAAGAATTTTAAAACTTTCGTCTAGTGGATCGCAATTTTCACAAATTGTTGGAAGTTGATATAATAATTGGAGCAGATAAATTATTCAATTTGATTTTAAAAGGAAAAATCGAAACATCAAGCAAATGAATTACTCAAAAAAGTAAACTGGGATCAACCGTAGCAGAACCAACACGCAGGTAAGCAACACAACTAATGACAGATTCACTAAAGAATTTTAACGACAACTTGAACACCAATTGAGACATTTCTGGGAATTTTAGTCAATAAGTTGCCCAAATAAACATCTGCCACAAGAAAGAAGGTTCTGTGAAAAGCATTTCATCGATTTTACCAAGGCAAGTAACACTGGTCGATTTAAGATACGTCTATCATTTAAACATTTTATTCGAATAAGGCAAGGGGAACCAAGGAAAAAAAATTGCGTAAATGTGTAAAGATTTTATGGTGGATCTTAAAATATAAAACCAGTAACCAAAACTGATAAACAGACTGTGAGACTACCTACCGCACCACGGAACCATCAAAATTTCATGCAAACTTCTTAAACTAAAAGTAGTGCTTCATGGTAACACAAAAAAGCACCTTCTATAAATCATTAAATAATTATCGTGTAGTAGGCCCAACTATGCAAACAACATTTTTTCACAATAATCATGCGATTCAGGAAGTATAAGTAAGCAATCACAAGTGGCTGATTCCGCCAATTGAATGCTTATAATTTCAAGTAAATCTTAGCAAAGTACCAACAACTACAAAAGTGGAAGTTATGTCTGAGGCAAGCCGATTTTTTGGATGTCACGTCCCAAAATAAACATGTTCATTAATGCGACGCTTTCCGGTTCTTTTCATGCGGTTTCTCAGATGTTTTGCAGCATGCTTTTAGAAGAAATTGGACAGAAATTTGGTTACTATCGTCAAAAAAGTAGTACCTGTGAAACAGATTTCGTTTCCAATAATATCGTTATGAGGCGCATCACTTCTGTTGAGATTGCCTGCAACATTAAAGAGTGAATTGAACATTGATGTCGTAAAGATTCCTGCATGAACCAAACTCATCAATCGTTCTTGAATATGGATTTCTGCAGATCCTAATAAATGAAACACATTCATCGGAAATAGCACAGCGGTACATGGAGTCAAAGAATAAACCGGTTGATTACGCATCAAAGGGATTGGAAACAGATCAATTCCATACTGAATTTTATTTTATGGTGGAAGGGTCCAGAATTGCTTGTAAATTAAATCACAACCGTATAAATGTATTCTCAAATATTTACCATGTACACTCCTGAACCCGACATTATAGACAGCCTAGTAAATCGCATATATCAGGTTATAACAAAGACGTTTACATGAGTAATTAGACCGGTGTGAAGTTTTAAACATTTATCAAAAGTGTAGCCACACAAATTAACAGAAAACAAAAATGTGGATACAAAATTTAACAAAAAGTGTAAAATTACATAAAAAAATACGGAAGGGTTGAATTTGTTATTTATCCCATTAGAACTTCTTTTTACAAGAAAATTTGAAACTCGCTAGAGAGAAATTTCAAATAAGCAAAATATTACAGAATTATTGGTGTCGATTCCGTGTGCCCGTTCTATTTTTCTTTTCTATTCTTCTAAAATTTACTGTATGTGTAAGAGATTTGTTCACTCAGTGGAGTTATCTCTAGGATTATGTGTTAAGGGCCACACATCCACTAGACCCGGTTTACACTTTTCGCATTATAATTTCCAATTACAGTAGATAAAAAAAAATCTCCGAAGGTCGACAGTGATATGCAGCTTATCGCTAAAAATTTTCGAAGGTGTCCCCAAAATGCCGTTACACTGAGATTTGTGTGGCAATCTCTAAAATTAAGTGTTAATGGCCCTTATAGATCCATAAGACATAAGACCCGGTTTTCACTTTTACATGTGCACTTTTACAATTTGAATTTTGGATATCATCAACTTCAAGTATACTCAAACATATGTGATGTTGTTCTTATAATGGTTAAATGAACAAATCTCTTACACAAGACAAATAGAACTTGCACATGAAATCGACACCAATAATTCTGTAATAGTTCGCTTATTAGAAATTTCTCTCTGGTGAGCTACCAATTTTCTTGTAAAACCAAGTTCTAGTGGAACAACGAACAAACTCAACCCTTCCATAAATATTTTATGTAATTCTACACTTTTTGTATAGCTACACTTTTGATAAATGTTTTAAAACTTCTCACCGGTAGTAATTAGAGTCCATAATTTATATGTAATCATTGAGCTAGTGATTGGAAGGCCATACGTCGCCTTTTTCTCGAATAATTAAATTAAATTATAAGGGAAGTTAGCGGTAAGAACCTAAATAATAATGACCTTGAACACATTTATAATTTTTTACGAAAATTTAGCAAGAGTTTCTTAAATCAACCAGCTTAAACAATACCTTGACCAACTAAACACATAAACGTATATATAATGTTGATCCTATCCACAAATTCAAATAAAAAGTAATTTAGACAGATAAATCTTAATTCACCCTATTCCTGATCTAGCCAAGCCAGCTACAACTATATAATATATAGTCGATAAACTTAAATTTCATCCAATTTAATAAAAATACTCATGTCGTCTATTTCAAAAGGCAGACACACATACTCGGTAGATAATGGGAACGACAATTTGCCAAAACAAAATTTTTGATTCATAACTTTCCATAAAAAGCTCATTTATGTCATATATTTCCAGTCATTTAGGTTCCCCCCAGTTTTATGTGCTCTATGAGGAGAACCCTATAAAATTTATAGAGAATCAAAAAAATAATTTTTCTAAGCCAAAAACATACTCGTATAACGTATAACGTGACATTCTCGAAATTTGCATACACAAAAAATATTGTTATTAAAATCAATTGGACTTATTATGCTACGGGAAATAAATAGATATATAAATGGGTGTGTGTATGTGTGTATACCGCATGTACTATATAATATTGTTTAGTGGAAATTGACGAGAAAACATAAATGTTATATATTCAAGTTGATATGAGACCAATTTAAATACGACAACGAATTGATCTACGGGTATATGGCAGATGTAGTTTACACCCTATTAGCATAAATTGTTTTTTTTTTGGTTTTCATATTTTTTCCGATGGAAAACTTTTTGTGAGTGTATGTATATGCCATCAATCCCGTGGAGGAAAATTATACAACATAAATGTTTTGTATGTGCGATTGTTGAACAAAAAAAAAATAGAATAACATTTTTTTTTATGGATTTAAATTAAAATGAATGATATTTATAGCAATACAACATTTAACAATACAGAGCGAGTCGCGTGACTTAATGATAAGAAATTAGGTATACCGTTAAATTTTAAAGCACACCCGAATTTATATTTATATTTTCAAGTTGTTGTTGGAGGCTCGATGGTTTTCTATAAAAAACATAACTTTTGGATACAATCACGGAAGTAATTATGTAAGGATGGGCGGATTAGCACGATGTTTAATTGTTTTATGTAAGCGAAACATAAACATGGAACTAGTTGTCTTAATTTGGTTAAAATGTCAACCTCTAAAGCTAATGATTCAAATGGTGAAAATTAAATGTATTTGGCTAAACATTAACCAGCGATTCAGACTTGAAGCTAGAGAAGGAAGTCAGATATGAAAACTTTATTCAAAACGGTTGGATCATCGTCTTATATAAATTTTCATCTATCAATTGAGAAGTACTGCTCTTTGTGTTGACCTTATTCATATAAAATTTGGATTTTCCACTAGGCAAACTACATTAAAACTAAGATATCGTGGTAAATTTTCGAATCGGTTTCGTCTTCTACAGGATGCCGCCCAACATACTGTCTCGAATAGTATATGGTTGTATATGGAATCCAGGATGATTGACTATGAGGAACCATCGTGTTATTACAACCACTAGATATGGTACCCCAGCTGCACCCTATAATTTTGTTATACATAAATATACAAAATTCCGTGATCTATATAATTATGTATAAAGACAATAATTTAGTATATAATCATCAATCAGCGATTCCATACGAAAACGATCACGAGTTGTCCTAACCCCTTTAAATTTCTATGAAACTTCCCAAAAATGTTCTCTATATAAAATAACTCGACAGGTATTTTTTTATTTCCTTCTGCGGCACTGTTGTTTGAAACAGGGGCGTACGGCGTTTTACGTTTTTCGGATTTTTCTTAAAAATGATAATTTTTGGAGGCCTCTGTCGCGAGAACCACTTAACGGATTTTAACAGTTAATATCTCAAATGAAAGGGAATGAATAGGTCTATAGCGGTACAATTTTAATTTTAAAAAAATTCAATCTTAAAGAAAAAACCTGTTTTTTGGAAAATGTGATTTACCGTTATGTTGGACTTAAACAACATATCGATTTTTTCACTTTTTTTTAAAGCTTACTTATTTTGTAAGCAAATAAAAAAATAAAAAAAGAAGTGGTACCTTTTATTTTTAAAATATGATTTTTTGAATATGTCAATATCTGAATATTTTAAACGAGAATTCAAGCAAATGTATTCAAACTATTCCTCCTATTTTAATTTATTTTTTATTTTCTTTGTTTTTTTTACTTTAGTTCATTTAGAAAAAAACAATAAAAAATCAAAAAACGAAAAACAAAAAAAAATCATTTCTAAAATTAGGAATTGTCATTATCTAAAAATTGAAGAGAGCAATAATGAGAATGTCTCATCAAGCAAGGGGAATAACTATAAATTTTTGAATTTTATAAAATAAAGGCAGTCCCGCAGATATCTTTTAAAACTCTCATAAACAGCCTTAATATTTCGTGGTGAATAATGTTTATAGTTTATTATCTATTGCTTACGACAGAAATCGTACGGGAATAAATATTTTATGAAAAACATTTGCTAACAGAGATTTTATGACTCATTCTTATTGTTCATGCATACATTTTTATGGTTTACTTAAAGCAATTATCTATTGGTCAAGATAATAAATCTTAAAAATGAAGGTGTGCAAATGGTAATAAACTTTCTTGTCAGCATGTGGATAACCTCCTTTTTACTTTTTATTATCTCGCCAACTGTACTTGGTTATATATCTGAACGTTTTATTGCCTGACAATTAGAAATCGCAGCAGGCAAATTCATTTGGGTTTCAGACCAAAATCGGTTTCGTATAAATATGCTAGTTTTGTAAATTATTTGTCATTCGTATCGTAGAGTTTGAAGTACATTTTAAAAAAGTGAAAACAAAAAATATTCAGTATGAAAGTTAAGTGTGTAAAGTGCCAACTACATAAAGACAAATCGTCCAGCCGAAAAGTGAATAATTATATAATTGAGAAAGCTAATCTACAAGGTATTACCATGAATAAAGAAAAGATAATTTGCAATGCTTGTTATCTTGAAATTTATAAAAGTGGATCAAGTAGTGATAATAATAAACTCTTTGGTTCACCAAATATTAATTTGGATCGAGAATGTTCACCTGCATATCTTCGTCTATAAGTTCATCAAATGAGGAGCAATTCATTAATCCGGATATATCATCATTCAACGGTACTTTAAAATCAATTCACGATTCTCCGTTAGTACATAAGAAAATGAGAAGTGAAAATTATAAACAACAAAAATTTAAAGAAGTTACAGCGAAAATTTCTGAACAAATATTTAGGCTTCCGTGCAGTTCTGAGCATGCTGTCGCTGACGTATCAGGTGATAGTATTGAAATAATTTAACAGTTACGAGAAAAATATGATATTTCTACAACAACAAATGAAAAGTATATGGTTTTAACATCGGTTCCACAAAGCTGTCCTGTCCGGAAAATTCAAGATGAGTTCGGTGTGTCTTATTATATGGCAAATAGAGCCAAACAGATTCAAAAAGAAAAAGGTATCATGTCAACACCGAACACCAAATTGGGATCAACAATACTAAATCAGGAAATCGCATTATTGGTGCAGAAATTTTATGAAGATGACGATATAAGTCGGGTGTGCCCTGGGAAACGAGATTTCAAGACCATGTCATCAGATGGGGTTATTGAAACAAAGCAGCGTAGGCTGGTTCTTTGTAATTTGAAGGAGGCTCATTAAATATTTAAACAAAAATATCCAAATACAAAAATTGGATTTTCTTGTTTTGCTGCACTTCGTCCAGGGCACTGCGTATTAGCGAACTCTAGCGGTACACATAGTATTTGTGTCTGCATATATCATCAAAATATTAAACTTATGTTTAATAAAATAAAATCTATGAACCTTTTATCACACGAAGAAGGAAGTTATCAAGTTCTTATTTCGCAGATTATATGCACTACTCCAAACACATCATGCCATTTAAACGAATGTACAGCCTGCCCGGGACTGGACAGTATTCGAGAGGAATTATCTGAAAAATTTCTACAAAATTGTATAGATGAAATAACATTCAAACAAAAGACGCAAGTAGATCGATGCAGTATGGAAACTATAACCATATCACCATTGGGTTTCACAGATAAACTCGGTGAACAACTGCATAATTATGGACTTAGAAGATTAACTAAAATATAGAAAATCAATTGCAGCAACTGACGAATGTATTGTTATATGTGACTTTTCGGAGAACTATTCATTTGTAATTCAGGATGCCGTTCAAGGATTTCATTGGTCCAATGCCCAATGTACAATACATCCATTTGCAGTGTATTATAAAAACGGAGAAAGCGGCCATACGATTAAAGACGATAGTAGTTTGGAATTCACAAGCTTGATAGCTATATCTGAGGCAACTAAACATAATCATGTAGCTGTGAGATTGTTTATTAATGGCCTAGTTAATTTCTTAAAGGAAAAATTACGGCACGTTAGAAAAAAAATTGTTTCTTTTGCGATGGAACCGGGGCTCAGTACAAAAACAAAATGAATTTCTACAATCTATGCAATTTCAAGCAGGACTTCGGTATGGAAGCAGAATGGCATTTTTTTACAACTTGCCACGGCCTTGCGATGCATTAGGAGGAGTTCTCAAGAGGAATGCTGCTAGAGCGAGTTTACAAAATCCTTTTGAAAACCAAATAACTACGCCACGTGAACTTTATTCATGTGCTATCGAAAAAGAATCAAAAGTAAACTATCTATTTTTTACTACTACAGATTATGATACAATGGAAAAGCAATTAAAAAATAGATATGGCTCAGTAAACAAATAGCAGGAACTCAAAAATATCATAGTTTTTGTCCACATAATAAGACATCTTTAGATATTAGGAAGTTTTCATTTTGTACAAGAAACAAACTTTTTGATATTGAGTAATAAAGATTATATTAATAATTAATTTATGGTTTTATTGCATTGCAAAAAGTGTTTGAATTGAGGAATTAAAATATAAAAATAAAATAAAATCTGTAATGAAATTATCGAAGGAACAGTTTGAATAGAATTTCTTCAATTTTGGTTTAAAATATTCAGATCTTGACCTATTCAAAAAATCATATTTTAAAAATGAAAGGTAACACTCCTTTTTTTATTTTTCTATTTGCTTATACTTTTGTGAGTTTTAGTAATATATACATATTGATGATAATCAGCTGAGGTTGTTAAGCGGGATCATTATTATCATTACGGCGATCAACAAACCATCAACTTTGTTGATGCATATAAACTTTATATTGTAAATAAAATTAATTATATTAATAATTATCCTAAAATCTTGAGAATCTTGAGTTTTTAATTAATAAAAGTGAATACAAATTGTGTGGTGTGGTTTTTCCTTTTTACTCTGGAGTCAGAAACAATAATATAGTGTTTGTTAGTGGTATCTGAAAACATACTACAGCCAACTGTACCAACGGGTACCACTACAGAACAGAACTTATTAAAGTCATAAATAAATTGAGAAATCACTACGAAATATGGTAAACATTTGTGTATTGGAAGTGGCGGCTTCCGCATTAGCCTTAAACTCAACAGTTCAGGGTATGATGAGTTTTGGTTAAATAGGGCAGTTTTTACTATTTACATTTATATACTATACTTTTACATAATTCTAATAAGTTATATTTATAGCCTTAGGAATCAAGTGTGGTGTATTCGAGATTTATGTACATTAGTGGAAACGGAAATTAGGGTGTTGGCAACAGTTCGTGTGAAGCAGTTTTTTGTTAAAAATGGTCGTTTCCATGTAGGTTTCTGAGGAGGTTTTCTTTTTTTTTGCAAATATTTTGAACATATGTATATTGAACATATATTTGACAAAAATGACTAAAAACTAAAAGATTTCTATTTAAATTTACAACAATATCGGTCCACAATATATTTCCTAAATTATAGCGGTAATGACGATTTTGTACATAATCCTATTTTAGATAAAAAAAATCGACCTCTCTCAAGCGCATACAAATTGACCGATCATCACTGTAATAATCATAAAAAAAATTTTATCTTGAAATATTTGATGATTTGTTATTCGCTATATCACCGAAGTAAAAAACTACTAGCTTTAAAAAAATCTCTGTGTTTCTCTGACTGTGTGTAAGTATGTGCGTGGCGTCATGCATAGACCAAGTTCGACTACATTCCAGACAAATTAGCCCAGTAGCGGTGAAATTTCAGTTTTTGCCACGATTTGGGAAATTCCTAATGTTTTTGACTGAAATCGAAGTACTTATAATTCCCACCGACCAATTGCCAAATGTTAATGTATTTCCAGATTGACCGAACGCCAAAATGTGTAAATAAAGATAATAATATTGATATAATAAAATAAAGATAATAATATTGATATGGATGATTCTTTATTTGTTATTTTCAGCAGGAAGATATTCAGCTGCAAAAAAGAAATAACATACTTTTGGAAAAATAATAGAAAATTAAATTCTAAAGAAATAATAAATAGAAAGTTAATAAAAAAATATTTAAACAAAAAGTACGAAAATGTAAATTTCATTAGTCCTCATAATAAAGGACTAGGAGCCTCTTTAGTGTAAACTTGCTTGTGCTGTAATCGAATAATTCGTAATGCGTGTCTGTATGTTATGTTGGGTGCAGCTGAAGCACCCTCAATTGACGCACGAGGGTTGAAATTTGAAATGTATACGCTCGAGTGAAGCTTGGGACTGATATATTGCAAAAAATAGACTCTTCAACAATGCTTATCAATTATTTTCTAAATGTAAATGGTTTGATAACGATAACTCATCAATTTTTATCTAACGTATTACTTTGCAACTATGATGTCATTTGTTTAAATGAAACTAATCTGGATGATACATTTTTGATAGTGAACTATTTTGTAATGATTATACTGTTAATAGGAAAGACCGTGTTTTAACAATATTTCCTGATAAATCTAGTGGTGGGGGTTGTTTAATTGCAGTAAAGTCAAAATTTGATTCATTTCGTGTTTGTTCATGGGAGAAATTTAGTGAAAAAGTACGGATCTGTCTAAAATTCAATAACAACAATTTGTTCATAAATGTTCCATATTTTTACCCTTAAGTAACTTCTGATGAATATACAATTTTTTTTAAACATTTAAGTATGATTTATTAAACTTATCAAAATCATCTTATAAATTTCTAATTTTGGGTGATTTTAATTTACCTATATTATTTTGGCTATCAGGTGTAAATAATTTTAATTTTAGAGTCAGATCCAAGTTTAATTTTTGAAATTAAATCACGATCATTAATTGATTGTAAGAATTTTACAGATATTAAACAATTTAATTCGGTTATTAATTTCAATAATAACAATGTGGATTTGGAATTATCTAACATTTGTTCGTCGTTAATCAAGGTTTCGCAAAGTTAAGATCCTTTAACTATTGTTGATCGTCATCATATCCTGCTCTTGAGATTTTGTTAAAAATACCAGACATCCGTTACATTAATGAAATACGTGACAAAATTTATGATTTTACAAACTGTAATTGTCACAAATCTCGCCTATTAATAATTCATATGTTGATCTTTTACTGGTCAGATTTTACACAAAAATTTATGATATTATTGAAACTAATGTTAAATCTTTTTATTCTAGTAATAGTAAGTATCTTCCGTGGTTTTCTCTGAAAATTATAACATTTATTCAAATAACAGACATTGTCAGAGTTAAATATACAAAAAACCAATGATATAGATTATTACCATATGTTCACAGTGTTAAAGACCAAAAGCTTAATTAAATTTGCTTTCGATAAATATTTAAATAATGTGGAAAAGAATATTAGTTTAAATCCAAAAGGTTTCCAAAAGGTTAACCCTTTTCACCACCATTACTTGACATTCAAGCTTGTATACTTTAAATATCAAACTATGTGCCCGATGGTATTCCCTCAATGTCATTTAAAAATGTAGCACAATAACTAACCTATACGTTAAAGATTATTTTTGATCATTCACTGAGTAATAATTTGTTCCCATTACGTTGGAAATAGGATTGCCAACTGGCCGGTTTTGAACCGGCCTGACCGATTTTCACGGCCATAAGCCGGTCACCGGTCGTGCAGGTGACCGGTAGAACAAATTACCGGTTTTCAATTCAAATTCAGAGTGTCGATTTTGTACCAAAAATTAGAGCGCGAGCTGGAGAGATGAACAATAATTTTGTGTACATATACTGCGTATAATATACAATTTTATATTGGTATTGTCTTTTCCTCTCATGTGTCATTTTGTTTGACAATTTTTCAAAAGAAAGTAGCAAAATAATAAGTTCCGGTTGAACCGGTTGAATATTTTTGATGATGACGTATACTTCACCACTTCTATTCGCTTGCTTTTGAGTAGTGGAACCAATTGTTTGCTATGTGATTTTATTTTTTATTTTCAAATATTTAAACAATACGAAACCGCATTTGACACATCAATTAAAAAAAAATATAAACAAAATAACGCGCATGCGCTCAAGCAAACCAATACTAATAAATTTGTCACTACTATGTTTTTCCGGTTTGCTCACCTCGCGCTGTCGTTTTTGGTACAAAATCGACAATCAGGAGACCCGCGTTCAAACGTGTAGCTAACCAATTTTTGGCCTATTTTTTCGATCTACTACTTTTAAACACCAAATTTTTGTAATGTGGTCGAAAACGATTTATTTTCATAATCGTGTCTAATTTCGTTTCACTGTTTATGTCAAAATTTATAACGCGCGAGCTGTTTTCTTATAAACCTGTAAAGTGATTTCCTCTTATTTTTTTAGCTGCTTAAATTAATAGTTAGTAGTATTAGTATGTGTGATTCAAGTTCTTCGAGCAACAAGCAAGGAGAAAAAACACCACCGAAAAAAATTGGAAATCGAGAAATGTTGTATTTAATAACAAATGGTTGGAAACACCGGAATTTACGGAATAGCTCATCACAGTTTTAGAAGATGTCAATCGGCCAAAGTATAAGGTATGTAACAAAACATTCCTTGTTAAATATGGTGGTTTGAAAGCGGTACGACCTCATCACGACACTAAAGCACATAGAACAAATTTGATAGCTGAAAAACAAAAACGTATTATTTCCTCTTATTTTGTGACAACAAATTCGGTTCAAAAAGATGAGTTAATGGCCACTGAATTATGAACGATTTACCATGGTATTAAACATCATCACAGTTATCTGTCAATTAAGTGTGGTATAGTAAGTTAAAAAATAGTCACTTTCCGGATTAAGAAAAAGCTAAGAAAATTAGGTTGGGAGGAACAAAAATTGCAAGTATTGTTCAAAATGTACTCGCCCTACATTCGGTTGAAATTATGTTAAATAAATTAACGAATTCATTCCAGTCACATCTTCCATATAGTGTCGCTACAGATGCCTCCAATAAAGGTAACAGGAAAATTTTCCCGGTAGCCATAAAATTCAATGACGTTCAGTGCGAAGAGAGTAGAGGAATTAAAGTATTTTTTCGCATTGTGCAACGAAGAATAAGATGTTATTTTCCGACAAGTAAGTACGGTTATCAATATTGAAGGAAAACAGTTTGCATATACGCTTCAAAAAATTATGGAAAACATCTTTCCTATTTCAAGTTGTAATAATAGCTAATGCGTACGTAGAAAGATGTTTCAGTTTAATGTGGAATGTTTGGAGGAATGACCGCAATAGACTGATACTCGAAAATGTAGCGGCAGTATTAATGGATTTAGAAAACTGAAAGCTCCCTTGCTCCGAATTAAAAGATTTTTTTAAAAATAATAAAATGTACTGAAGCAGCAAAGCCGTAAAAAAATATAAATTCAAAAAAATAAACGAAAATAGATATAACGATAAGACCGAAATAAAAATGCAATACTTAATGTTTTTTTTTTTTTGATGTACAAATATACGAGTAGTATGAAGTATTAGGAGTTCTAATAAATGTATTTATAATTTTATATTGAATTATTAAAAATAAAAATGTATGTTTTTGTTGTAACCTTTATTTTTATTGTTTTTTTTTACCACTGGCTGGTCGGCGCATTTTAGAAAGTTTGCAACGCTAGGAGGAAATCAGCAAGAATCACTCCAGTTTATAAATCGGAATTTAAGTCTGATATAAAAATTTATCGACCGATATAAATTTTAAATACGTGCAGTAAAATATTTGAACGAATTCATCATATTTAAATAAGTGATCATATTTATAATCACATTTCGATAAAACAACATGGGTTTTCCTATCCATTTCTAATTTATCCAATCATTTTTCAAATTTTGTCCTTAAGGTTGCTAAATTCACGTTAATTAAACCAAAATCCTACTATTTTATTCGAATCATGGAGCATTTTGATATTTCAATTTATAAAAATAATTTAATGTTGTACTCACCAATTGTTCGTTGGCAAAGACACCATAACTTATATTTTAATGATCTTGATCAGTTTTCGTTTCAGTATCATCTTATAAAAAACTTATTCTTAATAATTTATATAATTCCACTTTATAATTTTTATTGTTAATGTTTTACTTGTATCTTTTAATATGTTTTACATATATAATTGTTATGTATTGTTTATTATATATGTCAGTAGGTACATGCTTTAATTTTATTTTTTATGTTTTAAAATTATTAATTCACATTTTATCCATCTATTTTACTCAGAGCTTATTGTAATAGTATAATATCTATAATTAGCTAATTGAATTGAACAAATAAATAAATAAAATGCGACGCTATTAAGAACGTTAATATTGGTAAGCTTTTAACGTTTGGAGTACGGTAGGAACCTAAATATGTCTGCTCACGGCAGTCTACGAAATGAAGAAAAATACGTTGGAATGATTCAATGCGTTTTATGTAGATATTGTTGTATGGAGACATTGTTAATTTTTTTTTATACATTTTAGACGGCGTACAACGGAGTTCTTAATAATGCGCTCAACGTTATTTATGGATATAATAAATAATATTAGCGCCAAAACTAAATGATACTTGACAATAAATCGACGATATTTTATGTAAGACTTCACCCAGAGCATGAAATGTACTGGAAAACCAAAGTCTGTAAGTTTGAGATTAATGATGCCACGGGAATCCTTATCAAAGGTTTTACTGAAATGTGTTGTGGCGACATCAACCCAATTCGAGTGATGTATGTTCAACTAGGTTTGATGTAGTGGATCAACCTCTTAAAAAGCCGTGCTGAATATCAGAGAATCAGAGGTCTGCTTTGAAAGCAGGGTGTATCATATAAAAAACTCTCAAACAGTTTGGGAATGCAGAACAACTCCGTAATCAGCTTTTACTTAGTAATACCAGAATTGCAGCTTTACTTGTGAATGGTAATGTTGAATGAATCTTATTAGGGAAAATTCAAGAAAAAATTTATTTTTTTAAAAAGTATTGTAGGCGGTTGAGTCAAATGGCCACCAAATATTTTTGCAATAACTTCTGGCAAGCCATCTGAATCAAACTAAAAATTATCAAAAAGATTGTTCATTTTCCTGATAACTGTGTTAGAAACGAAGTCAATATATACTCGGAACCACCACTAGCACCAAACTGTGCAAACATATCCGCAATATTTTTGTAGTCGTTAGAACGATTATCCTCCTATTTCAAAGTTGTCGTTTCTTAAAAAATAGCCAAAATCCGTTTGGGTTCAGAATGATATTAGCTTGCATCAGGTTTATGTAATAGAACCAGAAGTTCATCTTAGACGCGTTCAAATTATCTAAAAAGCTAACAACATCAATAAGTAGCTGGTACGTTTCAATCAGACTTCTCGGACGCAGATAGGCAAATATAATGAAAATAATTTTTCCGTGTCTTTTTTTTGTCAATTTGCCTACATTACAGCTCGATGTTGTTAATTCTAGGAATAATAAATTCAAACCATTCGAAGTTAGAATGAACTGCAATAAGAACTCATTTGAATACGATTCGGCAGTGTTCACAGTTCCGTCTTTACGAGAAACAGTAAAATCTGATGTGAAGTACTCATTGTTATTAAAGTCAACATTTAAGTTAGTTTTCGTTAAAAAAACCATTTTTGGGAAGTGATTAGGATGTCAGACACACATTTATACGTTAAACCTTCTTATATCACTTAATGTGATTATTTTGGGGTGGGAATAAAAATTGTCATGACTGGCCCCTTATATTAAGTCATAAACTGTAACATCTGAAATTCTAATAGATATAACGCTTGATTGAACATTAAGATATCTTGTAATTTCAGTTATAAATATTTCACAACCTAGTCAAGCTTAATGTATAGATAAATTATTAAATGATGAGTTGATTAGGCTATAACCTACAAAAACACTTAAAGATAAACTTCCTTTATGTTATTTGCAAATAATACATAAAAACCTTTATTGTTATTTTATTTTCCGTTTAAGCTTTTAACAAAATGTAAATAAATATTTCCTATAGACAATAAACAAAAGAACTTTATGAAAATTAGTTCCGTTCCGAAAATAAAAATAAAAATATTTTCCAATTCTAATTTCCAAATAATATTCTAGTGAATCATACCCATATCCGGATCATTAATCAACGTAGTATCAAAGCTAGATAATTTTTTTCTGTTGGTTACACTTAATCAGACCAGAAATAACCTCATTTAATTTAAAGATGATCATGCCCAAAACTGTATTACAGAATATAAAAATTCAATTTTGCTTGGTATAGTGCTATATTAGCTATATTATATTATGTATATAGTGTTGAAAAACCACAATCTTTATCTAATCCGGAAGAACCTTTTATCAAATTGAAGAAACAAAAATAATTTTATTCAGTGAATAAAATACCCGAATCAAAAATTCTTTCGATAATATAAACGACTCAATTACCGTTTTATATTTTTTGATATCTATTAAAGCTTGAATGTTATTTATGTCTTTAAAAAACAGAAAATGTTTTGTTCTGCAGATACACATCGACCAGAAACGAAAAACAAAAAAACAATAAGAATTCTCCACAGACGATATAGCTTAACCATAAAATTTATATTTACTTCCGCCTTTTCATTTGTTTTTCTTTACTTGATACTTTATTCAACGATTATTTTTTTATCAATTTCCATTTTCATGTTTTTATTTATGATTTTCTTTGTTTGTAAAAAAAAATACAAAATTCTTGAAAATTTTTTGCCGGTTTGGTGGTTATAAATTTTATTTATATTTGTTTGGTGTTACCACCAAAACCGTAACCTTTCGCTTTATAACTCTCGTACACAATATACATAGATATTTTAATTATTATTCCGTTGTAATTCGGAAAAATAATCAAAATTTATTTAGAGTGTTTTTCCTAGCAATAAAAACCCACAAAACAACAAAAATTCGATTTCCTATTATTTTTTAGGTGACGTGCGGCGCGCTCGAAAAGAAATTCGCGTATCTGAATTATATACTGTGGACGATTTAATGTGTTTTTTGGGTTACAATCAAATGGAAATTTTAATTTAATATTTTATTTTTTAAACGTTTTTGGATAGTTTAAATTTCCGTTTTAATATTTTGGTGGAATGTTCACGATTATATTAGTCGGTGTAGGTAGCTAAACACTTAAAATTAACAATCACTTTTCTTAATCGTATTGTTATAACCCATAAAAAAATAATCCAGTTGAGTAAGCTAATTTTCTGATTCATTACCTGCACTGTTCTTTCGCAACGTATGTTAATATTCTGATATGCATGAGCTCCGATTAACATGGTTGAATCATCTTATATGTAGTTTCAACTATCAACATTTCTCCATAGAACGATTTTTAAAACATCGGATATCATGCAGAAGAAGAATTTCTTTATTATTGTAACACAAAAGTTCATATTTCTAACAGACCCAACATTGTTGTAAAATATGGCATTAATTTGAAGTTTTGACTTAAAGGTGACAAATGTGTAAGAATCACAACAATCAGTTTCGAACAGATGATTTTATTGATTTGAAAAAATCAGTCTTCTCATCAGGTCGCGACAACTGATGTTGTTGTGGCATTAACTATTTGGATAGAGTGAGGATTGATCAAATGGTTTGACTAGTACGCAGACTAGGACTTTGTTTAAGGCGTAAAGGAACATCGTTCCGTTAACCTTAAAAATATTTGATCAGCTTCGCATGACAAATTGGAAATGATACACCACGAGGGCATTTCAAACCTGGTGCACACTTTACCCAAGAGAATGTTAGCTCGAAGCTAAGGTTCTTGATATCTTCATTTCATTTTTTTTAAATAATTCATTATTTAATAATTAATTTATTTAATTTCTTTAGTTTATGTTATTTATTTAATTTAGTTAATTTTTTTTATTTATTGAATATATTTAATTCCATTAATTTCTTTAATTTATTTAATTTGTTTAATTTCTTTAATTTTCTGTAATTTAGTTAATTTATTTAATTCCTCTAATTTCGTTAATTTATTCAATTTATTTAATATATTTAATTGATTTAATCAATTTAATTTAATTAATTTATTTGAATTATTTAATTTATTTAACTTATTTAAATTGTTTAATTTAATTAAATTTTTTAAATGTTTTAATTTTTTAATTTATTTAATTTGTTATTTAACTTATTAATTTAAATAAATGATTTTATTTCTTTAATTTAGTTAATTTCTTAAGTTTTCGTTATTTATTTAATTAAGTTAATTTCTTCATTTTATTTAATTTATTGAATATATTTAATTACCGAAAAGAATGTTAGCTTGAAGCTAAGGTTCTTTATACCTTCATTTAATTTTTTTTAAATAATTCATTATTTAATTTATGTAATTTATTCATTTATTTAATAAATTTAATTTATCTAATTTCATTAATTTCATTAGTTTCTTTAATTTTTTTAATTTCTTCAATTTCTTTAATTTCATTAATTTCTTTAATTTCTTTAATTTTTTTAATTACTTTAATTTTTTTATTTATTAATTTTCTTTAATTTTTTTAATTTCTTTAATTTTCTTTAATTTCTTTAGTTTCTTTCATTGCTTTAATTTAGTTAATTTCTTTAATTTCTTTAGTTTTTGTTATTTATTTAATTTGTTTTCTTTCTTTAGTTTTCTGTAATTTCATTAATTTATTTAATATATTTAATTGATTTATTTAATTTAATTTAATTAATTTTTTTGAATTATTTAACTTATTTAAATTGTTTAATTTAATTAAATTTTTTAAATGTTTTAATTTTTTAATTTATTTAATTTGTTATTTAACTTATTAATTTATATAAATGATTTTATTTTTTAATTTAGTTAATTTTTTAAATTTCTTTAGTTTTCATTATTTATTTAATTTAGTTAATTTCTTTATTTTATTTTATTTATTGAATATATTTAATTTATTTAATTACCCAAAAGAATGTTAGCTTGAAGTTAGTTTCTTTATTTTTTTTTAATTTCTTTAATTTCTTTAGTTGCTTTCATTTCTTTAATTTTGTTAATTTCTTTAATTTAGTTAATTTCTTTAGTTTTTGTTATTTATTTAATTAATTTAATTTTTTTAATTTATTGAATATATTTAATTTATTTAATTTGTTTAAATTGTTTAATTTCTTTAGTTTTCTGTAATTTAATTAATTTATTTAATTTCTCTAATTTCGTTAATTTATTTAAAATATTTAATTGATTTAATTAATTTTATTTAATTAATTTATTTGAATTATTTAATTTATTTAACTTATTTAAATTGTTTAATTTAATTAAATTTTTTAAATGTTTTAATTTTTTAATTTATTTAATTTGTTATTTAACTTATTAATTTATATAAATGATTTTATTTCTTTAATTTAGTGAATTTTTTTAATTTCCTTAGTTTTCGTTATTTATTTAATTTAGTTTATTTCTTTATTTTATTTAAATTATTGTTAATATATAAAATATATTTAATTTATTTAATTACCCCAAAGAATGTTAGGTTGAAGCTAAGTTTCTTTATACCTTCATTTAATTTTTTTTAAATAATTCATTATTTAATTTATTCATTTATTAAATATATTTAATTTATTTAATTTCATTAATTTCTTTAATTTCTTTAATTTGTTTAATGTCTTTAATTTTTTTAATTTCTTCAATTTTTTTGATTTTTTAATTTCTTTAATTTTTTTAATTTTTTTAATTTCTTTAGTTTCTTTAATTTCTTTAATTCTTCAATTTCGTTAATTTCTTTAGTTTAGTTAATTTATTTCATTTCTTTAGATTTTATTATTTATTTAATTTAGCTAATTTATTTTATTTATTTAATTTATTTTATTTATTTATTTTTTTTAATTAACTTTATTTATTTAACTTATTTTATTTATTTAATTTCATTAAATTGTTTAATTTGTTTAATTTCTTTAGTTTCTGTAATTTATTTAATTTCTCTAATTTCGTTAATTAATTTAATATAATTAAACAATTTAATTAATTTAATTTAATTAGTTTATTTGAATTATTTAATTTATTTAACTTATTTAATTTATTTAATTTAATTTATTTTTTAAATTTTTTTAAATTTTTTAATTGTTTAATTTTTTAATTTATTTAATTTGTTTAAGTTATTTACTTTATTTAAATTATTTTATTTCTTTAATTTCGTTAATTTCTTCAATTTATCTAATACCATTAGTTTCTTTAATCACTGTAATTTATGTAATTTATTAAATTTATTTAATTTCTGTAATTTATTTAATTTATTCAATTTATTTAATTCATTAAACTTATTTAATTTATTTAATTTATTTAATTTATTTAATTTATTTAATTTATTTAATTTATTTAATTTATTTAATTTATTTAATTTATTTAATTTATTTAATTTATTTAATTTATTCAATTTATTTAATTTATTTAATTCATTAAATTTATTTAATTTTTTTAATTTATTTAATTTAATTAATTTATTTAATTTATTTAATTTTTTTAATTTATTTAATTTATTTAATTTATTTGACATATTTGATTTATTTAATTTATTTAATTTATTTTATTTATTTAATTTATTTAATTTATTTTATTTATTTAATTTATTTAATTTATTTAATTTATTTAATTTATTTAATTTATTTAATTTATTTAATTTATTTAATTTATTTAATTTACTTAATTTATTTAATTTATTTATTTAATTTATTTGATTTTATAATTCATTTAAATTATTTAATTTATTTAAGATATTTAAGTTATTTAACTCATTTAATTTATATGATTTGTTTAATTTACTTATTTTTATTTTATTTTTTATTTTTATTTATTTAGTTTGTTTAAATTGTTTTATTTAATAAAGCAATACTTTTCTAAAATCGTTAAAACGGTGGAAAACTTTAAATTAGATTTCAACAAAATATTTGACAACCAGTTGAACAAATAAGCCAAGTTTTGTGATTCGAACTTGCAATTGGATACAATTTTTGAATCGATATTACAAATATTGGAGTTTGGCACGTTTTATTTTACCTGTAAGTTATACGAAATTAAATCGGATTTTGTGGAATGGAAAACATCGAACATAACAAATTGTTTGTATGGTTTGTTTACCATTTTTCGAAATATAATTTTATTTAACAATTCACAGTTGAAGTCACAGATGAGTATCGAACTAACTAAATAACAAACAATTGACAACAGGGAAAATTACTAAACATATTGTATAAAAAAGTCGACCCCTCAAATTCAATTGGAACGCTTTCGGGATGCATGATGCCTATCATAAAAATAATTTTTATGCCTGTCATAAAAGTAGTAAAATGACACATTAAACCACCATCCACAAATAGTCTATTTTTAAAATAGGATCAAATATTTATGCTGATTAATAAAATATAATCAATTCTACATAAACTCTTAACTTAAAAAAAAGTTTTAGATTGAAATAACATCCACTTCTTAAAATAATTGTCTTATTTTCCATGCCCAGTTATCATTTGTGGTATCAAATTCCTTTAAGAATAATAAATCATGCTACTGACGTGTAAATTAATAGTCTTTGTATAATTGTTTATAAAACCACTTCCATTTAGGTTTAGAAAACAATTTAAAGCAAAATCTTTAATAATCCTGCAAAATCTATCTCGCCCGATTCATTGCATTCACCCAACGCACGTTGCCTAGCATACAAAAAACGAAATCCCTAATCACATGTTAGCTGTGTGGTTGATGCTTAAAAATATTTTTTTTTTATAATTCCATCGTTTATATCCCTTTATCAACCAAGAAAACAAAAAAATTGGCTCAGTTTTAGTCCAACCCACACAAATGTGTGAGTAAAAAACCATAGTATGTAATGGCGTTGTTGATAAAAAATTTCGCGTTATTTGTAGTAAAACCAACACAATTGTGGGTAACGATATTGTGTTTTTTTCGGACGAATACAAGTTAAAAAGGAATTCACAAATGTGTAAGTTGGTTCAAAAAACATACAAAACTAAATTTTTGACATGGTACTTTTGCCCTACTCGCACAATTGTGTTAGTAAATCACTAAAGGGATATTATTTTCTTCGATCGCTTCAAATTCACAACAAAAAATATTTTATTCTACTCCTTTTGTCGACGACAGGAAAGATGAGTAAGAATATGTGTATATATTGTATATATGAAAAGGAAAAGAAAATAGGAATTATAAATATTTGACAGGATATTGAGATGACGCCACTTTGGTTTGACTTGTATATTTTTATTTTCCTCTACTCATATTATACACGTAAAAGGATTTTCTTTTATATACTCCACAAAGCATAAAGAAGGGGAAAAGTTTTAAGGCGGATAACACACACACAATAAAAAATAAACTTTATATTTTGAATAGATTGATTGATTATATCTTATTTTGGTGGCATACGTTTTTGTTGCTGGTTTACATGTGCGTGCGTATGTGTTGCTTGCTATCTTAAGATAACGATAAAAATATATACAAGAGATTTAATATAGATTTAACTTAGTAAGAAGAAAATCTACCTTATATTGAATTTATGTATAAATTGTTGTGTGTGCTCCTTTGGTTTTATTGGCTGCTTCTGTATCGTTTTTAAAATTTAACTTAAAATAAATAAAAAGCTTAAGACAGAATATAAATTATTTTTGTTCATATAAGAATATAATATAGAACTCCTTGGAAGATTGAATATATAAATAAATAAATAAAATTAAACAATTTTACATTAAAAAAAAATTAAATATGTGTTTTCGTACGGAGCCCCAAACCATAGAGAAACAATAAATTTATATTTAATATTTATTTACTTAAAATGTCTTTTGAATGTCGTATCGTTCTCATACAACAACAGTACCCACAAAAAAGACTAAAATATCATAATAAATTCTATTATTTTTATCGATTTACAATTAAAATGAAATTAGGAAGAAAAAAAATTGAAAATAAATTAGAAATTTAATATTATTTACAGTATTCATATTTATTTAGACTTATTTTGTTTTGGGTCAATTCGTTTTTGCTTATTGTTTTGAATTCATTTGGGTTTTGTCGTGATCCCGCACTTAAAAACAATAAATAAAATATAAATTGTTTTATTAAATTGTTTGCTTTAGTAATGAATTTATTTTGTATTTACATTAACATTTTCGGCTTATGAGTATTGTAGTGTTTTGTTAAGAAATTCGGCCGTTTGATTAAATTCGAATAGTTATTTTCAAAATAGAAATCCTCACGATAAGTTGCCTATAGATTATTAACATAAAACCTTCACGACTAACTTGTAATGCATTTGCACTAATTCTGGGAAATTTAAGTGCACGACGCCCTATTTGACATTTATTTATTTATTGCCAATTATTGCGCTTGTTCCTGGTGGCACAACCCTTGGTCTTCGTCATCGGGACGTAACTTTTTCGCTCGAGCAAGAATCTCCTAGTTTATTTCATTGATACATAATTCACAGTTCACGGTAACTATTCAAGTTGTATTTTTGTGTCAAAGCTAATTGTTAGACTTTTGTCCCTCAAATTTGGTTATGGGAAAAAATAGCTCCCCATTACACTTAGTTTCAAAAATACTTATACAAGTTTCAGTAGATTTGAAAAATATAATTTAAACAAAAATGATATAAAAATGGGTTGGGCGTAAAACACCGTATTTTAAAATCTAGTTTTCAAAATTCCCTTTTCAAAATTACGTTTTCAAAATCCAGTATTTCGAAATTCCTTATTTCAAAATCCTCTATTAAAATATTATAAAATTCCATACTGGTGGCATTAAGTGTGTCAGTTCGTAGCAAATTATGAAAAAAATTGGACAAATAGGTTGGATGGGGTTTGCAATAATTTTTGAGAGAAGTTCTGGAATAAGGCTTACTGGACTTCAACTCAGCCATTACTTAATCGATTATGATAGAATTGAGTACGTTGGGTGAAAATATGATTATAAAATTATTTTTAGAAGTAGTTCTGGAATGTGGCCATCTAGGTTGAAACTCAGCTATTTCTCATTTGGAGTCTACACTTCCCTAACAGCTCTTTCATCACGACATCACGAATTAAAAGACCTTTCAGCGTTTTCACAAAATTTGGCATTTGGAAACTGAACAATTAGTACTGGTTAATAAGATCACATTAAGTGCCGGTTCAGGTGGAACTCTGTAGATCATGATTACTAAAATCAACGTTAATTTTATTTCAAAAAGTTCATAATTTTTATTTCGTACTTATTGCTAACTTTTGAAAGACCACTCCACAAAAAAGGGTTAGTTAATACATTAATCGGAATTTGAGAAACACCTACTTGTTTCTAGGTTACGCTCAAAATAATTTATTCCGCTTTTGAACTTTGTTTTCGTATATTCCGTTATACCGATCTACTAAGGTATTACACAAATAATTATAGAAAACTATCTCCAGTATATGATATAGGAAAGTATCTGGTAATATAGGGCACTACTTTTATTTATGTGTATGACTGGTGCCAGAAAATTTAAATTGTCCCTGGATAAATCACAATACAATAAGCGGTATTGTATTGGAGCAAACTATCTGCTTGTCTTGATATATTCACAAATCTCTTTGAAATGAAAATAGGATTATCAAAGATAATTTACTTTTCCAAAACTGAACGAACAGTACATGCCACTATAGTGCTATTTCTCTCAGGTTCCATTTCAATTTTTGCCATAATCAAAATTTAATATGGATATTTTAAACTTTTAGCCGACTTCTATTCCAGGTGGTAACATTCCAAAACTTCTTCCAAAAATCGTTTTATAATTCCATTTCCATCCAACATATCCAATCCCAACCTAAACGGTTAAAAATGGCTGAGTTCCTTCTCACCAGGCCATATTCAAGAAGTTCTCCTAAAAATAGTTTTTAAACCTAATTTCCATCCAACATGTCCCTTTTCTTAATGATTGGCCAAACCATGACACTTTTAATATCAACAGGGATTTAAAATATTACTCCCTATAAAAATATTTAGTAGAGATAGGCTACAAGGTGAAAATAATCAATATTGGTCTAAGGCCGTCCTAATTTCTTAGTCCTATTTTGTGACTAGAATATCTGTGTTAGTCGTTTACCTCATATCCAAAACTCGCAAGCCACGATGACAAATGAGTCACAACCACTTTTTTGTTGCGAAATGTTATTTATCATGAATTGCGGATTCGAGTTCGTCTTAAGTACCTCCGACCTTTATTTATAGGAAAAGTGAATCATTCTGCAATGCAATGTCTATGTTAACGTTTTTGCAGCGATGAAGTATTTGGTTTTTTTGAGATTGAACTAAAAAGAAATTTGTTAAAATGTTTGTTCATAGCAAGACCTTCGAATATGCGCCGATATGCGGATTATTTTGACATCCAAACACCGCTGTCTTTAAATTCATAAGAATGGTAAAATTATATTGAACACCTTTACAGTTTATACAAATAGCACTGCAACTGACACATATAAAGTACATAGGATAGGGTTCTGCATGAAATAGCTCGTCGGGCAAATAACCTCCACGGCTTTAGTGGCACATACGCACTATTTTGACGAAATTCTCTATCAGCATTTTGCATAAATGTGGTCGAGTTTCGTTGATACAGCATTGAAATTTCCCCTTCAATGCACGGATGGATGTGAGCTTGTTTACTTAGACCTTTAATTTGAAATGGCCTCCTTGAAAATCCATCATAGACATAAATTCAATGGTGTTAAATCACATGATCTAAGGGGCCAATTTTGATCACCGAAACAACAGAGTACAAGAGCAGGAAATTAAATTGTTTCATGGGCTGTATGGCATGCCACATCGCCTTGTTGAAGCCACATGTTGTCCTTATCAATAGCATTCAATTTAGCCAGGATCAGTAACGACAATCATATGTGGGTTCTCTGAACCCTAAATGTGGCAATTTTTACGATTAACGAAGCCATCAATGTGAAAATGAGCGTCATCGATTAGGATGAATTTGCTCAAAAATCAGCATTCAAACTTTCATTATTTTTGAAATATTGTTCAACAATAAAAACGCGTTGTTCTTCCGTATAGTGCTGTATTACTGTACTGATTTCTTTTTTTAATTGCAAACACTAAATTAATTATAATTTTCTACATTAATTAAAATATTGCGTAAATTTTGGGACGCCCTTTACATATGTAGTGTTTTTAATTACATCAGAGGGTTCATCATTCTCCGTAAAATCTGCAAATATTTCAAATAGAAAAATCGCAATATCCGAGTGTGTCAATCTAAGCTGCTTTGATAAAAATCAACATCTTTCAATAATGACGGTAACTCTAAATATCTAGATATAAAAAATGTATCTAGATATTTTTGAAGATTTACCATTCGCTATATACAACTCGTATATATTGCTTAATACACAAAAAGTAAATTTTAGATTAAATGCAGACTAAATGTCTTTGAGCTCGCTATAGTCTAGACTGATTGACTGATCGGAGTTAAACTTTATACTCAAAGTTTTTCCATAAACTGAGTGATCCCAGCGATACTTTACTTAACTCAGTTAATCGGAAGTGGCAGCTTCCTTAGGAGCCTGTCGTTTTTTTTTGAACTAAAATATTCTAAATTAATTTTGCAATCGATCCATTTCAGATTTTAAAATATTAAGCGGGCCAAGTAAATTGGCCATAAATTGGGAGATAAATTAGCGAGTTTTTGGTAAAAATCGGCTTTATGAAAACGGCAGCTTCCAAAGGAGTTTTTAGATTTTTCACAAACAGTTTGAGAATTTGATAAAAATTAGTTTACCTCATTTTTGAATTTTTGTCGAAAGCGACGAATTTTGACAAAAAAAAAAACTTAATTTTGCTGCCGTAGTTTCCATTGTAGTTAATATAGTATTGCTGAACAAGTTTTTGAAGCTACACAAATTAAAATTGATTAAATTGTTTACAATTTAAAATTAGCTTCTTTTTTTTAAATAATACATATTTTATCATTTTCGACCAGCAAGTGATCATTCAAGTGTTTTCAGTTTCCAGTTGTCTCGTACTGTTTTAATTTTTTTTGGAATTGTTGTGATTGGTTTGATGAACCTAATTATTGATTATGCTCGGCTACAGTTGATTTGTGGATCTCATTAGTTACGGCATTATCATGTTATTTTGGAGCGTTCTTCTAAAGTTTTTGAAGTCTGGCCAATGTGTTTGCTTTCGCAGCTTGTTGATACAATCTGGGATATGTCAGATTTAAAATGAGGTGGAATCACATCTTTACCGTTGCAGACTTGTATGCTAGTATGGCTACTTTTTGTAACTAGGTCAACGTTTATTTTTTTAAATTTTACCCAGTTTGTTCGTGATAGCTGGGTAAACGGGTATAAACTTATTCTTATGTTGTTGCTCGCTTCTGTTTGTCAAAGATGGTTCGAATGAACTGAATATCAAAACCATTAATCCATGCAGTTTTTTTGGTGTAAGTTAATTCCTTTTAAAGCTTATTCTACGGCATGGAAACGTTGGATAGACGGAGTTCCAGATGAAACGCAGCCTTTTAATGGGCTTACCGTGTGGAAAGGTTTTCGGTAGAGTTCAAATTCAAAATTATCCTCGCTAACGGCAAAACAGCTTTTATCTCTTCCTCACAGGTGTATTTTATCGTCAGATACTTTTCGTTGAGTATTTTGATCGTATCATTCAAGCTGGATTTTTTATTGCTGCGAAAACATCATCTACATATATAAACCATATGCAGGGAAATGTATGCAACGGGCTGGGCTGATGGAGCTATAAATTTTACCTCTAACATTAAAGAAACTTTGGTATATACACACTTCTTCCACTTTAGGGTATACATTTTTGGCGTAATGAAAATGGAATTTTGAGATTTAACAAGTCCATTTGTTTTAAGTGGGCAATACTAATAGATTTACCGTAAGTCTATTATTGTAACCTAGTTGGATTTTCGTAAAACAACAACAGTGTACTTCGTCTTAGATTTACTGGTGCACATCTAACATCATATTGTCAACCGTTCTAACTAAAATACATTAAATAAAATAATTCACTCATATTTCGGAGTATACATTTTGAATTGTGCAATTAATTTTTGCTGAATAAAATACAGACAGTGGAACCCAGCCGAACAAATCAACCCATTATAATTTGAAAATGCAACGAGGTGACCGGTGACAATATAAAAATTTATCGTAACATGTGGTATACATTAACTGATGAGTTTATTTTACATGACAAATACAATTAAATTAAGATTTTGGTTACATGAATAATAAAGTTTTATGAAATAATCATTAGAATACGTGCATTCTTTACAAAAATAATATTCACCAATTCATTAAATTAAATTATGCACTGAATACGAAACTTGCCCCAAAACCATATCGAAAAAGGCACTGATGTTATAAAATAAGCCAAGTAAATAACTTTAAATTCCTTACAATAAAAAACCTACTTCCTAAATTAACTTATCATAAACGAGTGCTTTTATCTGTGTAAAAACTTTAATGGCAGGAATTGAATGAAAAAAAAATCCGCTCAAGTACAATAAAATTATCAAATCCAACGAACCGCATCACATCTCATTTTATTCCATTCTTCTCCAACATTTTTTTTCGAGTTTTGTATTCAAATACTAAAAAATTTTCAAACTGTCCCCAAAAACTTTATTCATTTTATAGTTATTTGGGAAAAGTTTTTTTTTTCTCTCGGTACCAAACAAAAAGAAAACATCACATAAAATTTTTCACTTCATTGAATACTTTTTTACACACGATCATCATGCCAGATTCAATTCACTGAATAAAATAAAATAAAAAGCTGAAAAATTTGAGTTTTCATTCCTTCATGTTGGCAAAATTTTATTTAAAAAAAAAAATGCTTAACTATTTTTTATTAAGCGTACACATATTATATACATTATGTACATATACCCTCTCAAAGTAATAATAATAATAATAAGAAAACAAAACTTTTGACATTTTTGTTTGTGTATGTATGAGTGTGTGTTATCGAAAATGAAATGAAAAAAAAAATACTTTATTTTTTATAATGGAAAAGTATGGCTAAAGTTTGTGTAATTCCTGAAAAGCTCATGCACACAAAAAAAAATGAAAAACTTTAAATCGAGTGTTTTAAAATTATTATTATGCCTTCGAAAAGTAGAAAAGAATACTAAAGTACAAAAATGAAGAAAAGTATACCAGAAAATAAAGATTGGGTTCGAAAAAAATTTGAAACTTAATATTTTTTTTTGTTCTGCGTTGCGCTTTGCAGAGGCTATGGGTTTCAAAAACAAAAACTCGGGAGTTATGTATAAAACAAAACGTAGTATGAAAATTATAAATTTTACTTAAAGTTTTCTTTTCATTTTTCGTTGTTATTGAACCATTTTCTTTTGTACTTAAAATTTGTTTTTCTCTCGATAATTTTTCCTTAATTAAGTTAAATAATCTTAGGGTTATTAAAAAATAATTCTACTCATTTTTGGTTAATGTTTTCTTCACCAGAAATGTTTAATTTCAGCATATTAGTATGTTGGTATATGGTAAGTTGCACATCAATAGAACCGTGGTGTCTTAACCTTAATCTGTGAATAGTATAGCCAACAAATTGTAGGTAAATTTGTGCATAGTTTATTATAGCAATTTGAGGATTTTGCTAGTAAATGTTCAATAAGATGAAAGTTAATCGATTTATAAATCAATCGTGCTTATTCCAAATTACAAAAATCAATTTTAGTTTAATTTATTGAGTAAAGTATAATCATGAAAAATTTGGATCTCTAAATTTTTGCAGCTTTACCATTTCAACATTTTATATTTAATTTACAACAATTATGGCACAGTTATTTTTTTTTTAAATTTTCACAGGAGGTGATTATTTTTGACATAAAACTCATACCAAAAAACAAGAAACTTCATACCAAAGCTTTTTTTTTAAATTAGAAGATCCTAGTAAATTTTGACTAATAAAGTAGCTGTCAGTTTTTTTTTTTTGCTATCTAATATTTAATTTAAGTCCCTATGGAACACCGAGCGTCGCTAGTTCCATGTTGGGAGGGGGCTATATATACTTATGGTAGAACTATTACACGTATGGGTAAAAGTTATACCATAAGCATACAACCATAGACATCTTCCGGTTAATCGACTCCAAAGTAAAATATGTCATATGTTGTATCTGTGTGTGTATGTTTCATAATCGCATAACCTCAAACCGTAGTTGTCGGATTTTTTGTAAAATAACAAAATATATTTCCGAAAACCAATTTTTCAAAATAAAAAGAAAACTAATTTTGGCAAAAAAAAATTAATTTAATCAAAAATCGTTATTTTGATTAAATTTTAGTAAGATGATATGGACAAATTTTGTTACCAGTTTAGTTTAAAATCTGTTTGGCTTTAATAGTTTTTCGTACATCATTTAAATTACAAAATATGTGTAAAAACCGAAAACTTATAAATTTTATTTATCAAAAAACTTCATTTCCACTTAACTACCTGAAAATCAATATCAACTACTTTTTATTCGAAAATTAATTTACAGTATTTTTGTTCTTACTAAGATTTTTATAAATGCTATGTCTGCTATTTGCAAAAAATATTTTTAATTTAGAATTGAATTGTGTTTGATAGATTTGAAACAAATCTACCTACCGTACACCGATTTTTAATGAATTTATCTGTCATTTAGAACTTAAGTATGAAGTTTGTGCTGATCACTTAACCTGTTTTTAACAGTTTACAAAAATAAAAATTTATTATAAAAATCGTTTTTTTCGTTATTTATTACAAAATTTAATTTAGAATCCCTTTGCTCTTAATCGATTTTTTCGCAGATGCTATATGAGGCGTTGAGAAGGAAAGTGGTCCAACCGCAATATTTAACTTTTACAGAATATTGATTTCAAAATTTTGGGAAAATTTAGTTTGAGCTGGTGACCGTAGTTTTTTCCCTTATAACTTATGGGCAAGTAATGAATAATGGTTTTTGTATGCAACAACAACAATTTAATTAAATGTTCCTTTAAATATGAGTAAACTTCAATAAACTTATCAAAATTGAAATTTTGTGGGTTGGACCACTTTGCTTCTCAACGCCTCATATATATAAAAATAAATAAAAATTCCTGTGAAAGGTTTAACTTTCAGTGTGCTGATTTCCGACGAATTTCACTAGGACCCCATAACTTCAATTGGTTGAGCAATGGCCTATTTCTATGCAATTCAAAGAACCCGTAGTTTTATGTCAATCAAATTTGATATTTTTTTAAAACCAACCGAGTTCCATACTTTTAGTTTGAAAAAAGCTTTCAATTCATCTAATTCGCAAGCCGCAACATAAACTAAACCGAATCACTTGCAGACAAATTTTATGAAACCATGAGCCATTGCAGTCTTTTCAGGATAGTCACAAATGTCCTATCAATTTTTTTTCCCAAATCACTTGATTCGTTTTTTTAAACAAGGACCCAGAACTTATTTAAGAGGGTCCTTTACTGAAATAAATTTTAATTTTGAAGCTAAACTAAAATATAAAATAGGCACATGTCAATCATACTACAATTTTTGCCTAGTAGTGGTTAATATGTATAAATACTTTTGATCTCTTGTTTTGTTTAAAAACGAAACACAAAGCAGTATGCATGTATTGAAAGTAAATAATTTGAAGTATATTAGTGCATTCATGTCCTAATTTTCATGGAAATGTTTTTATTAATAAAAAAATCTCGCGTAAACACACAATGCATTAATAATGCGTGTATCAGCAACGCATGACGGGGATAGAAAAGTGAACAAAATGCGTAAGCAAAATAAATAAAATTTAGTAAAAATAAAATTTATTGTCATATATCCTTCATACATTTTTACCTTTATAATTCGATCTCTATTGGTGTTGTAAACTTGCATATTGTAAATTGTAACTTTTGATGTAGCAATGATATCAAGATGGCTCCCAGAATTTATTACAATATACATAATTACAATTCAGTGATTACATGAAAAGCACCCCTATGAATTGCCTAAGCGAAAATTGCAACCCAAAACAGTTATTATCATCAACCAGTCAATGAAATCTTAGACCACATCAATCAGATTAGAAGGAATTGGCCTCAGATAATATAGACCTCAGATTCAGATATGTACAAAAATGTCGATTTTAGTGCGTTCAATTATTTATTACACCAGAACGTCACCAGAAATTGCATCAAATGTTTGCCTTCGATGTGTAACTATTTTTACGCTCACGATAGAAAAGCCCCATACCATAAATTAATCTGTGACGATTGATATGATTAATTCAGTATTGTGCGTCAACACGTATTTCCGTATTGTCTCTATGTTGGTGTCAAAAATAGCGTAGACACTTGTTTGTTGAGTAGACAATGTCGAGAATTGACAGGATTTGTAGATAATATGTAGACAATGTAGATTATTACTTGTTTGTTATTTGTATTGTATTTCTGTAGGAAAGATGACGACCTTTTAGTTTTCCAGTTTAAATTGGGTTTTATTTATATTTTGTCAGTTAAAGTTCAATTTTTGTTAAACAAATAGGTGAGATTGATAATTTTGGTCAACCGATGTCTTTAATATTTGTACAACCATAAGCGATTTTCAAGCTTAAACTTGGCTATGGTTTCGCAATACTAAATGCCGTCTGTCATGAACATTTTCGAAACAAATGCTTCATTTATGATTTTAGCATTCAGTTTTGAGGAACCTAGTTGAGGTACTAAAAACTTATAGCGTAACTGAGTTTTATTGATTGTTTACTGTTTTGGTTGTACTTTGATCAAAATTGAATATAAAAAAGATGTTTCTTACAGATAATGTAATTTTCCAGACTAAAATTGTCTGAAATCTGTGATGATGATCTTGTCATTAAAGAGTATACAGTGGTTTTTTTTAATGTAGGTGATATCAATTTTGCTCGGGTTAGCTCAGGATTACATTTGACCCAAAGATTCACCAATTGATTATCAATCGACGTTTGTGTTTCCTGATTCTTTTTCAATGGAGTTATCTTTCTTGAAATTGGAGACGAGTGGCTGGCATAGATAGATAAAACAACAACAACTTCATCACTAAAGTCAAGCAACCTTTGCTTGGAATAATTCAAGATTATGGGTGACCACTTGGGAACATCATAGAAAAAAGTAAATAATGAAATGGAATGAAACCTCCTCCCTACTTATCTCCCCCTCCCATCTTCCAGTCATTATACAAAAGAAGTATGCTCAGAAGCCCTGTAGGCTGGCTAGGATCAATCATTCATTGATCCGTGTTCAAAAAGATTACGAAAAGCCATATTAGAGTAAATAATGTTACATGCTTTACCGTTTTATTGCGTGTTAATGATGTTGAACATTGTAAAGGGTCTTTCAATAGGGACGCTCAAAATTTGTTGGGTTATAGCAGCCATGTTGTTAGATATTGTCAAATCAGTTGTGAATTGGTAGAAGTATATGGTTAATTGCCGCAAAGATGCGGCCAGTTCCTGCACTTCCCTTCCACCATTTAATACTCCCAAGGATAGGCCCTATTTATAACCGATTTTTATCGTGTAAACGATTTTAAATTTTTTTTAAATTTGCTCATTCAACGATTTCGCTTCGTAACATCAACATTAGTGTGATTCATTACCATATCATATTTTCAATGTGACGAAAGAATGAATTCCATCTTGATATGATTTGTTTGATTATAAAGAAATAATAGAATTTTGATAATATTTTTTCTACTTTGATTTTTGATTGTAATTGTGTTATTGTGATTGTTTCGTATATTGGTCGCGACTGGATGAGGAAGCGGTTTTTTTTCAAATTAATAATCTCATTCGTTCGGAACTGATTGTTGTGATTCTTACACATTTTCCATCAATAAGTTAAAAATCAAATTTTGATATCAAGATTTAATGAAATATAATTTTCGACATTAGCCGTGTTTCATGTCACCCATTGATCCGGATCAATTCAAATTTTATATGGAAAACCTGATCCAAGTTTTATTTTAGATCACAAATTTTGATTTGAAATTTAGCAAATGGCTTTGTGTTGTTTCATGAAATATGAACTGAACCGAATCAGATCAACCATCAAGAAACACAGCTATTGCCTATACATTCTCTTGTCAACGCCATTTTCCTAATTTTCTACATACATTGTCTACACGTGTAGAATATTAATTATTTACGCGGTATAGACAATACGACACAACGCTGACGATGATCTGATCGAATAAGATTGATTTATGAGCTTCGGTAGTAGCTCAAATACCTACATATACACCAAATCCAATATAGAAATATTTAAATTCTTACTGTATAAATGTTTGGAGTTCATGCTAACGGGTAGCAGTACAAAAACTAAAATTATCGCTAATTATTTCAGCTCATAAATAGTACCTATCACTATTCAAAATAATATATTTAGAGGTAAGGCTCCAAAGAAGCTAAAAATTATTCAATTGGAGAGCTCAAAAACTCATAAATAGTTCATAGTTCAGCCTTGTTTTTTTTCTTGCGTGGTTCCCAGGCTAAGTAGCTCAACAAACTTAAAAATTCTCGTGCCCTTTTAAAATCAATTTCTCTTATAGGTATATATGTACATTGTACATACATCGGCATTACAATTTATGTATATAAATAATAATGCCTTATAAAATAATAAATTAGTGCATAAAAAATATTTTATAGTGATCTTAAATATCAAAGCACGTACATAATAAATAAAAATATACATAATGTGTATCAAAAATTACATCGTTATCTCCTTTGAGTGTGTGTCTTTATTGATTTGATTTTTTTTAAATCGAATCGAAACACAAATCACACAACATAATAAATCACACAACATAATAATATATTCTACATGTAGAAGAACATTAGTATTCTTTGTAAAAAAAGCTGTGTTGGTTTTGATTGAATAATCATAAATATAAAACACTGCCAAAATTCATTCTTTGTGTATAATTATTTACACATATACAAACATTTGATTCCCTTCATGTCCACGCGCATTGCAAACGAGAATTAGCCATCAATCAGAAATTTGCTGAACTTATTTTCATGAAAAATTTTGATAAACTATTTTTATTTTTATAATTTATATATTAAAATTGAAAAATATTTAGAAGAGAAGAAAACTACGCACGAGATTAAGAATACTAGTTGATCCGTGTGAAAAATTTTTTTGTCTACTGTTGTGTTACATTCCTATCGAACCTACACAATTTGTCCAAGTTTGGGGACTAATAAAAAATTAAAAACTAATTAACAAAAAATTAACAGAAATTTTGGAAAAACTGGAAAAAGTGGGCACGAGTTTTACATGTTATCTTATGAATATAAAAAAATTCTACTAGAAAATGTTCACACAAGTGCTTATTGAACCTGCACAAGATACCATTACTTTGGTACAAGACCCTCTTAAGGGGACATACCACCTTCAAAATTGAAGAAAAAAAAAATTTCAAAGTTTTTTTTTTAGTGGAATAAAAAAAAGTGCTTTAATAAAACTTTCCATTGACATTTTATTTAACAGAAATTACAAAAACAATTTTTTTAGATTTTTTCTAGTCAAAGGTCATCTGCTACAAGGGTTAAGAAAGATAAGAACCGTCTGATTAAAAAAAAACTGGGTTTTATTCGGAAAAAAAATGGTTCAAAAATAAAAAAATGGCGGCATATTTTCGAAAATGCAGCTTTTTCGTCCCCTCAAATTAGTTGTAACTCAAAAAATTTAAAGCCGATTTTTCCTTCCGTAGTTCATTCTGAGCAGAAATATATGTAGATCAACGTGTTAAAATTTTAGAACGATTGGGTAAGTAGTTTTTTTCTCAATCTTGCACGCCAACTTGAAAAACGTAATTTCGAGATAACTGCGTTTAAAGTTCGTCATTTCGGGATAACCGCGTATAAAACGATTTTGGCGCGCTTCGCTATAAATAAAATAAATTTTTTTTTGAGATTTTCATGTTAAAAAAAAATTAAAATCATGTTTTTAAACATTCATTCTAACATATTCTATCATAAAAAAATTCGATTTTTTGAAAATTTGAAGGTGTTATGTCGCCTTTAGAAACTCCTAAAAAAAATTTCAATATTCTTAGACTCGAAAATCCATTTTATAAAAATCATTCGACTCCAACCAATATAAATGAATTTCAAAAATTTGGTCTCATCAAAATCTATTTAGGGCATTTGGAAACCTTTATCACTGCAGGAATCCGGTCCACACCAAAGAACCCAAGTTCAAAACAGTTATGAGATTGTAAAGGCTACTAATCAATATCGCTACTCAAACCAACCATTATTTTAAAAAATACGCGCTCACTGCAACCATACAATATGACCATTATGCAAAAAACACAACCGCGATATGATGACACAAAACCGCGTGACTTAGTGAATCATCACACATCGTACAAAATATCCCTCAACAATATACAACGTCAAGTAACATGATGCAACATCACGGAACATGGTGCAATATAACGCAACATGATGCATTATCTGAAATTATACAGCAATATCCCACAACATGGTGCATCATAAAACCATAATGTTCAACATCACAACATGTTGCAACATAAAACGAGTACTAACAAATTTATTTTCCAGAAATCATAACTCCTTGTAATCAATGCCTTGCATTAGAAAACCTTGTCCCGCAAAATGTTATCCAAATCGTTCGAGCGAATTAAAATGCAAAAACAGTTCCCACGCGAACATGACGCAACTTAATGAAACATCACACAACATCCCTAAACATATTCTACATCTTACAACCTAGTGCAACATCTCACAACACATTGCGACAAAACGCACTATCGTGCTTCATGGTGCAACATCATTCAATATGAAGCAACATTACGCAAAATGAAGCAACATTACGCAAAATAGTACAACATACCAGTCCATCCATAGAATTCCTTGTAATCGTTTCATGGCATTGAAAAATCCTGTTCCGCAAAATTTCATCAACAGCGTTAAAGCCAAATAAAATGTTAAAAACAGGCTCCACTGACACCTGAAAATCCCCCTTCCCCACCAATTTCTATCCAAATAGTTAAAGCCAAATTTTTGTTCAAATAAATGGGGCTCATGCCCCACCTAAGGAACTCCTACACGGATTTACCCAAAATAAGAACCCATCGCAATTAATTCCTATATCATCATAAATGGGTTATTACCGCATTGAGTTGAAAAATTAAATTTAAAATCAATTTTTATCAAAATCGATCAAACATTAATAACTAATGAAACTCCTAAAGAAAACTCCTAATGAAATAAATACCCATTGCAAACGACTCCTGGTACTCGAAAACGCTCCTACAGTAATTTTATAAAAATTACAAAACGTGTGTTACAAAAAAAAACTATAGTTTTACCGTATAAAATATCTATCATTCGACCCTCTAAACGAATTTTCCTGAAATCGGGACGACGATTTTTGAACAATCCCAATCGATTTCTGGCCAAAAAACACTCCTCTTCTCCAATTTTTCCGAAATTTCGAAAAAGAGTTTCTAAATTAACCAACCGAGTTCCATAATATTCGTTTGAGAAAGTCTTTCGTTCCATCAAATTTGCATTTTTATCATTAATCTGAGATCAATCCTCTTTGATTGTGGAGTGACATAATTTATTCTGTTTTGATACAAGCCGCAACATAACAGCTAAGCCACAGCACATCTAAACAAATTTTCCAAAGTCATGATACATTGCAGTCGTTTCCTGATACTCGAAAATACCCTCTCTCCATTTTTTTTCAATATTGTTCGGGCTGTTTTTTAATTAACGCGAACTCTATTTGAAAACCTTTTAAACTAAACGCAGTCGATCGCAATCGAGACCTGAAAATCCCCCTTCTCCATCAATTGTTATCAAAATAGTTATAGCCATATTTAAATAAATAGGACTCGTGCCCCACCTAAACTCCTAAACGTATTTACCCAAAATTACGACTCATAGCAATCAATTCCTAACTTCAAAAATCTCAATTACCGCAATTTTTTCCAAAATAGATCGTGGTGAAAAAAATAGACCTGGAACCTACATTCCATCGAAAACAATTTCTGGCACTTCAAACCCCTTTACCAATTTTTATCAAAATCGTGCACAAACCAAAGAAAAAAAAATAACGGAACCCGAGATGTCAGACCCGGCTCCAACTGTTTGACTCCCTAAAAAACTTTCCTGAAATATGAACTCACCATTATCTGTTTTTGGTAATTGAAAACACTCTTTCAGCTATATGCGTGTGAAGTATGTTAGACCTCACTAGAGTAGAACTAATATTAGGAATAGTTTAGCACAAACTTCACATGCGTGTACACGCTTTCAAAGTTAAAACTAAATTTATAATAAACTATCAAACAAACAAAAAATGAGAATGTATTGGTAAAAGTAAAATAAAAATGGCTCTTAAGCGAATTTTTAAATATTTGAATCAATTTTTTATGTTTGGTAAAACATATATTTATGTATATAGGGACCCCTATAGAGGACTAGTTTTGGGTTCATAATACTATTTGCGTTAAATACTGTTCTGTTAAATGTCACGTAAAATGTTAAACAGAAAAACCTTGATTTAACAGGATAATTGGGGAGTCCAATAAATCCGATTGTCCGTTAAATCCGAATGTTTTTAAATTTAATCGACTCGACCGAATTTAAACTGCTATGGAACTCAGGCATTTCTTAGCCGATATAATGTTGGGATTTGTTATATTAGATGGAAATGGGATTCTTTGACAATTTTTAGAAGAATTTCTGGAATATGGACACCTGGGACGGAACTCGATCAATTCGTAACCGATTATGATGGGATTGGGTATATGTTGGATGGTAAAGTAATGATTTTGGAAAAAATTCTGGAATATGGCCAGCTGGGACAGATATTTTAACGATCTCGTTAAATCGGGGTCCGTTAAATCACAGGTTTATTGTATGTCGCTAAAACCGCAATTTCAAATTTTTCCATCACTTCCAAAATCAAATTCCCAAAATGCACGAGCTCCGCAACAAACTGCAGTGCTTGGATAATCATCGACTTCTTGTAATTAGCGATGGCATACGTGATTTTTAATCGTTGGCCTAATGTTTTAACAAACATTTGCAGTTCAGCTAAAGCTTGAACCCCTCTCGTTAGAGTAGAATTATTCTGAGAAAACTTCGTTAGCATACCCACCAGTAAAATTAAAAAGAATGCTTTTATTAATAAACTGGATATCACTCTATCACAAAATACTGTATGATTTGCTGAAAGGTTAAGATTAGGGCTACCGAAACTCTAAATCATTTAAAAATCTAATGCGATTCACGTTGTCAAATAAATGCTTTAAAAATCTGCGCTATATAGTTAGCATTTAAGCTTTTTTTTTAAGAAATTGAACATCTAGAGAAATAATGTGCTTTAAACCTACTTCAGAACTCGGTGAAAAACATATTAATTCTCGAAATATTCAATTTCTAAAGAAAATTCTATATTCTTTGGATGGAAAAGATTATTTACCCAATTCGAAAAATGTTTTTTTTTGTAAAGAATAATTCCAATTGGAAAACTATTCAAATATTTCTTTATTTCGCCTAAATGTCATTTTTATGTAATTTTTACCAATAAAATCACACTTTCGTTTGTTTTTGTTGGTTTAGGACTAGTTTAGGTCTAACTTCAAAAGCATCCAGCTATTTATTTTTAAATAAATCGTGCGAGCCCAAAAAGAAAAAAAGAGGGATCTTGGCTCCTCGGACGTCCCTTTGAACGGATTGTCTCGAAATTACTAGTGCGCAGAAAAAATTCTAAAAAAAGCCCAAAAGCTCTTCGTTCGAAGTTCTAATCGAACTTTCGTGGAAATCTGGAGCAATCGATTCCTGGCAAATGAAAACTCCTCTTCTATAATTTTTAATAAAATCGAGCGAATCAAAAAAAAAATTATAAATAGGTACCAGACAGCACCAGATTTCTTATAATGGAATGCGTTTCTCACTTTGTACTAGACCCAATCCAATTAAAAAACTTGGATTTTCCAGAAAATCTTGGGAACCACTGTGTGTTATATTCAAAATGTATATAGGAGAAATCTGCTTAAAAATGATTTATTCTTAGATATTTTTAAGAGATTATTACAGCTAGAATGGGTGTTTCACTTTGTGGACCCAATCTAATTAACAAAAAAAAAAAACCGGAAAATCTAGGGGAATACTGTTATAGTATAGGATATAGTTCATGTTTTTTAATAGGATTGGGTTGGGTTCAGTACACAGTTAAAACACTTGTTCCAGGTATAGTAAAATATTTATGTCTTATAAATATCAAAGGGCAAAGCAATAACCTCTTTGAAATACCTGAGGCACTAAGACGAGGCACTATTAATGCGATTTTGAGGTATACAATTTTTGAATATTACATCCAGCGTTCCTTTTTTAATTGAAATGGTGTAGTACAAAGTGAAAACACGCATTGTAGCCCTTGTATACTTTTTATAAATATCTTAGAACAAAGCACTTTTTATGCGATTTTGGAGTATACCAAATACACTGTTAAATTTAATTATAAACGTTGAGGTTGGTTTTAACACAAGTCGAAGCGAACTTCTATTTCGTACTTTCTTGTGCCATGGATGAACAGAATCATAAATCTGAAATGTACACTTGATTTCTGAAGCGAAAAATTAAACTTTGGTAAAAATTGATCTAAGTTTTAATACACAAAACTCCACCTCATTTTTTTATTTATGAATTTTTGGTAAAATATAGTTTCAAAATTTTTACACTTTATTTTGATATGTTAGCTTTCCTACGTGGTTCCAAATAGAATTACTCAAAGTTTTCGAAAAATAAATTTTAGTATAAAATATTTGAGATCTTGGACAATTTTAAATTAACATTAAAATGATAAATGGATTTTGTTAATTGGGATAATATGATTAATTTCCTTTATTATTTTGTTTCAATATAAATTCTAAAAATAAAAATTTCATTGTTCTTAATTTATAAATATTTAATTGATAATTTTACATTTTTGTGAATACGGTAATGGTTAATACCACTCAAGTCATTATTCAATTTTCAGCTCATCATTATAAAATAAAATTCTGTATCGTAAAAATTTCCCTTTTTCCATTCAACATTTAACAGAACAAAAAAATTGTATAAAGAGGGTTAACGCAAGTGAATATTATAAAACAACAAAACCAGGAAAAAAATTATTTGTTTGTAATTAAAAACGAATAAAATATTTTTTTTTTTATTAACGCTTTATTAAATTATCAGCTCTTAGCTGAATTTTATATAAACTACTCGATTCGATGCAAGTCGACTACCCTATATATTATAAACTACTGTTTGTGTATACCCTCGAGTAGAAAATTCAATTACGTTAGAAATTTTGTCACGAAATGGGGTTGAAATTCGTTATTGTGTAGTTGTTTGCGGTTTAATTTCCAACTTTCAATATTTAATTTCAGATACTAAATTATTCAAGCTTTGTTTAAGCGACGCAATATAAACGTATTATACATGACAGGTAATCATTTGTTTCTAGATAAATTGGGGTTATATATTTTGCAAATTGCTGTTCAACTGTATAAATTCAATTAGGCGCGATATATTTTGAAAAAATAAAAATATATATATATATATATATATATATATATATATATATATATATATATATATATATATATATATATATATATATATATATATATATATATATTGAAATATCATAATGATGGCGACAATTGTCATTTATGTGGCGACTAGACTTTATTGAACGGTTGAACTCATCTGTATATACCTTCATCATTTACCCTTAAGTAATTTTGTCGACGAAAAAAATAAATGGTAACATAAATATTATTATATTTTGAATCACGTTATGTAGCCTGAAAGCGTTTACGAAAAACATTGAGAGTTGACAAAATTAATATTAAAAATTTTATATTTACCAGACTTGAACTAATCAAATAAAATCAAAACCATTCAAATTCCATGTGTTTCCATTATGTCTATTTGAAAAGGACCAAGTTGTTGACTCTCAAATATAATTTTAATTCAGCTCTTATATTCACCATCTATATAGTATGATACGCTTGAAATCACTCAACACATTGAACAATTTTTAAAACGAATATTTTATAGTATTCTAACCCAAAAATATAAAAAACCCGATTCCTTTTTATTATTATTTTTTTAATTCGACTCTCTTTTTAAAATTTTATTTTCCTTTCTAAAGTACCACTTATCAATGATTACACAACTTGACATTGATATAATAATATACAGAATATACGAGAAAAAAAAATAGAAATGAAAATCTGGTGAAATTTAAATTTCATCAAAAAGGAGAAAAAAATGTTTCAATCCATTGTAGATAAGCTGAGGATTATATAAACGGAAACAAAAATCATTATAATTTAAAGTAAATATTTGGTAACAGCTTAGAAACAATAAAACAAATAACATCGACCAAATTAGACATGTACCTTTTATATACGAACCAGAAGGAACCAAAAAATAATAATAATTTTCTTAACAAGAAAATTCCCAATTGACCTATGTCTTACTTGTTCATACACAGAAAAAACGTTTTACAACCGTATAAGGCAACAACAACAAAATCAGCAAACCAAAAGCGCACGTTTAAAAAAAATTGTAATTCTGAGTGATGATAAATTGAATTCATTAATCCTGTCAAGAATTTTTTTTTTTCGTACATTCGGTATGAAAACGACTGCTTTGCGCAGAGCAAGACTGTGTACAGATTTTGTATTTTTTATAAACATTTGCAATTAGTTATAGGAAAGGGTTATAAATTTAATCCTTCTAAATCTTTCTCCATTTGTCATAACAAAAAAAATAATAAAACGTCACAAAATCTCTTTTTGTAAGATCGTTGTCACATCGTTTAAACTACTTAGGAATTATTATTATTTTTTTGTGCCCTCGTCTTCATCTTCATCGTTTTGTTATAATTTTTTTTTGTACAGTATTATTATAATAATGATAACAATAATAATAATAATAGCAACAATAAAAGGAAAAGTGATGGTAAAAAATATTTAACTTCCCTCCGATTACGTATTACGAGTATATGTCATTGTGGAGTTAAAAAACTAAATGTCTAAATTACATACGATGTACGAGTATAGCTATAGCTATGAGCTATGCACATAAATTCTGAATTGTACGACTTTATGGATTAATTTTAATCATTTGGGGAGTTAATGAGATTTTGATGCGTCTGTCTCGTTGTGATAAAATTTGTTTTATAGTTCAACATACAATGAATCATTATTTTGTGAAGGTTTTTCTGTCCCGAATGCGGTCAAATCCATTCTGCAGTATGCAAAAGAAATATTTGTTTTATTAAAGGTATTTATAATATTAGAGATTAATTATAATTTAACAAAATAATATAGAGTTGGCACGCTGCCTTTGTTACGGTACTGTGTTACATTTCCTTCTACCGAATTTTTAATTATCATACCCTCACGGCATAATCTTAGAGATAATATCTCCAACTATCTAAATATTGTATTCGTCATGCTGGCTTTTTACGATTTTCTTTATGCTTTTACAATTGGTTGGTATTCATCTCGTTCTGTTGGACCTTTTAAAGCATTAAAATTAACTCTTTCTATCCAAAGTAGGTATAGGACGGTTCCATACTCATATCAACACATATTTTACCAAAATAAACTATAATTTCATAATGGTTCAGCTATAAGCTCATCATCTAGTTACGTATGATGATATCCGAAGACCTATCATAGTATGGGTTATAATCTGTTCGTTGGGTCCGAACTTCTAATTTCTTTATTATCTAAAATTTAATATTAAGTAATTTTTTATTGTTTAGATGTCTTTGCCCTCTGCTCCTATTCTATTATAGTGCGGTAATTTAGATCTTTACACCATGCACCCTGTCTATAACGACCGATACCTCCACGGAGCTGAGCTGCAGCAACCAATCCCACTTGGGATCTAATGTCGGTAGAGGTCTGAAATTAGCCCAAAAGGTGAGGTAGCATCTAAATAAAATATTCTAGAATCACCTAGTGGATCCCAATTTAATCGAGAACTTTCTCACAAATTCTCACAATATATTAATTTATGTAAGCATCATCATTTTAAGCAGTCCGATTTAAATATATTATACTATTAGCCTTATGTTTCCAGTGGAATTCGCTGTCCTAAACACCCTGAATTCCCAATTTGATTAAAATAAACGTGTTATGTCTTATTAAGAACCTAGAAGTATCTCTAAATAAACGCATACTAGAGCCGCGGATTATAGTATTTCCCCGGAAAATTTTGGAAAACCGTACAAAATACGTTATATCGAGACATTTTACGAACACATCTAAACAGCTTTTGTTATTGTTACTGTTAAGGGCAGATTTAGGAAAAATTTCAATAACGTACAATATAATTAAATTTTGTACTCCTTCATTATTGTTCGAAATTTAGTCCTAATTATTTATTTCTAAAATACAAGATTAATAAATAGTCTATAGGATTAAAGCATTGGAAATGGCTTTTGCAGTATTTCACCAACCATCTTGTTTTCGGCTATTCTACCCCTTAAGTCTTCTTCTAATATAAACAGGCACAAGTATTTACAGGTGTGTACTTTAAACATACAATTATAAATAATTAACTTATTTCTTTTATTGTTTTTGTAACAAAAGTAATGAAAAAGTGAAGACGATCGAGTAACATATTCATTTGCCTTTACTGAAAGAATATTTTCATTCCAACGATAACAGTCCATTTAAGTTCACAAATTTACATTTTAAATTGAATTAATTGTATAACTTTTTATGTTAGGCGTGGCAGGTAATTAAATTGTTAAAGCTTGAGCTTGTTTAATTCTAAAATAAAACTATGAACTAAAATATCAAAAATTCAAATTAAGTATTAATAATATTCACAAATTTACATTTTAAATTGAATTAATTGTATAACTTTTTATGTTAGGCGTCGCAGGTAATTAAATTGTTAGAGCTTGAGCTTGTTTAATTCTAAAATAAAACTATGAACTAAAATATCAAAAATTCAAATTAATTATTAATAATATTCAAACAAATAAAGCAAAGTTATTCAACGATAAATTATTTGTGATAGTTTTCGACATAAATTTATCTTGCCACTTTATATTTTATCTTGAAAAAATTTAGAGAATGTGAATTTGCTAAACGATATCCAATATAAATCTAGACTTCTGCGATAATTTTTTTAGTAAGTAAAAGTTAACACTTTTACGCAAATTGCAACTTATCTTGGTTTTTAGTGAATAAGGGTACTGGCAAAGGTCGGAAGGGTGGGTCATGCGATTCTTGGCGTAATGTGCATATCGCTTTCTCAGCCGAAGATGATACCGGGAGTACAAAGAGCAGCCCCTTTGCAGTAAAATTTAAACATTATTCCACATCCCGGTTAGTATTGTTAAAATGCCCTCAAAATCTGTACACCATAGTTTATTACTCAGCTAGTAGCAAGAAATTACTGCTAGTAAAAGGACAACTTTTTTGAATAAAAATATGGATTTCTTAAAAACAAGCTTTCACTTTATCATTTATTTTAAACTTACATCCCTCGAGACTTAATTGTTCAAACTGAAGGGTCTATTAGTAGACGCACAACCGATTAAAATTTGAAAATAAACCAACTGTGATTATTACGCGTTGTGAAAATCCTTAGTAGAAATAGGCGCATTACCACACCTAACTCGAGCGCCTAATAAGAGACCCTCTTTAAGATGAACTGACTAACTTGATTGTAACTATAGCCACTCTCCTAGCCACGGACCAATGTAAATGCGAAAGACGGAAGAGGACGTCGGTAGCGTTAATGAACCATACATTAATTTAAAATTTTCGAAAACTCTAATCTTTCCCTTTCTTAGGAATAACTAAAACTCTAACGTTAATAAGTTATTAGTTGAAAGCATAGGTATAATACAATTAACAGCGAATGAAAGAGAGAGTGGCCGGATTAAAGTTGCTAAACCAATTTTCCGAACACGAGGAAATTCTTTAGCAAATTCCCTCTTGAGTTACTTAAGTTCATTCCATCCTCGTCGTTATATTTCTGCTTACGTCCTACAAAGATCGAGGATATAAGAAACATTTAAAGGACCTATCAACAAATATTGCGCTCTACACCCAGAAAAAAAAAAGTTTTTAATTCAATAACTTTAACTTATTGAATCGTATTTTTAGAAAATCAGCAATAAAATTTTTTAATGAATAACTTAGTTTTAAGTTTAACAAAAACATGTATTCTATCAATAAAATAAAATAGTTTTACTAATAAATACACTTATTGTAATGACAATGTATTAGTTATTAAGTCTAAACTTACTAAATTTATTGATCGGACAATGTTCGTTGTTAAAATAAACATTAGGACTTGATTAAATTACTAATTCAATAACTTAAGTTATTACATTTACAACGTGACTGTTCTCGTTAATCATTAAAATTTGCTAAAGCATTATACTTTATATGTAAGTTCAAAAATTTTCAAAATTTTTGTAGTTTGGTCACTGCAGTCTGATGAGACGACCGAATTTTTAATGCAAAGAATTCAGTGTTTCGCACTAATGGAAACATTGAATTCGAGAGTGTCATGTTGCTGTTATTGCAGCTCTAACTTGGTGGTAAACTCCATATCCAAGTTAGTGCCGCAATATCAGCAACACGACTCTGTAGAGATTTCTTTTTCAGGAAGATTATAGTCTCTACACGGGTCTTGCACCCTCTATGGGCCAATGCCCCCCATTCAAGATGGTCTTGAACATATATAGTATATATTATATATATTCAAAATAAGTTCCAATTCCAACGTCTTGTTGGTAACCTCACATCAACCTCACCCTATCATGGTAGGTACCATCATCTCCCATATTATCCAGAATATTCTTTATTATGATTAATACGCTCTTTGTAAAAATTAATAATTAAATTTTTTGGAATAATAACTAAAGAACGTCCAATTTAAAACGTCAAGTTATTGAACGGAACTAAATACTTATTGATATAACAATTATTGTGTCGATTTAAAGGTAGTAAAATCAATAACTATAAAATTGTTACGGCAATAACTTCGTTTATTGGCCAAAAACAACCTATGTTTCTTATTGATTTTGCATATGAAAATTGTTATTTCAACAACTTTTTTCTCTGAGTGTAGGGCAAAGACAGCTGTGATTAAAGCAATTGTAATTGCGTTGGCTGGTACACGACTAGCAACTTGCCTTTTTGTGCGTAGTCGTTCGAAAATATTCAAAAAAAATGTAGTGCAACAAAAGGGCTTACATTGATGTATACGAAATATAGTTCTCCAAGGATAATTAATTCAGATATTTGTAGTAATGTTAAGCTAAAGGTTACTAAAAATATCCACAAAAATACACATTTAATAGACTTTAAAGGAACACCCGTGGAATTAGTTATATATATTAATTATAACTAGTTTAGTTAATGTACTACAAAACCAATTAGGTTGACACACTATGAGGCTTAGCAAACCCTGTTTCAATAATAAAATACGGTAGCGCTATGTTTGTCCGGAATCGGTATTAAACAAATGTTATTGACAGAACTATACAGAACAACGATATTACAAGAAAACCATACAACTTTTATGATGAATTTTTTTGGTTTACATACATAGATTTATATTAAATCAAAATTATTTACTTTAAATTAAATTTTTAATTTTAAATTGGACCAATTTGAAAGTAGCTATCGCGAACTCTACTCGATTGTTTAAAAAAAACGCAGCTTTTATTTGTCATGGTATTATAATACGAACTCTACGATAACAGGAATGCACAAATCTGTATGTTGGTCCATAGCACATACAAAAATCAATTTTTGACATGATTCGTTTTCGTTACCCACACAATTGTGAAGGCCAGCAGGAAAAGGGAGATAACCTTGCCCGGCCAGTATACACAATTGTGTAAATTTTGATTACGAGAAACGAATGTGTCAGAATAGAATTATGTTTAACTTGAAGACCAATATACACATTTGTGCATACCATTTAATTTTCAGAAAAATAACAATAACTACAAATAATAAAATAATTAATGTTATCAAAATCAAATATTTAATATGTTATATAATTTATGTATTATCAAATTATTATGCTCTTTTTTAAGAATTTCCATTTAACTAAGATCCGTTAAAATTCGGAAGACATTACAACCTGTCATTATTTACATTCACATTTGTGTATGTTGAACTTAAATTGATGCAAAAAAAAATTTGAACTCGACAGGAATAACTCAAAAAGTAAGCGGCATCTATCATTGTATCACAGCACTAAATGACATTGTCCTAATTATAAATTTTAACCTTCATTGTTAGATGGCGCTCTCGCTAAACCCATTTTTATGCGATAAACTTCAAAATATTGAGAGATTAGTGCACTAAACCGGTTTAGTTACTAAACCTAAAACAAAACCCCTTTAGCTAATCTCGAAGTTGACACATTAAGAGATAAACTCGAAAAAATGATTAAACGCGTTTAGCTAATCGCTAGTCTGTCAAGGGTATTAGTATTGAAAATGTATTAACGTTTTTATTTACATTGTAAAGCAAAAATGCCGATTGATTTAAAATGATGTTTAATGATTTAGAAAACAAGAATTCGTGACCTTTGACAAATTAAAAGCAACATAAGTCAACACACATTGTTTAAACAACAGACCAAAAGTTTCATCAAATGTGCGCGTCATTAAAAAGCATTAAACAACCAAGATGCTCGTAATAACCAAATTAAACAAGTCGCTGTAGCGTCAGGTTAATAGAAACAATGAATCATATTTGTGACAAATTGATTGTACATTTCCACGAAAAGCGTCTCATTATTTTCGAGCAAAGGTACAAAATGCCGATTTTTTGAACGTGCTGTTAAAATTTCTTGTGTTGCTGTTTTACTGCCAGAGAGGATTTGATTACCAAGTTGCAGCGAAGATTTATTATTCCACCAAAGGGACGTACAAACCAAAGTATTAATCCACCTATTAAACCATCAACTTTTCCACGCCGACCACAACTTAAGTGTGCTAGTGTTCTTTGAACCAAGATAAATTTCGCAGAAAAGTATTAATGGACCCTTCCAAAAATAGTTTTAAATTTGCATTATTCTAGTTATCCTAGACAATGGTGCGCTTTTGTATGCATTCGAACACCTGAAATACTCCATTTACTAAATCGAAATCATAATTTCCCTCACGTACCATCGAAAAAGGATGCAGACATATGGTGGCATGGTGCAAGATAGTTGCAATATTTTTTTGAACACTGGCCATCACAGAATTCAAATTCCAGAAAAGCCGATTAGAAAATAAAAAATCTCTTTGTGATGGTGACGAAAACTATTCATTGGTTCAATGAATGAATTTCTAAATACTCATCGTTTCAAACGTCTCAACAAGTTTATGCGAACGATGAATGATGGTATCTACCTTTAACAAACTGAATTTGTGGACTCTCAATATCAACTTTGGAAATTTGGTCAATTAAACTACTGTTCGAATAAAGTCGCATGACAGCAATGCAGTTTTGGACAATAAAGGTATAGCACGATTGCCACCCAATACATTTCACATTGACGGTATCTGGAAAGCTGCTGTTAAATCGGCAAAATTTTATCTCGATCGACTAACTGTCAAACAGATTTTGACCATAGGAGAATCGAACACAGTGCTCGAAGAAATAGAAAACACCCTGTACTCCAGGTCATTATGTAGAATAATTGCAACGTACATTCATGGTGTCAAATTATCCCATTTTTTGATTGGTCACGCAGCAACAAAAATTCTTAAAACTGACATATTACACCAAAAATTGTTCTGCTCAAATAGATGGCAAGTGGTGAACCAAATTACTCAGCATACATCAGGAAACGATGGTATATACCGAGTACATAATATCATTATAAATACGTCTAGATTCCAGAATGGAGAGAACGGAAAGTTCCAAATATCCTAAATGAATTGTGGTAAAAAGATGGGAATTTTTTAGAAAAGCAGTGGCCTCTTGAGAAAGTAATTAGGGTACATCCGTTTAAAAATAAACTAACCAACCAAACGGCGGTTTAAACTTCGGCTGGTATATATCATGTTTGAAACCCGATAGGACAGGATACAAAAATGATTTTTCATCATTTGGATCGACTATCTAAATGAATACAACTATGACAACATGTCAGAGTGCAGAACAGATGAGCCGACCCATCTTCCATGTCAATAATATACACTGGCATGATTCTACGTAAATCGGACCTATAGCTGCTATACGTCCTCGATTTGGCTAATGAGAATTTGGCGACATATTGTTAACGGACTCTTTTCTCCGATTCAAGTATGCGAAAAATTCGAGAAATCAATCCACTACACTTCAATTGATATAAAATCTGGTCTAAACAGATTATAGTATATGATGTAGAATATGAAGGTTAACAAATAAACCAGAATCCTTGCGAAAATCAAAAGCAGATTTCCTCAGAGATACAACTCGTTCTTATAGCGATTGATAAATTTTCCAAGTTCACGTGAGCCAAACTAATCGAATGCTGTGCTGTCGAGCACATAAAAAGGCTACATCCGGATATATTATTCCATTGTTGCGTTCTTACGGATGTATTGGCAATAGATAATGAGAGAGTTTTTTCTCATTATTTATGACCAATACGGCACTGCTTCCATCCTACCAATGATGAAAGATAATTTCAAAATCAATCTCTTCACCACTCCATCTTTTAAAAGCAAGGTAAATGGGCAGATTGAATTGCTCCATTCAACATCAGATGAGGGTGTGAGGTCTCCTAAATCGGAAGGGCCTCCTTCGTTCATTTGAGTAGCTTAGGGTGCCGTGAATGAATATTACCATTTAATTCATTCAATTTTAAGTAAGATACCCGTAGAGAGGCAGCAAACCAACAAATAGCGCAGCGGCTTTTTGTAATTTTTTTGTATATTGAACAAATATTCCTTAATAAATGCATATATTGCTTAAGAAATGAAAGAGAGCTTCTAGAAATTTAATTTTTTCAAAATACGACAACAAGCGCCTCTTATAGTGTAAGGTAGGAAGTGAAACGGGAACTGCTAAATGGTTAGGAATGTTTTGGTCACAGAACAGATAGCAAAGGTTAAAAAGAAATAAAAATTTTATTTGACAACATATTTTGTCTTACCTGGAGATTTCAGTCAATATTTTCATATTTTTTGTAAATTATAAAACACTTGTCAAAACTTATTTTTGTTAATAAGAGAAACTATACTAAAATTATAATGTATAGCTAACAAATTGTGGTTAGTTACTTTGGTAAGAGGAAAGATTACGTTACCTTCAAAATTTGTTTCACATAAATTTTTCTTTCCATTGTGAACTTCGACAAAGAACACAACCCTAATACTGCTCCAGCACTTTTACCACAATCCAATGAAAATGCTACTGGATTTTTTTTTTCAAATTAATTACAAATTTGTTATACAGTTAGAAAATGTTTTACCGGTCCCGTTATCCTGCAATTCGTGTGTTGGCTGGCATTAGACAAAACTACATACACAACACTTTTCGTATTTTTGTTAATATTTATTTTATCGTACTGGGGGTGGTACTGGAATTTTTTACAACATATCGGCATAGTTAACTCCAAAAATCTACCCCTGAGGGGTGCAATTTTTTAAAAACCACATTTTTCGTCACTCCACGTCTTTTGCATTTATGTTAATTTTTGTTGCATCGTACCGTGGTACTGGAATTTCTATAAAATATTTAAAATTAAATGGCATAACATAACCCCTAGAAAGCTAGCCCAAGAGGGAGCAACCGTTTAAAATCATTGTATCGAACTGGATTTGGGGGTGATACTAGAAATTTAAAAAAAAAAATCCAATATATTGGAAGAGTTCAATTGTTAAAATCTGCCCCAAAAAGTGAAGCTCTTTAAAACAATATTTCTATGTAAAGGTCATACTCCTCAAATAGCTACCTCTGAATTTAATACAACAGCCTACTTCCACAAAAAACCATCAAAATGCATCGAACTTCCTTCCAATGCAAGAATTTGGTATCCCAGAATTTATTACAACACCCCACACCTACAAAAATAGATCATATTCACGATCATTTTTTGTGGGTGTGTTCTGATGTAATAAATTTAGAGATACCAATTTTTTGTATAATTCTTCGAAGGAAGTTCGATAAATGATTATCTATTTTCGTGGGCGTGGGCTATTGTAATAAATTTAGGGGTACTTCTTTGAGAGGCATGACTTATACAGAGAATAATATTGTTTTAAAGAGCTTCCCTTTTTAGGGGTAGATTTGGCAGTTGAACTCTTACAATATATTTTAGTTTTTAATTTTTGTAAAAACTTCTAGTATCACCCTAATTCAGTACGATACAATGATTTTAAACGGTTGCTCCTATTTGGGGTAGTTTTCTAGGGGTTATGTTGGGCCTATTTAATTTAATTAATTTATATTTTCAGTACCACCCTTAGCAGTATGAAACAAAAATTCACAGAAATTCGACGAAAAATATAGTTTTTAAAAAATTACACTTGCTTGGGTTTGGTTGCATCCGTTGAAGGTTGAGCTATGCCAATAAGTTGTAATTAATTTTTAAACATTTGAAGCACCATTTTCATTGGATTGTGCTTAAAATGCTATTGTTAGGGTCATCAAGAAAACATTTTGTTAAACATACGAGGTTCGAGTTACAATATTTTTATTCAAGGAACATGCTGATAATAAACATTCGGAGCTATTTAACGTATAGGAAAAACACTTACAACTCTCATTGTACCCCCACATTTACCAATAAGCAGTTTTCATTTCGACAGCTCACAGAATTAATGAAAATATACGGTACAAAAGGTAATGAGCCAACAAACTGAAGTTAAAGTTTACTTCATAGCCTTATTTAGCCATTTTTAAAATATCGAAATTATTTCGTTTTAAAATTGGTTTGTTCAATCAAGTGATACACTTATTAGTACATGATCCTTTTACCATACCGGAGCAACTAATGTGAACTTTCTACTCCTGCAGATTCCTAAAAAAAATCAGATTGCGGTCCATTTCAAACGATTCCTCTTCTCGAATTATACAAAATATAAATAAGCAAAAAATTGTGTTTACAAAGATTTATCGTTTTTGCACATTGTGCGGTTTGTACCACTATTTGACAGTTTAATATTAATAGTTTTTGATCGTTAATTTATTTATTTTAAATGTATTTTACTTTATTTTGTGGTTTGTGAAATAATGTAAATCGAAATTTTGCTATATACATACATACATACAATAAAAAAAAAGTTAATTTATAAAATTGATTGTTGTGTGGATTTCATTCGGTGCCATTTGTATTAAAATGGAAAATTCAACTTGGCGGTGGCCATCATGTCACCAATTTAATGTACAACGTTTTCGTATTGTAAATTTAACATTGGGTTCAATATAGATTTGATTGTCTGTTCTACAGCTCTATAAATAAAAGTCAATAAATTCATAAAAAATTTAAAACTTGAGAAAGCAATGAGGTTTAAATCAATAAAGTATATAGTTTATAGTAAACTATATACAATGTATATTATGAGGCACGGTTATTCTTCACCCACCGTTGATTTGTGTTCGATTTATTTTCTAGACATAATAAATTGGTTATATGGTTGTGCATACACCTACATTATTTATATTCTTGAATGATTTTCGAAGGTTAAGAAATGCGAGTATGTTCATTTATAAAATTCAAAATTTTACCGTCAAAATATTAAGATACACATAAACAAATACAACGCATAATCAATATGTACGTACATAGAGAGCCAGGTGAGGCATGAAAAATATATGTAATTGTTTACTGAGAAATATTTATCGACTGTATTTTCACATTTTACAGTCTCTATGGCAGTTTACAGTTCAAAACAAGTTCATATTGAGATTGGTAGCAGCTTTAAACTTAAATATTTCAGATGTTATATAACCGGTGGTTATATGCTATATAAGATTATATATAACTTACGTAACATAAAAAATTCATAAAATGACAATTTTTAACCCACCCTCGAGCATAATAATTTAGTCATCAAATAGATGGACGACACAAAAATAAAATTGTGTGCCAAACCTTTTCTTGATTTAATTGTATTTCATAAATAATTTCTTTATATTACATTTTCTTTCTCTGCTGACAGCTTTACGAGTTGTATAATATTTGCATGTCAAAAATCTTTAACAAGTAGAATTAAAAATATAAATTTTCTTTTTTTTTATATTTTTCATCGATCATTTTGATATATTTTTATTATCATACTATGCGACAGTTTAACGTGCGATAAAATAAAACACTGTATAGTGTATATCGTACGGAACACTGAATAAAACCATGACAAAAAAGGGGTAGGGTATAAAGTATTGGAAAATATTGAAGGATTTAAATGGCGGTATCCGTTATAATTTCATCCAAAAACATAAAAATTACATTAAAATAAGTAATTGATCTTAATTTGATAACAAATAAAATAAAACTTTTCCTTTTTTCCTTCTACTTCGTTTTCTTATTGTTTTGTGTTTCGATTTTTCCAAGTGATTGAAATTCATTTGATAATTTTCTTTCGCTGTATATATAGCGTGGGTGTAGGTATATCTTTTTCTATTTTGTGTATAAAATTGTTTTTGTTATCCAGAAAATAATTTATTGGCAATTTCGTTTCCACTCGAGTACCGCAGAATATCAATTCAAAATATTCTTCAGCAAACAAAACAAAAATTATAAACGAATGAAAATATTCTGTCAATTAAACACTAACCATAAGAAAATCATTATGGTTTTTTGGTCGACGCTTCGAGCAGCCAGAATAAATATTCATTGTAAAAGTTTTTAAATTAAACAGGTCGATATGCTGTTGATTAATAGAATAAAAATGCGATGATGTTGGAATGATTTCGGGCTCAACGTGAACTTAACTTAAACAATTGAAACATTTAATTGTGAGACTATGGCTACAGAAAAAATAGTACAGGGATTAGAGCTTTGGCGTTTGAATCCAGAGATGCCGGGATAATCGGTTCGATAAGGTTTTTTCATCAATTAATATCGGTCGGCGAATTAAATGAACACAACTAGGACCTAAATCAATTAAACTTTCAGAATAGTAGGCCTCAAAACCAATTTCAAAAAATACAATTCGTTGCTTATTGGATTAAGTCGCCGAAGACAAGAAAAGGATACAATAACCAATCGAGCTCGATTTGTGAATCAGTCTACAATTCGGGTTTATTTTCAATTATAGTAATGCTCAGATGATATTGCAAGTTTAAATACAAATTTGTCTTGATTTTGCTGCTTTAATTTTTGTCGTACTAATGCTAGAAAATATATTTTGATTGCCTTAATATACCGCAATATTATACGCCACAAATTGTATGGCAAAGATTATTAATGTTTACACGATATTAAGTTTTCTTTGACATATAATTCGGGTTGACAAAAAGAAATAAGACTTCTGACAAACCAAGTATTTCTTTCGACCAATTGGCATGTCTGTTATGAAGCGTTTGCCAGATTATGTAGATTCAACGGAGAACAAATCTTTGACTGCCAAATGTTCATGCAATATTGAAGGTATGCTGGTCTCACTATGTCCAGGGATGCCTTAATCTCACGACAAGGTACAAGACGATCTTGTAGTACCAGTTCATGCACAGCATCAATGTTTTTCGAAGCAACAGCCCATTTTCGGCACCTTTCACAAAATGATTGGTTGTGAGAACTGAGATCAAGATTTAATTCTGTTGAACATCACTAAAGAATGTCAGTTCAACGAAAGTTGCTTAAAATTTATCTCACGAAAATTTTCAGGATTTAGTCCATTTTTACACTGAAATTAAATTTTAAAATCACAAAAACACAAAAAATAGCCACGGTATACCTAAAAAACCGTTCGAAGTAAATATACCGTCTAAAATGTCAAACTTTACAATAGAGGAGTCATTTACCATATGACAGCTCTAGGGTTGAAAATCTTGATTTGTAAAATGCAACCTTCCCACCAATGAACCCTTCTCACCTCAGACGAGGGCGTAGTGAGAAGTCTGGTAAAATTGCAACAGAGAGCGCCACAATCGCAAATCCCAGATGCCATGCATCAATACCATCTGTCACTAGACCAAATTAAAGTTTTCAAGCAGATATGTCAATTAATTATGTTTGGACAGCCATTGAAACAGACAACCCATTGTTTTTTTGCAAACATAGAAAAAGTTGAATTTCGTGTGTTAAATAAATAATATTTTTTGGGTGGAAAACTATTACGCAAAGCAAAACAAAGCTTGTTAAATATTATTGGGAGTCTTCACCATCGTTTAAAATGATTTAAAAGTGGTTTACTGATTTTCGTTGTGGTCATACGAGCACAACTGATGCCGAACGTTCTGGACGCTAAATGATGTCACACACCAAAAATGGTTGACAAAATCCGTGATATGGTATTGCAAGACCACAGAATGAAGTGTTCGAGATAGCTGAGGTAGTAGGCATCTCTTCAGAAGCAGGTTTGGCGATGTTTAAGCAAAATAAAGAGAAGTTTCTGCGTCGTTTCATAACTGTGGATGAAACATGGATCCATAACTATATACGGGAGATCACAGAACAGTCTAAGCAGTGGATTTCTACTGGCGAATCTGCGCTAAAGAAGGCTAAAGCAGTTTTATTGGCCAATAAGGTCATGGCCACAGTGTTTTGAGATGCACATACACGAACACAAGCAAGAACAGTCAACGAATATTACGCGAATACGCGAACTGCAACTTATTTGACCGTTTCAACCGTTGAAAGAAACCGACATTTGACCGTTTGAAAGAAAAACGACCACATTTCACGAAGAAAAATGTTCTTTTCCATCAAGACATTGCACGGGTGCACACGTGTGTATTTGCAATGGCCAAAACCCATGGATTACGTTTCGAATTTCTTCCCTATCCGCCATATTCTCCAGACTTAGCCCCCTACTACTGTTTCCTGATTTACGAACTTGAAGAAATATCATAGCGGAAAGAGATTTGGCTATAATGAGGAGATCATCGATGCAACAAACGTCTATTTTGAACGGTTGGAGAAATCTATTATTTGGAAGTAGTATTATTCGGTAGTATTATTCGGAAGGGATCGAACAATTCGAAAAACGTTGGACTTAGTGTATTGACAGACTTCTAACTTCGCCCTCGTATCAGCCATATTGAAATATTGGTCCAACTAGCGCATATAACACATTGCCTTTAAAGAGAAAACAGCAGTACTACCTCAAGAGATATAATGTATCGGATGAATGCATCGAACCATGTAGAACCAAGTTTTTTGTGCACTACGGTAGTTTGATTTGTGAAATTTAATTTATTGACAATGTTAATCTCTAAAAATTCAAAACTAGGTACTATTTCAATTTCTTTAAAGTTTAAAGTACATCCACGCATAAGATTGGATAAGCTTTTATTTTGTATAAAAATTTTTGAAATTTTACTGTGACAGTCAAAGCAAGCGCTACATTTTATGAGATAATTCAACATGTAAATTAAGTTATTGCAACTTCAGTTGCCTGTATTGCAATTATTGTTATTCACTTCAATAATTTCTCTGTATTGCTGAGGATCATCGCTGTTAATCCCAGTATTTTTCATGATGACTAACGCTCTTGTTCACAATAGTTATTTTTATTTCCATATTCGCCCCCACATGGAATGCAATTCTAAAATCCTGTTTCCAATCAGAAATGAAGAGGTACTGATGGAGCAAGATCGATGCATGCTAAGAATATTATTTGCTCAATAATGTTATGAACTCTAACTGGACTCGAACTTATGAATTTCCGTGAACCTCTGACATTTTCTTGTTACCGATGTGCAACATTGGAGCCAAAATTTACTAGAATTATTTCTGGTGTCCGTGCTGTTACTCTATTCTACATCTCAATCTTTGTGTACTCCTTGTCGTAGTTCTTCTGCATTGTATCTACACAGTTTATTATAATCTGACTCCCGCTCAAATTCAATGCTTACCACCTCAACATGTCTCTCTATCGCGGCCTCCTGCGTCGCTCGGATTACCTTCCATCGAACATCTCCTGCCGAATTTACAATTCACAATCGTACTTGAATTTATTTTGAGCTACTTACAAAGATATTTCCTTCACTCGAAAAGCCAATTCTTCCATTTAATTTTCTGACAATTCACACTTTTCTCACAGTATTTTACTAGTTGATCTTGGGCTGAGTATAAATGCCTCTGGTCTTGATTGTTTGAACCCTCTACAATGTTCCGTATTTCTTTCTCTGACGTGTGACTGCCCTTAGCTTAGTTTAAAATCCGTCATTACCCGCTCATAGCTCTTTTCTTTTGTGGACTTGCAAGAAATCTTCGGCGACTCCATGAAGAGTCAGAATGAGTGCGACGAGCAGCTTCTCAACGCACCAACATTTTTGATTTATTACCGCTTGGAACTGCACCTTAAAATTGTATACTGAGGATTTTCGTTTTTAAAATTATTCTCGAGCTTCTAATACCTGGTTCTGTTGAAAACGTTTTATTTAGCTGGCCATCTGTGTAAGGAATAAATTTCTATACTCGTACCTCATTTTCACTCATATTATTTTCAAGCTCGTTGAATCGACCGTACTACACATTTTTCTGGCCAAATTGAGAAAGCCATTAGCAAAACGGAGAAGGTGTGCAAAAAGAAATATGTCCCACGCCAGTGAAACCTGCTTAAAGAAATTATATGGATCCTAAACTAGGAATACTAGCAAACGAAAAATAATTTTATAAAGAGATATCGCTATTACCATTTATATCACATATATTTTAAGATGTCAATAAAGATGCATCTAAAAGTTAGAAGGTTTGAATCTTAACTGCTCAACCAGATTTGTCAAATTCCTAAATCCTTCATTGCAGGTATACCACGAGGTAGCGTACTTGTATCTAGTCTGTTCATCCTTTATAGGAGAGATTGACCGAATATTCAAGTTAGTTCAGTTTCAACATTGCAGACGATGCAGCTATATTCTAGCAAAGATATTTTAGAATCAATAAACAAACATAAAAATCTAGTTAACATACTCACCGTAATTACAGCATTTGCTAACTTAACAAACTGAAATGTTAATTTATACTAACTATTACTAGATTCCCAAATTCCATGTGAAAACACAGATAAACACATTGGTATGATACTCGCTGCTAACCAAAGATAAAAATTACATATAAAAAAAAGGAGTGTTAAATAAACATCAAATATAATAAAATATTCTGGCTTATGGGTATACATTCTAAGCTCACGATACATAACAAACTGTTTCTGAACCAGTCGATGTTAAAACCAGTAGGAACCTACATATATGGTATCCAATTTAGGGTTGTGCCAAGAAGACCAATATTCAATTGATGGTTCCATAATGAAGTGCTGCTTAGGATTTTGAATTGCACATGGTACATTAGGAACGACAAACTCCATATGAACCTAAATATGGAATTCGTCACAGAGGAAATAGAAAATTAAGCAACAAAACACGAACAGCGATTATCTCGGCATGAACATGCAGGCATAACGTCGAAAGTTGAATATTACCACTGCAGTTAGAATACTTCAAAATCTAGAAGCCACTAGGACCTGGTTTATCTAATTTGAAATAATAAATAATTGTAAAAGAAGATTATTAGATAGATTTTCATCATCAACCGAAAAACTAATTGGTATTGTTTTTACATCGTGGTGAGGTTACCAAGGCATTTGGCAGTTTCATTCCGGCACTAATAAGACATTACATTTTTAAAAATGTTGATCACTGCAGTGACATGAGACGACCGACTTTTTTAAATTTTAAAACCCCAATGTTTCATCAACGTTGAAACCAAATTGTTAAACGTCTAAGTAATCTCCCCTCGATATATAAACAAATTACGGATTTTGCTCTGAAAACCATTCGCAAAATATTGGATTAGTCTGGTAGTCGTGGAAAAACCATTTCTTAACCATATTTTTTTTATTGTGGAAAAATAAATAGAAACTAGTTTCGTGGTCTTTAAATTTTTACTTGATTGTTTTAATAAATAACTCATAATTCACCAGAGGCACCAGAGAGGCCACAAATTTTAGTCTACTCAGATTATATACATACACACAAATATTTTTGTAAATTTCTTTTTTGACTTCGCGACGAATGGTAAACCTGCAAAAATTTTGAGGTAGGAAATTTTCAAGATTACTGTACTTTATTTTATTACGTAAGAGCAAGTAATATATTAACAAAAATAAGATGGAGTTTAAATAAAGAATTAAGGATAATGTTGGCTACAGGACGTATACAGTTAAATCCATAATTTACCTTGACCATAGTGAAAATGATAACATAATGAACAAATGAGAATTGTAGTTTTAATTTTCTTTTCTTTCCAGGCAAGAGTTAATTTTCATATCTCGATAAATTGCATTTGCGACCGACCTTTTGAAAATAAACGAATGAATTGGGCAGTCTACCCAAACAAATTCCAAAAGATATTCTTTTATTAAGGTAGGATATATTATTTTAGAGTAATAATCATTACAATAATCGTATATCCAGGTATTCAACAAAACATAAGATTTAGATCGTTCAACCAACCGTTGTCGCACATGATAACACAATTAAGAAATTTTCCAATTGCAGGTTATATGTATTAAAACAAATTTATGTTTGAAACAGCTTTTCCCTCCTAATTGTGTTTGTTCATTCCTTTAACATATCCAAGTTATATATAAACTGAATACAAAGATAAGAAGAAACGTGATTTCGCTATTCCCAAAAAATAAAAAATAAAAATTAAAAATAAGTAGGAAAGTTATTAAATTTTATGATTCTTTGTAAAATTGCTTTCCATTTGAAAAAATTCCGACAAAACAAATTAAAAACTTTTTGGTTTAAGTTCAAAAATCAAAAACAAAAACGAAAAAAAAATCTTTTATTGTTTTTAATCAATTTTATATTAAGGTAAGTTAATTTCCACCTATAATACACAAAACTCAACTTAATGAAAACCTAATACTAAAAAAATACCTAAAAAATTATTATTATTTATTTAACAAGGAGATTTTTAGTACTCGATTTGGGATTACAATTAATATTTTACCGTTATATATATAAATTTTTTATACTTTTTAATTCCATCGATCTATTTTGAGCAATATTAAAAATTTAAAAAATTCGATAATCTAATTAAGCCTCAACACCAAACATCGGCAAATTCTCTTTCCACAGTCCAATTTCATTTACAAAAAAAAAAAAAAACACAAATTGTAATCATATCTCACACACCAATTTGCATTTATTTATTTTTTTAATATTCGGTCTGAAATAACCCAAAATGGAAATCCCTCCCCGGAATTTACATAAAAAAAAATTCTAAAAAATCCTGGGCTAAAAAAATTCAATTTAATTTTTGTGTATTTGTTGTTCTTGCTGCCTATCCCTCGAGATATATAATTTTTTATTATTTTTTTATCAATCAATTTTTTTTGTTGTTCAATGCTGATGAATACGATAGCAAATTCCTATCCGACACACAAAGATCCTCATTTTCAATGCCCATATTTCTAAACCGTTTTTTTATTATTATTATGTTGGTCCTTTTGCTAATTCTTTTATTTCAAAAAATCTGTCCACTGTAACCACACACCAACCGAGTATATGATCCTTGAAAATTTATTGTGCATATAGGCAGTTATTTAAAGTACTCGTATCATTGCAACAGTTACTGTGTACAGAATAAAAATTAAATTCGTAGAATATATGACGTATATAACATACAAACCAGACTGACAGCGATGTCAAACTACATACGAATTCATTTTTGTAAATTCCTCCGAGCTTAAAATCAGTCTTGGCTTTGTGCAAATGTCGTTACCATAAACAAATTTTTCCCCAATTTTTTCTGTGATGTAATTATGCGACTATACAATTATGAAAAAGGTACAACAACAAAAATTTCAGTAAACGCTGGAAAATCAATAACAATATCCTTGATTTTTTTTAGTAAAGCTGTTTGTTGTTCCCGGAAGCCATAATTATCTTGTTGCGTGTATTTAAAAATAACAAAATTATGAAATAACGATTTGACTTATATTCTTGTATACAATGAACATAACAAACACATTGAACGTGCTCCTAAAGTTTGCTCTGTTTAAAATAAATCGACAATAACAGGTGTAGTTTTTAGCAGACAATAAAACGGCTTCTCTGAATCATATGAAGATTACGTTTTGCCATAACTAATTTTGTAAGAAAGAAATACTGATTTTTTCATAACTAATGAATTTAATCGAAATGAAGGTTGAAAAAGGTAGTTTCTGCAGTAAAATCTAAACGGTTGTCAATGTCGACAAATTGACCAATTTTTCATAATTTTCCCTTAATTTTAAGTTAGCCAGTCTGTTAAAGTTACTGTCTTGCTTACTTAGAAGCATATAAAAAATGTTTTTGATTATTACCGGCTATTTACACAGAATGAAATCGCAATTAAAAGTTTTACGTTTACATAGGATGAAATATCTCATTTTGGTTGTCTTTGCTATTAGTATCCGGAATATTCATTTTTGATGTATTCGGCGATGGAAGCACAAAAATGCCTCGGGATGATAAAAAATATGTCATTTCGAAACAATGTATAAACCTAGTTGAAAATCATGGTAAGGTAAATCAAATTGATGACTTCATGAACTTCTTTCAGTAATTATTTAAGAATCTCGTTTCCATCCAATATTCCCAATCCCATCATATTCAGTTAACAATTGGCCTAATTGCGTCCCAATGGCACTATTCTAGTGATTCCCCGGGAATAGGGAAGTGGGGAAAGAATTTATATGTAATTTATATTTAAATATTTTTTCCGACCTACTGAGGAAAAAAGTTTGATGTAAATATTTATAAATTGGGAATAATTTTTTCCACATCTAAATTACCAGGAAAAATTGTTCCTAAATTAGTTTTGTTTTTAAAAAATTTAGCACCAGCTTTTTACCTCAGTATGCCAGAAAAAAATATGTGAACAGGAATAACATAATATAAATTCTTTCCTCAGTTCCCTATTCACGAAGGATTATTAGAATAGTACTACAAGTGACCATATTCCAGCATTTCCACCACAAATAATTTAAGAATCCCATTTCCATGCACCATACCCAAACCCATCGTAACCCAATTTAATATTAAAATTGGAATGTGTGTTAAAAATATTTGAATTTAATTGAAGTTCTTTGAAAAAACACGAATTTGCTTTGCAAAAAATTGAGGTTGAAAATTGACAAGGAATTATAATAAATTGTGGTTGACTTGTAAAAAGTTGTGCATCAATTAAAAAAATTAAATATCGTTTGAAAAATTGTGAATTTCAAAGTGGAAAACCTATATAGTTATGAAACCAAATTTCTCGGCAAATTCAAAACAGCGAAACGTTTTACGAGACACGAGATTTTTCAAACCCTAACCTTGCGATTTAGCCGAATAACAATTTTTCAGATTCAGAGAATAACCGACCTTAACTCATCATTTAATTAATTTTGAATGCGGAGAATTAAAATTAGTGGTGTGGTTTTAACAGCGGGAATTTAAAGCTCAGTGTCTTAGAAGAGGTGACATTCAATTACGACAGTTGATTTATGATATGTCATTATATTAATCACTTCAAGCTAAACTAACTAGCATACTTAAAGTTGAATTGAGTGTTCAAGACAAACCAATAATTATTGAGTACTGAGTTAATGGCACTCTATCCAGTCCCAAGTTCCAAGGTTAGTTATAATTGCTGAAGTTTCGATAAGATGTTTAACATGATTGTTGCTTCAAGTTAAAGAACTTATCTAAAAGTTAATTACCAAACGAGCAATGCAGTCTACCAAAGCACGCACATTCAATTTAACGATTACAGTAATTCCTCAAATAAATCTGAGTGCAACGGAAGAAAAAAATAATAATAGCACTGTGGCCCTCAACAGTTAAAATACCACTTCTTGCCAAACCAAAAATGGTCGATCGTTAAATAAGCAGTATTTAAATGATCACCAAAATTACGATCTACCTTGAAATTTGCTTATAAAATTGCTGAAATATTGGTGAGGTGCATGAAGCGGTGGAATTTACTACGCTGTTTCTCAAAACGATAGTAGAATAAGGAATTGGGGAAAGAAATCCCCTTGAATAGGGAATTGGGGAAAGAAATTATAATATAATGTATTTTGTATTTAAACATTTTTTTTCTGACATATTGATTTAAAAAGTTAGGGTCGTAAGTTTGAATGAAGATTAATCCACAACCGAAGATTTACCCTTTTTTTACCCGGTTTGGTTAGTTTAAATGTGGATTATTTGATCCATTGTTATTTTAAAAATCCACCGATTTCTATGAATTATTATTTTTTTTTTTCCTATGATTTTTTCGTCCAATTATTAGTTCGAATTTTCGAAACGTCAGAGTCAAATTCACTAGATGTAATTCTTTAATATTAAATTAGATAATATAAAATAGAAATAGTAGAAAAAAATTACTTCATCGTCTTCTTCATCTTCATCATCATTTTCATCATCCAACGATTCAGATTATCTGCTTAACGAAAATAAAGAGACATCAACACAAGACTGATTTTTTACGGCGAAGATGAATTTTTTAGAAATTTCAGCAGAATGCTTTTATTATATACTCAACTTGATATTATTCATAAAGATAATAGGGGTTATCTGCTTTCCCCGGAACAACAACTAAGCCCTTCATTATTAGGCTACTCACCATTATTCACATTCTATTGAAAAAATATTTAAATTTACAATTGCTTTTTATTTTCGTGTGTACCAAAATGAAATGAGAAATTTAGTAGCTTTTAGTTTAGTGTTCAAACTTTTCCTCTTTTCCTACTCCTTTCCCAAATAGAATATATTAATATATTATTAGCTTTGCGCGCCATCTCCTGTCAAATAGATTTATTTATCCAAATAGAAGATTTTTGTCGACCATCGCAGTGCACAATTTTGATATTTTCGTTCTGTTTTTGTACAGTGTTCAAATAATCTTGCCAGTGGAAGTTTAAATATCGCGGATATCGTTGTAAAAATGAGCATACTGGGATACAAAATGAGTATGTTGACACATTTTTTAACAATTTCCATATTACATCATGACAACGTGAATGAAGTTTTTAATAATCAGCTAAAAATGTTTTAGTATTAGGAATGTGTTGTACAGTAGGTAAATTACACGTACAATCAAAAATAGACATAAGTGGTTAAAATTACACCATATTGCAAATGAGTATAATATTGCAAAAAAAAAATTTAAATATTTAAAAAATTGAATCAATTTTGGAAATTCAGGAAACTTCCATTCGACAAAAACGCAAAAGAGACCGACAATTATTATCAGATAATATAACACAAATACTATAAGAGGCATTTCAATAAGGAAACAAGGAACTTTTTCTTATTGGCTAAGAATGAAAAACATTTTTATGAATTTAATCGTAATTTAGACGTTTATTGTACTGGAGATTGTAGAAATCACAGAGATGTTCTTGAGGTCTCACCTATACGGTTGGCATATCAACACGGAAACCATGAAGTTTATTTTATTGGCTATATGACAAACATACATACATACATAGAATACCCGAAAGAGGGTTTTAGATTAACAGGAATCAATTGCGATTGGTTCGGACTTCAGAAAAAATTGTTAGATGGTTTCTTTGTAGAAGCCCTGGTATCTTTTTGTATTTGCTATATTCCCAAACTACTTTGATGAATCTACCTGAGAAGGGGTTTTCACATAATAGTAATCGAATGCATAATGGTCCTAAAATTCCGGAAAAATCTTAAAAGGGCTTTCTCGTGGAGCATGCGTCGCTTTTCAAAATATGTTTTATATTTATTTATTACTTATATGGAAATCGCTGGTGTTAATTTAGAGGAAATGTGCTAACCAATACCAAAGGTGTCTTGTTTCCGAATTGACATGTCAGGGAACATCTCTGCGACTTATCCAATCTCCAGTAAAGTAAAACTTAAAGTTACGTATAAATTCATAAAATTGTTTGTCATTCTTAGCTAATAACAAAAGCTTAATTGATTCCGTATTTACATGCCATACTATATTTTGTTAAGGGAGCAGCTAACTAGCTAGCTAACAGTGTAGGTGCGTCGCCGGAAACGTCTCTGTTATTTGGCCAATCCCCTGTACAGTAAACCTCTAAATTACTTATAAATTCATACACCTAATATATTTTTCAAATAAATGTTTTTCAAATAAATATACATTTAAAATCTTCACATTCCTTCATGACATCGTTTCAAATTACTGCTTTCTCAAAAAAATCTTTTGTCTAATAAAACAATTTCCTGTCCCAAAAATAAAACGATTCCACAACAAAATGGAATTGTTGTGTGAAATTGTTACGGAAAAGACAGCCAAGTTTTTAATTTCGTAGAATATAGTAGTTCCGATTACATTGGTACTGATTTCAATCGGTATTGAATTATTGAGAATTTGCACCTTGTATTCTAATGTTGCCGAGTTACGATGCAGACATTTACAGAGTACAACTGGTCAGATTGGCCAATTGTCATTCTAAGAAACCATTTTTATAGATTACTACGATTAGTCGACGTTGTCTTCGAGTAGTCAACGTTGTCAACGATGTTGGCAAGTAATCGAAGCGAGCTCGTACAAATTAGCTTGCTCAGAATGACTTTAGAAATTTTTCTAAACTGGTTCTAAGACTGTGTGCCTGAGAGCGACGTTTTCCACTAAATTGTCGACTAAACTAATTTAATGAATAGTTGTGCTATTAGCCACCAGGTTTTATCATTTAGACTCCTGCTGAGGTTGCTTGATTATTTAGTTGTCATTTTTATTATATTATTTTTTTATCGTATGCATAGATATTGATCGAACAATTTACGGTGTCAATAACAAAAAATGTCTAAAAAGAAATAGAAAAGGATGTAGGGATTTGGTGGAAGCTCGAATATGTTCTTTGATAAACTTGTCATCAATTAACATTATTCTACGATAAATAAACGAATTGTAGGACTGTAGTATTTTACAAAATTTCATTCTGGGGGAAATTTAAGATTATGTATTCGTGAAGTCAACGAATAACTATTCCTATTACTGTTCAGGTTATGTTGGTTCAATATGTTAACTGGTATTTGTTTTTTTGTAATCTTTAAACTATCATTAATAAATTTCGATTGTATTTTATAATCACATTCATGAATAATGCGATCTCCATATCCATATTTGTGGAAAAAATATGACGTTTGAAATGTCAAAGTTTAGTATAGTTTAGTTTAGTTTACAATTTAGTTCACAATCGGCGGCACAGCATATTGTTACGGTGACACCTAGATTAGAATAGAATAAGTTATTCAATAATTGTTCAATTGTATTTATTATTTGAGTCAACATTTAGGCATCATTTCTATACTAACATGATTGCTCGATTATTAATGCGCATTTAGGATTATTCTAGAAACAAATATTTTGGTATATAAAGGCGTACATTGACGTGGAATGCTGAGTCTTATTTTAAACGTGATACAGTGAAGGTTAAATAGAAATTATGATTATTAAAGTGATTATTAAAGCGATTATTAAAGTGATAATTAAAAAGTGTGTTATAATTGTAATAATTATTATTAATTTTGTGTTGTATAATTATTGTGTTGTGTAAATAAATTTGTGTGAGTTAAAAATTGAAGCAGTTATATTTATTCACAATCCAGTGATTCGAACCTTGAGTAAAAAGGCAAAATCGTAACAATATTTAAAAGATACTAGTGCCACCTTTGAATGAATGGTATGAATCAATCATTAATTTAGTATAGTCAGTAATTTACTCGAAAAAGTCGCTCTCAGGCTGTGTGCTGTCTTAAACCACCAATAATTTGGTAGTTTACCTGAAGCGATCTACATTTTCAAAAATATACTATTGAATAAATTATATCCATTAACGACATCTCTTATATAACCTATAGGGTGAACTAATTTATTAATTTTCAAACAGATATATTGAGCTTTTCGTAAATATGATCACAACAAAAATTAAATGTCATTGTTTAGAAGTTATTTATTAAGAAATAACATTTTAATTCTAATGTATTCTAAATGTTTGTTTTCAAATATTAAATTACATTTATTTCGGTGTAATGTTTATTTTGAAAATTTGAACATTGACCGCTGGCCATGAATGACCTGATACATCATTTGATTGTATTGGTAGTCTGCACAGCTTATGCATTGTACGCTTTGTATCCTCCGTGAAATGAGTCTCGTTAGAGCTGCAATTAAGGTTCCCGCCTAACCAAAATTTGTACCATTTTTACAGGTACCGCCTTTAGGCTCAAACAAACTATTTTACATACATAAACTGTTATGGAGATTTGATCTCTTCGTCGTACTGGTTGTATTTTAATTGGCCCGCCATAATCAACAAAAACTTTGTATAACGGATATACGTATTGCAACCTTTCCGCTGAAAGTTTCCTCGTTATTTGACTTTCAATCTTTGAACTTTGCTTGATACATTCCACGCGATTGTTTGCTAAAATTTTGTGGGTAAACTTGCTCTAGGATGTTTGTGAAGCATGGTGTGAGTCTCCTATTCATTTTACTACATGCTGGTTTGATGGTAATATAATCGGATATTTGTCGTCGTACGATGCAAATGACTTTTGAATTTGGCTTCCTACCGAATAATGCGTCTCTCATCTTGAAACGTATTCAAGCTGTTCAACTTACGATTTTTTATTTTGCAGCGCTTCTACCTCAAACGGGCCGATCTATGAATTTCCGAAAAAAATTATTTCCTCAGCAACTAATTCGTCGCTGATCGTTATCATCTCTCCCCCTCTTTGCCAATGGTTTAACCTTTGGAACCATTCCTTATTGAAATGTTGATACTCGTGGCATCGATTTGCTGTAAATGGTAGCAGGAAAAACTTCTTTAAAGTTTGTCGGTCTTTTTTTTGGCGATATTGTGGCAGATTTCTATGGCTACAGAGTGGAATGGTAAACCGCGGGCAAACAAGCTGATCAAGAATTTTGGTTTCAATACTTTTAAAGAACATCAGTTTTGTAAAAAATACCGACATATCGAGTTCATCTTTGAAATTTAAATGTGCATTAATCACGAATTATTGTAAGCGGCGTATAAAGAGAAGTTTTGCTAGAACCACCTAGTTCAAAAACGTAATAGCATCAATTTGCTGATCATTATCCTTTATGGCGGAAATTATTTTGTTGACTACAGTCGCCTGTATTGTTATTAAAGATTGCAATGCAAATCATAGTTTCAAAAGCATTGTAGCATGCATCTTACGATATCAGCAGCAATTGACAATTTCTCCAATAATTGTTTTAATATAAGATACGTCCGAAGATACGTCTCGTTTTGGGTTTGATTCGAAGAGTCCGTAAGCTATAATACTACTTATTTCAAAACTGCTTAATGTAGTTAATTTCCTTTCGTTTAACACAATCTTACTTAAAATCTTGTATAATAAAGCTTTACATGCACGAGGAGGTTAGGGATTCACATTATAATACACTATTTAGTAGTACGAAAGTTACAACCTTTTACTTAACCCAATAAAATACACTAATAAAAAACTAAGGTCGCAATGCTTGTGCTTCCCCTTAAACCTAACCCTCCATAGAAAATTACTTTTTTGTCCTCCCGTAACAGTTCCGCTAAGCGGGTGCCAATAATAGAAGATCATACAAATTGAAAACAGCCAGAACACGTACATCACTACTTCTACACCACTTAATTTACTTGCATCGTAACTATTTGCCATTCTAGATTAATAGCTGAGACAATTTGTGTCGTTCAAACATAAAATTAGACATTTGGAAGTGACAAACTATTGGTTGGCATTACTTCAAAATACCGCCAAAACTGTAACTGTGTGATAACATACTGATATTTTATCGATACAATTTATTAAATGTTTTTCGTTTCAAATTTTCTAAAATTTTGAATTGAAATTTCAATGATATTAATACATGCAAACTAAAGCATAGCTATATAGAAAAACTAAAACTATTGCATGTTCTCAAACATTTCCATTGACACTAAAATATATTGTGTGACAAATCGAAATAAACAAAAGGCGTGCGGTTGTCATTACTTACATCATAATTTAAAATTTCCATCAAATATTAAATTCTCAAATAAAACAAAATTTTCTTTTTCTAAAATTATATTATTTTATATATTTTGTTTTCTTGTATTTACTAAAACATAATTTAGTTGTGTTCTTTTATTATTTACATTACTCTAAAAATTAGTTACGGTAATTTTCATTTTTTTTTTTTTTATTTTATTAACTTATAATTTTACTTTCCATTTTTGTTATTAAAAATTCATTTTTATTATTTTTTTTTGTTTCTGTTTATGAATAATAATTCTATTGTTGAAAATTAATTTGGATCGAAATTTATTATTAAATTTGTTTATGAATTTTTATTTTATTTACAATTAAATTTAATTAAATTTAAATAAAAAAAAAATGTTATGTTTAAAAAATGAACGTGGATATACAAAAATAAAATAATAATTTGAAAGCACAAAAAGAATAATATTATTATTTTTGTTTAAAAAGAAATGCTTTGGGATTTGATATATCAAATAAAAGCTTTTTTGTATATTTAATTAAGTTACTTGTTGTTGTTGTTGCTGTAATGATACAGAAATTTTCGGAAAATTATATTGTATACATAAAAGGAATTTTTATTTTTTTTATTTTTTATAATTGAGGAACATTCAGTACTTTTTTTTATTGTTATTTCATAACGACGACAGCTAATATTAATTGTTATGTTAAGTATTAAATTATATAGTAATTAAGTTAAACTATTTGTTTTTACAATTTTGATCTCTAAATCTATGGACATGTTTTATAAGTTAGTGTTTTTGTTTCTTTTGTTTATTTAATTTGCTTTTTATGAATTGTATATGTTTTATTATATGCATTCACCTAAATGTTTCATTTATTTTTAATTGTTTATCATACTCTAAATTAAATAGACTTATTATTTACGTAGTTTAGACTTTACGAATATATTTCATCTATATAATGAACTAATTCCTATAATATAAAATATTTCTATATTATTATTAATTGGTTTTATTTTATTTTATTAAATACGACAATTATATAAAAAATTATTACTTCATGGTTTTTATAATTATTATTATTAATTTTTTTTATAATATAATTTTAACAAACAAAAATAATATTTAAATAAATTTTTTATACAGTCTTTTAAGGCACTTTTAATCAAAAAAATTTAAAAGTAAAAAAAATATTGTTAATAAATAATAAATTAAATTTTAAGTATAATTAGAATCGATAATAAATTAAGCAATAATATTAAATGTATATTTGCGTGTAAATTTAGTGCACTATTACTATTGTTGAGTATTGAACTCATTACGTATTCACCATCATCGCCCGGATGTAACTCATGATTTCTCGAATATGTGTAAAATTGATGGATATCGCTGATCTGAAGGTAGCATATAAAAAAATGTTATTAGTAAAATATATTATTATATTTTGTGGTTCAATAAATAGTGTTGTGAATCTTCCATAGCCAATAATTAACGGAACTGGAAAATACAATTTAATATGATTTCAGCATCTTGATTATAAGGCAGTGCGAATTAAAAGGATGTTGTTCTATTTGTCACCATTCAATAATGTTAAAAGTTTTGGAAATACACGTAATTATTACTTAAAAGTTACACAAAGAATCAAATTTCATAAATACTTATTCAATCTGGTCAAGGGTTTTGCTTGCCAGAACAATCGGTTAAATAAAAGTTTTATCGTATTTTATCGATAAAGGGGATTCAAAACCTATCAATTAGTGTAAATATTAAGTTTCACCATAAATTCAAGAGAAGATTTATGAAGTGATTGCTTGGATGATTAAAGTATAGGTTTGATTAAAAAATCGAATAGCTCGTGGATTAATTTCCGTAACAAATCTAATGGTAAAATTAAATTGCGAGCCGAAAGCTGAATGCATAGTTACCACGCAAGATGCTTCTCCTATACTTGATATTAGGCAAATTCTGGGTAGGGTTACCTCAACAAAATTTCGGTCGATCGTTCATATTTCAGATACGGTTTGACACATCTAAAGACACAAACTGTTTCTCCGTATCCTCAAGCAGTCACATCCAGTTTGTAGTCGTTTGCCTGAATTATATGCCTCAAACACAAGACTGATGGATCTGTTTTTTGAATTAAATCTAGAACCTTTCATTTTCGTAAACATAGTCGACTAAGGCGGCTAATTGAAATCCCAATTAGTTGCTCCTGATATTTTATCAAATGAACATTTTTCAATGCAATTTAAAAATTTAAACATATGCATCATATGTAGGTATAAAAGCAGTTTTGACTGAAGGAGATGGTTCTGATGAACGAGTCATTTAATTTTATTCTCAAAACTTAATCCAACAATAACAAAAATACCATGGTTTGATGGTGCTTAAAAGACGGCTTCTTAATCTGCAACAATACCAGAAATTTCACATGCTGATTCTCGTGGCATGGCCGTTGAAAATGTCGCATCAGAATTTGTACTAGGATTATGGCTTCCAGAAAATTATCATAATTTCAAAATTATACCTAATGATTTATTTATTTATTTACAACAAAAATTGTCTCGAATATCATCTCAAAGTATTAAAAACTCATCTTGGAGTTATAGAATTATATCTCGCAGAAAAAGACTACGTTTGTAAATGTGAAGTTTGCAAATTTTCAATGGAAATTCCTACAAATAAGACACCTATGGAAATCGCCAAGACACCAGACGTGGTGGTTCCTTGTCTGCTAGTGCTGTTAATTTTTTAAGACCTCTTGGTTTCTTACAAGAAAGAGATTAGTTCATCCAGACTTCAGTTCATCACTATCGAAAGGCCCAATACCATCCGGAAAACAATCCAGCGAAAGGGGTGAATCGTGGCATTTATATATTTCATCGAACATATTTAAAAGACAATCACAAGTATTGGGATAAAGAAAGTCACAAAATTGAATGATCACTTCGAACTGAAAGATATGAGTCGATGGGTACTTTCTATTTTTATAACTTTGGTAGTGAAATTCTGTCTCTTGTGAGATTAGGTCTCTTTTAAATTTAAAATTTTAACTATCTGGTTTTGGTTCTACCTATAACAGGAGTTTCTGGTTCCAGACCGGAGATTTATTCTTAGAATCAGTATATTTAACCCTTTAACAAGTATCTAACATCGCAAAATTAAAATGTTTATTTTTTATAAAATAGGATATTCCAAGATGGTATAGCGCCAATCTTAACATATACGGATCGTTATTTGAATTTACTTTTAATTAGCGGCCAAAATGCCGTAATAAAATCAGGAAAGGTCGCCCACTACACTTGTGGATCCTGTGCGATGGATGGAACTAAACATTCACATTTTGTTAAGGAGACTAAAATCCGAGCTCGCCGTTTGTACCTTTTTTATAACAAACAATTCCGAAAAGTAATTTTCATAAACTTTAGTGTGCATATGTTTTTTTTGTGAAGGGGTTCTTCAGGAGTGCTTACGTGCGATCCCTAAACGGGATCGCATAATAACTGCTGAGTTTTTAACAATTTAAATTTCTCTCTAATTTTTAATGACGTACAGGTTCAAGGAATATCCACTAGACATTATTTTATAGAACAAGGGCTTAGAAAACTGTATACTTCTACTAGTCTAAACTGAATCGGTTCGACAATGGTTATAGCTAGCACTATAAATGATAAGATTTAGAAATTTTTGAAGCTTGCACGTGTATTTCTTATCGCACGTGTAATTTCACTATCCTTAACTGCCCAAATTCCCAAAAAAAAGTTCGACTTGATAAAATTTCCTGCGATTACGATCAACGATTCGATTAATTCGAAACCTTTTCACGAAATAATAATTTGGACGTGTCCAATTTCTGTAATAAATAATTTTCCTGTGATGATTTTGACCTCAACAGAACATTTTTCTCTTCCGCATAACCAATGAGTTTATACAAAAATAATTTTGACATTTTTATAGAATTCGAATAATTCTAATTGTATATAGAAAATAATGCAACTGTGAAGCTATTTTATTTTGGTTTAAATATTAAATTAAATGTGTTAATTCAGTTTAAAAATTAATCATTTGTTGAATTTTAACAATATCAATTATAATTTCGCATTTCTTAAAATCGCATTTCTTAATATCGCATTTCTTAATACAACGTGAACAAAATATCATTCAAATTATTTCATTTGCGTAGAAATAATCATTACGGTATTCAGCTGGGTCCTTTAAACATTAAGATTATACAAATTTTTGAAATTTACACTCTAATTTTCTTGAATTCCCAACAAAACATTTTCCAACAATAACTATCGACGAACCGACAGACCTGAGAATTTTTTCAGACCTAACATTTAAAACGTTGTTTTAAAAGGTTTGGAACTTTGCACGTGTATTTCAGTTCCCTAACTTCCCCAAATGCCGAACATGAAATTTGGGTTGGACATTTTTCCAGCAACAACCATCGACAAAGTGATTTAAATGTGTCCTTTTTTAGACATAAAACTTTAAACAATAAGTGTTTACAAGTTCGCACATGTATTTCACTCCCTTAAATTTTCCCGAACTCTTAACATAAAATTTGACCTTCGAAATTTTCCACCGATAACCATCGTCGAATGAATTTTTTACAAACATAAAACTTTAAACATTAAATTTTACAAATTGACGTTTTCACCTGTATTTTACTTCCCTTAGTTTTCCCGAACACCCATCATGAAACTTGACTTGTGGCACTATTCTGGTAATTACCTGGGAATAGGGAGTTGGGGAATGAATTTATATGTAAATTCTATTAATTTTTAATAGAACAAGTAAACTAGTGTTGATTTAACAAAAATATTTTAACAGCAATTTCTTATAAATTCTTTCCCTAGTTCCCTATTTCCAAGGAATTACCAGAATAGTGCTACTGGAAAATTTTCTTACAATAACCACTGACGAATCATATTCAAATGAGACCTTTGCCAAACATAGCTTTTTAAACATTGTTTTTACATCATTTTTCCCGAACTTTAAATAAGAAGCTTGACCTTAAAAAAAATTACCTAAAAAAAATTAAATAGAAACGAGACCATATTAAGTTTTTACGAATTTTTAATTTTGCACGTGTACCTCCCTTCAATTTTTCCGAACTCTCAGAAAAAGACTTGAAAAATTTTCTAGCGATAACCATCGACGGAAATTTTTAAATGATACCATTTTCAGACTAGACGCCTAAGACTGAAAGCTTCAACAAATTTTTTGATTGATTATTTATTTTGATTGATCTTTAAAAAATTTAAGCGATAACTATCGACAAATTAAACCGGTTTGTCGATAGTTTTTCGAAATAGCTGTTCGAATTTTTAGAACGAGATTTTTTTTTTTCAGACAAAGCACTTTAAACGTTAAGTTGTTACAAATTTTGTAAGTTTTCACGGGTTTTTACTTCCCTTACTTTACGCAAACTCCCAACATGAAAGTTAACCTAGAACATTTTCCAGCGATAACCATCGACGAACCGACTCAAATAAAACTTTTTTAAACATAATGCGTTACGCGTTAAATTTTAATAAATTTTTTGTTGTGTGCTTGTTTATTTCACTAACTCCAATTTTTCCAAACTCTCAACATGAAACTTGTTGTGAAAATTTTTCCAGTGATAACCGTCAACGAACCGATTCAAACGAGAACTTTTCCAGACATAGCACTTTAAAAGGTAAATTTCCCAAATTTCACGCGAAAATTAACACAATTTCCGCAATTTTCTAGCATGAACCTTTACCTGAAAAAATTTCTACTGAATACCCGATTCAAATGAAACCGTTTCCATGCATAACAAACGTTTAAACGTTAAATTTTTACAAAAATTCCTTTCAATTTTGCCGAAGTGCCAACATATAACTCTATATGAAATTTTTTTCAGCTGTATCGATGAACAGATTCAAATGAGACCTTTTCCAAACATAACACATTAAACGTTAAATTTGACAAATTTTTGAACTTTACATGTGCATTTCACTCCGCTCTATTTTCCCGCAAACCTAACATGAAATTCGACCTGGAAATTTTTGGAGGGATAACAATCGAAGAATTGATTCAAATTAGACTTTTTCATTATGAACCGTCGTTTTTATGAACGAAAATGCAACTTCCCTAAAGCTATCAGAATCCACCCAACAGAACATGACGAGATACTATCAAAATAATTATATACATATATATTGGCTAATAATAGCCTTTTAAACTAAAACGACGGGTTCTGCAAGCTTTAGAAAAAATTATCAGACCACCAACCAGAGATAACTAAAAGCTTATTTAAGGTTAGTTAAATACTTTAAAAGGCATTAGGATTCTCCAATTCAAATCGAAGCAAAACCTAAATTAGAACGAACACCAAGATTTTGACATATAAATAAGTTTGGGCTTATTATTGCCTGATTAAATGCCTCAAATTTCAGGCTCTACTTATTATTGACCAAGCTTTATGTAATATAATTTTAAGGTAGCAGAACCTAAATCGAAAATCACTCCAAAATCGAAATTTCAACGCAAAACAAGATCAATTGGCATATTCATAGTTTTAGGCTAAATATGGCACAAACAAATGCCCTTTTAAAATATTTTTGGCTCCACCTGTTCATGTTCAAGCTTTCAGACTTATAAGCGTAAAATTATTTGTATGTCAATTGATCCTATTTTACGTTCTAATTTCGGCTGTGATCCGATTTTTGATTTGGACGAATGGGCTTGAAATCTCTTAATGCGGCATTTGATTTAGCCAACGTGCGCCTTCATTCAATTATTTTTTAATAATTTTTTATATGGGTGCTATTAACTTTTTCTAAAATGAACAGAACCCATTGTTTTAGTTGAAAGTGATGAAACCCAACATTTTTTAGTAAGCCTATTACCAGTCTTTACTTATCCATAAAAATTCGTCATGTTCTGCTAGATGAATTCTACTAACTTTAGAATGAAACATGCATATGTTTTCGGCTGGTTTTATAGATTAGTCGGTTTCGGGTGGGTTATTTCAATTTAATCTATAATTTTTCTAATTTTCAAACACTTGTGGCTTATTTTAATAAGCTTATTTATTAACGAAATTTCTATTTATCGGATTTTATACAAATTTGAAAGAACATGACAAAATCTTGCATGCATGACAAAATCTCTTAAGAGAAGACCATTTACTAAACATAATAAAGTTTAAACCATTTTAGCATGGGAATCAATTAAAAGGTCTTTCACAAATCTTATACTAATTCATCGGTAAGCTCCCAATAGGCACCATAAAGCGAAAAAAATTATCTGCTCTCGAAAAAAATTTATTTTACAAAACCCCAAAGCAATATCCATTGAAATATGTTATTGCAACATATACACGTCAACTCGTTATAATTTTTTTTTTATATAAATATGCTAAATTGTATGACGTTATGCTAGACCCGAATAATATTACAATCCAACCGATATAATATAAAATTGTAACATACGAGGTATATACTCGACTCGTATACAAATTCCCAAAAGTATCACAACACTATTTTTTTTGGAAACTAAAACTTTTTGTATATTTTTATAAATTTATACAAACCTCATTCCATCCATAACGATTTTTTGCCTGTACAATTGCTTCGTACACAGAATTATTTTCTAGCGATTTTATAACATGCGACATAATATAGTGATTTGCGTCAAATCGAACTAGGGTTGGTACTAAAATTTCATCATGCCATTTACCCGGATGCTGGTACGTTTCGTTCATCTATGGATATACATGGAGTACGCATGTAAAAAAGATAAGAGAGAATATAAAAGTTATATAGAGATAAAATGTAATAAAATTTTATTAATTTTTATTATAAATACGTGATTGATTAAAATTTTATTTATCGTTTTAGATATTAAGATTATTATGTATGTGTGCCATAATTATAATTATGGCACAAACACCCCTTATATGTTCACAAGAGTCGATTTATTTTTTCATATTTATTTGGGATACAAATCAATATTAAATTTTTTGTTAAGATAATACAATTTTAAATTTATATAATAAATAATATTTTATTTCGGATTTTAGATAACAGAATTATTGTACACAACTTTCTAAAAATCACATAAAGAACCCTCGGAGGAATTATGATTGGATTGAAACGTAAAATGTTGTTTTAAAAATAAAATTTAATGTTTTTGTTAACTTAATGCCAAAACTGACACTTTCGGTATGCTCTGTATATACGAGCATCCTTTTCATATTCAGACGAGTAGACAACAGCATTTTATATAAATGATTTAAGGTATAAACGAACATAAGTGTGGTACACAATTTCATTTTGGTGTAAGATAACTATTTCTAAGAACATGAAATTATGATTTAGCACGTAATTAATTTACGTCAAAACTTTTTTGTTCTGTTGAATACTTGAATACATAACAAAAAATTTTTTGTAATACAAACTGAAATATATTTCAGAATGGTTTCAGAAATGTAGAATGATACCTAAATATTACAAAATAAAATGATATAATTCCTAGGAGACAAAAATCTTTGCCCAAATTTATAACATTTCTGGGAAGTTCACACCATATACGAGCGACAGCAAAATATAGGATAATGCAATTTTGGATAGGCCAAATATTTTAAATAATTTTAGATTATAAATTGGATCAGTTTTTTTTTTTTTTTTTGATTATCGATCAAATATGTATGTAAACGACCGAATATAAAGGTTACATTTTTATGTTATTTAATGGTATTTTGCTTTGTAATATTTAAGACTGAGGAATGTGTCCCATTTTTATGTGTAAATTATTATAACTCAAAATTGGTTATTGACCTAAACAAAAATGTAAGAACAGTGGGTTTTTGCACCCTTAAATATTTATTTTTCATTCGTATTATATAAACATTATTTTATATAGTAAATTATATGATAGTGATATACGGGAGTGAAGTATTCCACGGTTTCCACGGCTGTGTATATGTGTGTGTGTTACACTGCTAAATAAATAAGATAAATTAAATAAGAAATATTAAGATTCTAATAAGAAGTTAGTCTTAAATTAAACACAGAAGTGACATTTACCTCTTCAAATATAAGGAAAATGGCTTGTAGCTAAAAAACTGCCCGAAGAAATTTTGAAAAAATTATTAATATGCGTATATTTCTTATTCAAGTTCACACATTTGTAAATAAAAATGTTCGATTAATGATCTAATTAATATTAAAAAATGTTCTTTTCTCCTATATTAACATGTTTGAATTAACACCCATTCGATTAATTTACATTTTTATTAAAAAATTTGTAAATTATAAATCATAACAGTGTACAATACGCACCAATAGTTATACATGAAATAATACTTTTATTGGATTGAATGAAATTTCAATTAGATTTGTATACGTACAGCCGTGGAAAACCCTGTGGAATACTTCACGGGCTCTTGTGAAATACCTACATACCAAAAATAATGTGTAAATTTTTGACACTGTTAAATTTAAAATGATTCCAATTGGATTTGTTTGGTAGTGAAATTGAAACATTTTAAGATAATGTTTAACATTTATACTAGGGAAGTCCTTAGGTTCCTAATAATGTCGCTTTAAAGATCAAGTAATTTTCTAACGATTTGAAATAAACACGAGAAAATCGTAAAACGATCTACTAAAATTTTTTTAATTCTAAAGAGGACTATTTTAGACTAATATTTCTACTTTTATATCTCCGATCCTAGAATTGTTCACGGGGTCTTACCTATATAACCAAATAGCTAGATCAAAAGCCCACGTGGGTGGTGAATATGGGTTAACTAGTCCAGCGTATTTTTAAACAATTATGGTTTTTGATTTCAATCAATTTTCTAATTTTTCTATTACTGCTCCTAGAGACGTTCACTTTTTTTAAAATGTATTTTAGGGAAATGTAGACCAAGTTCTAACACTGAAATGAACATGGATATGTTTATGATGACATTTACTGTGCATTTCAGGCTACTTTCTAATTCCATGAATTTCACTGGTCCTAGAGGTGTTCACGGGGCTCACCTACATGGTCAGACAGTCAAAACCTTTTGAGTGTTGGGAATGGGATCAAATAATGAAGATTTTTAACTTGTCCCGAAACATTTTTACATTTATGGTTATATCCCATATACTAGAAATGTTCACGGGATATCTTTTATATATTCGAATAGGTCAGAAAACTATCTATCAATATTATGAGAATGGGACACTTACGAAGATTTTCACAATTCTTTCTACAATTTAAAACTTCTTCATTTTCAATTTTATTTTTAATGGGAAATTTTGGTATTTTATCCAATTGTAATTTTAACCAATTGTAATAAAATAAGCTACAAACCCGATTTATTGTAAAAATAATCAAATAACAGAAATCCTAGAGAGGTTCACGACCTCATGCTACACTTTTAAGTAGTTCAAAATTCCGACATTCAACAGTTCCGGACAGGGCTCAGTTATAATGATATTTACTGTGCCACACACGACTTAGATGTTTCATGAAATAATTTGAATACATTTTAAAATTTTATTTCACCGATCCTAGAGATGTTCACGGGGCCTCACCTACATGGTCACATGGATCAATGAAAACCCTATGAGTTGTGATGATATTAGGGATCTATAACTATACACATTTTATTAAACACTTATTAATTTCGCAAAAAAAATTCAATTTTTGAATATTTTAATAAAAAAAATGTGTCCAAAAAGTTTAAAAATCACTCGATCAATTTCTACTTGTTAGATCATAATCAGGAGTATCTACTGATCTGAAAAAGTAATAATTTAGTAAAAGAGAAACTTCTCTAATCTAAATGTTAAAGATTATTTAAAAATATTTCAATTTCACAACAAAACAAATTGAAGTGGAATATTTTTAAAATTATCAGTTGAAAGTTTTTTTTTGATATGTATTTCACAATCATCTTAATTGTACTACTCTCGAGTAGATACTCCTGACGGTGGTGAAGAATTTCCTAAAACTTTCCTAAATTTAAAATCGTTTGATAGTATTAGTGAATCTTTTAATTATTGCTTATAATATAGCATTCAACAAAATAATTGAATATAATGATTAAAAAAATTGCTAGTGATAATTATTACCAACCGAAAGCTTTAATAAAGAAAAATCATTGTATAAAAATCTAAAATAACCAAATAATAAAAAACTTACATTATCAATTTTATTTTAAAATTATTATTCAAACTAAAACGTCCCTGAAGAACTGGAATTACTTTTAGATCAATTGAATAGATCAGAACTCACGATTTCGCCTCCACAAACTATTTCAGGATTCGAAGGCATCAATAAGCGAATATTTGTTCAGTTTAAGATATGCAAAAAGTTTCAAAAAAATCAATTGAGGGTTAGGGGTACGATTTCCTTAAAACTCCAATAATTAAACTGTACATACAAATTAAATCGATTTGCATTCATAATAATGTTTGTTCTAACAATATTCAGATCAGGTTTGGTCCGTTCGAGATGCACACACAGTTTGAGGAGATTCTCTTGGCAATAACAGGGTCAAATGTTCCGAAAACCACCCCATGTCATATGTTGAATGAAAAAATTTCAATATATCCGTTCCAGAAACCAGTATAAGATCTTGGCCATGAATGAGTTTAATATTATTACATCATGTTTGGTCGATTCGAGATGCACACACAGTTTAAGGAAATTCTCTTGGCATTAACAGGGTCAAATGTGCTGAAAACCACCCCTTGTCATATATTGAATGGAAAAATTTCAATATATCTAAAAATGGCAAAGATGGCGTCGACGTTCAGTTTGATAGTTATAATTTCATAATAACAAAAAATTCCGCCTTGAATATTGCTATTTTGTCAAAAATAAGTAAATTGAATGCGATACTTCAGTGTGTTATCGGTGTCATACATATTTTCGTGCAATCAAAATTTATCAATTTAAATGTATTTAAGATAGTTACAATTTGGTGTTTTGCAAAGATTGAATTAATATTGGTTCGCGGTTTATTTCTTTGACAAAAATGCCTCCAGTGAGGCGTCGAAATATTGGGCGGCATACATGGAACGCAAGCCAACTACTTGATCGTCGAGTCACTGATACGGATGAAGAACGTAGACAGCGTTTGGAAGCAAATCGAATTTGATTTTCCCAAGCGCAGTTCATAATGATTGCGGAACAACGGATACGCGTCATATGGAAGAATTCTGTTTAACGTTTCGACTGGTTTCATTTCATTACCACCTAATTTTTATCCATTCACAACCTCTAAAGAAGAATTAATCACGAAAGTGTTCCCGAATATTGGTGCAAATCACAAAAACCATGTTAAGTTCAGCAAACGAGCCATTTTGGTAGAGAGAAATAAAGACGTAGACGAATTAAAAATAAAAATTGCTATTGCCAAGAGAATTTCCTCAAACTATGTATGAATCTCTAATGGACCAAACATGATCTAAAAATATTAGTCTTATTTATGGCCAAGACCTGATAGTGGTTTCTGGAACGGATATATTAAAGTTTTTCCATTCAATGTATGACATGGGGTGGTTTTTTACCATTTGACCCTGTTATTGCCAAGGGAATTTCTTCCAAATATATGTATGTACTCGAATCGAAGTATTGATCGCTCTCAAGTCGATAAATAATCGTTTAAGGTATGGCTGTGATATTTAACCACGTCTTTGCATCAAAAATAATAATAGGTTATAATTTTGACTGTGAGGCAAATCTGATTGTAGTCACTTTCATTTATTTAAAATATTTTTGGTCGAAACGAATATACAATCGCAAACGACTTCGTTACTCCATAAACCACTTTCAGCAATTCTCCAGAAAGTAGTTGTAGTGGTTTTCGAAATTCAAATACAAACATAAAAACAATGAATTTATTTGGAGCTCATATTAATAATATCTTAGTATGTATAAAATAAATTAATAAGATAGAATATATAAAGAAAAAAATTGCGTTGACATTTTTTTATTGATCAATATTGAATCAATTATTTGATCGTGCTGTTGATCTATTTTCGTATAGCATATTCACTAATACTTAGACATATTTTCGGTTTTAGGAAAAATTCACATTACTATATAGGCTTGTGAAATATTTCCTAAACTATTCCTAATTTTTTGTTTTTGTTTTTAGGATAGATTTAGGAAAAAGTTCACGCGCATATACTCCTGATGAAGACCTTACAAGTCGGAATCGATCGAGTGATTTTTTAAACTTTTTGAAAAAAAAATTTTTAATTAAAATACTCAAAAATATCACTTTAGTGAAATAAAAAAAAAAACGTTTAATAATGTGTTTATTAAGAATACCTGTATCTGCAGCTGTTAGAAAAAAATATTTTTTATTTTATTGTAAAAAAACTAACAAATCTTACGGCGGCCATTGTCCTATTCTGCACGCTCGTTTTGAGTTTGACACGGATTTTAATCCAGGAAAAACTTTAAATTCTTCGTCGTCAAATTGTTTTACTCTCTCTCTCTCTCTCTCTCTGGCACTATATTCCATCAAGGGATTTGGCCGCCTCAAATGAGGTTTCATAATCATATTTTCATTTCGGATAATGAGTGATTAATTCATTGATCCTAAACCAGCCGTGAAAAATTGTTTTCTTGTCACCACCGGGAATCGAACCCGGGACCTCCGGTTGCTGGAGCAAGCATGCTGACCACTTTACCACCGAGGCGGCAACAAATTTTACTGCCATCACGAAATCTTGTAAACAACTTTTCTACTGTTGAATGACTCAAGTCGAATTAATCAATGCCATAGCTTGAGCAGCATTTTTTTTTTATTTCAAAGTTATGATTTCTGAAAAAAATTACTAAAAATGAAGAAAAGCAGATTACCAACAGAATGGATTACATTAACGTGATAACGAAAAAGACGACCGGCGCGATAACAATGATAACATTTTTAAACTCAACGCGATTCACTATGATAATATTCCGAAGAAAAAACAGCACTTAACGTCCTTGAATATAGTTGCACGCCAGGAAACACAGATAAAAAGGAACAACTAACAGATGTTTTCTTGATAACTTTTTTTTCGCACGTAAGCCCCTTTTTCATTCATCAGATCACATATATCCAAAATGGATGGCGATTTGGATCCGTTTAAGTATATTTTAAAGCAAGCAAGTTGCACACCTCATAAAATCAGTTGGTGTCATTGGTTTGTAAACCTTGAAAACATGTTTTTTATTTGGACTGTGCGAATTTATACTTTATTTTCAACATTTAAGGGTACATAAGAGGTGCAAATGGTGCTGACTTAAGCTTTTGTTGGTAAGAGATGCTAGTAATAACACAAATATGTGTAAACCATTTCAGAAAATGCCATTTTTGTGAAACTATTCGTTTTTAAAATTATAATATGTAACTTTACGATTACAAAATTGGTGTTGTAAATGCATCGCACTTTTCAACGTACGTAGACGTTTCGACGTTGAATTAAACGGATGATCCGAGGTCACATGTAAATATACTACTAAGACCAGTGACCATCCAATTTATAAATGGGTGAAATTTCGAAAGATTACTGGGAGAAAACAGAAACGTTTTTCAATTGTTTTGGTAGTAAACATACCGTGAAAGACTGTTCGTTCTTTCGAAGATGTCAGTATTATCAACGGCGACCCCATTCATAAACAGTCTCGCAATTGTTCTTCAAATAAAATCTGAGTTTGCCTCCAATGCAATTCCGTAAAACACGGTAACATTAAGACTTACTCGAAAGCGACTTCCTCTAAAAATCTGCTTGATGGCGATGAAGTTGAATTAGATGACACAAGTAAACATATTGTTACTCCCAACACACGCTTGTAAAATTCAAGGTCGTGGGCAGATGGCAAATATAGTATTATTGGATTCAGAGGCAGAGACTCATTTGATAGCGGAGTAATGCGTACAGAATGCGGATTAGAGCATCAAAGTATGGGTCTTACCAAACGTGTTACGCAGTTCAAACTAAAACCGCATTTCGATGAGATTTTAAAATTTTTATGAATTATTACGTGACGCACTGTATATCCTATACTACAGCAGTGAACTGGTTTCAGTAGTGAACTGGCCAGTTTTATAAATAATCCACTACGAATATACGGTTGATCTAATTCAAGCAAATATTACATAAATTCATAAATGTTCGGATCGGAGTTGATCAAGTCTGGTCCCTATTGTCTGAAAGAAATTTAGGTGAGCAAAACAAAGTTCTAGCGCACGAGAGCTTGGGTCGGAACATTTACTGCCAACCAAGCTACTTCGGTTTTATATTTGAGATGTAAGATGAATTTAAAAACGGTGTTATGCAACTTCTGGGAGAGTGAGAAAATTGCCCGAGAACAGGAACCATCCTAAAGCAATTCGTGTGATCAGAATTTTGTACAAAATGTTCCACTATATGAGAGTCGACGTTTTGTTATAAAAATAACACTTAAAAATGGCAACCCTTTTTCAGGAAGTTCATATTAGGAAAAAGGCCTAAAATAGTTTCACGGTTATAGCTATACAAATCATTTCTAAATGAATAACGCTACATAAACCACATGACTTTAGTATCTAATCCATCAAATAAAAGATGGCTGTTTTCCTCATCATGGTATTCTGATAGAATCGAGTGTCCCTACAAGATTAAGGGTGGTATTTGACGCGTCAGCAACAACATCAACCGTTACCGCATTATATAATATTTTGAAAGTCGGCTTTACGATACAAAATTTTGCTGTAGCAAATTCTAGTGAAGTTAAGAATGCATATTATCCACAGTCATGGCGGACATTGCAAAAATATACCGCCAAATCCAAATTCGTAAATACCAGAGCATATTATAGCGTGGCAACGCTGAAGATCCAATACATATCCATGAGTTAAATATGTTATGTTACGGAATGGCATTAGAGGTTGCAGTTCAAACCCATGATCGAGAGGCTGCACAAGCCATACAATATGAGATGTACGTGGATGACCTAATAAGCGGTGCAGAATGAGTTGAAGATGCGATTACAGTGACTCATGAAATTCATTCTATTTAAAAAAAATGTAGAAATAAACCTCTGAAACTGGAAATCTAATTCATCAGAGTTAATCAAAGCTATGTATACCCTATTCCACAGATTTTCAGATGCCTTCGAAAAGCGGTATGTGGCAGTTTATGTTTGCACAAAAATGAATAGTCACAACGGCACAAAAATTCACCTCGAAAACTAAAGTGTCGCCTGCTAGTAAGCTATCAGCAGCACGACTTGAACTATTTGGTTCCTTGTCTGTAACAATTTTGATGATATAAGTCGATTCAATTTTGGAAACACTAAGGAGGACAATGATAGCGGTACCAATGGAGATGACAAATTAAACTTCATATGTGAGCTACCAGAAAGATAATCTAGTTTTGTAAAGATTACCACGGCACTAGCCTTCTAGCCTATGAGTATCGTTTTATGAATATGGTAGCCTAGAAAGGCCTATAAATTTAATCGGGAAGAGTAGGGTATTTAAATCATATACTTTAATTTGGAGATACAACAATTGAAATCCGGATATCGAATTCAACACGTCAATTTTAAGTAAATTTTTCGGTAAATTCATTTATTTTTCAAAAATTCTATGGCAAACTGATCGAAAAATCTGTTCTAAATCTGATTTTTATCATAGTAAACGATTTACCCTACTATTGGCCCACAGCCAATATCAAGTTTAATTTACTGAACCCATATATCGAAATTTTTCTGATTGTGCTACCAAAGCATAGAATAATTACCTATTACATCTATTGAGGGGAAAATATTGGATATTTGGGAATCGAAGTACAATAAAAGGAGTCGTACCGAATCATACTGTTTTTGATTAGGTAACCGTTAGGGTAGGATTGGTCAACACATTTTGGTGTTTGAGGGAAAGCTGAGCAATGGGTCAGTTTTTATTTCGAAACACTAAAATCAAAATTGTATTAACCATTTCAGTCCCAGGGGGTATTGAAAATACACTATCGAAGAATTTCAAACACCGCAACCGCGCTTTCTCTAAATTAGAGAGAAAGATGAAATGTATGAGATGAAAAGGCAATCTATTGAGACAAACCTATTGTAAAATGTACTATTTACAATAAACGGAGCTGTGTGATGTACCTGCTTCAGTAAATTTGAGCACGCGACTTCGACAATCGGTAACGCATCGTCAGTTTGCAACAATGTACGAAATATGCTGGGTTTTCTCGACTTAAAATCTCAACAGCGCTGGAAACTTCATCATTGAGGATTGGTCACTTTAATTGATTTCGTTTGGTTATTCCTACTGAATGATTTATTGCAAAACATAATTACTTAGAAATGATTAAACAAAAACAAATAGTGACAAATCTTCAATCCGATTCCATTCGTTGGATTTATAAAACTATTAGCATCGGTCTTTTTTGCAGACCTGAACACTGCGGATCGTTTATAGAAATGATGAGTTTTAACGAATTTTCCCAATAAATCGTTTCGACCAATCCTCAACAAATTATAAAGAACCAGAAACTTGAATTGATTATATCTTATGTCTATCACTTTAGATACAATTCTTTCAATAAAGAAATATTTTTATCCAAAATGAAATTCCCAAATAAGCGACGAACCTAATTTTATTGAAAATACAATTTAAATTTTTTTTTTCGCAATAAAAACTGACCTGATGATTTTCTTAAATGGTGTGATTTTTTTTCACTGAGGTGCTACCCGGGACAATTTTTTTTTAAATTTCCATTATTTATTTACCGTTTAATCGTAAGTGGCCAAACGGTGAAAATTAGTGAACAATCCTAACTAAACGATGACCAAACGAATTGGAAAAATTTGTATCATAAAAAAAAACAAAATGGAGATCACAAACGAGCGATTATATGCACCGAGAACACTTTTCGGACGTCGTACGTATACAAAAAACTTTTAGTTTATTAATAACGTTTTAATTGATCGGTAAAAAGTATATCAAAATTAAAATTTATTAATAATTATTAAAAATTATTTTATTAATAAAAATTTAAAAACAAGAAATTAATATTCTCAATATTTTATTACTTTTAAAATATCGCATATTTTGACGTTTGCATTACAGTTTGTAATTAAATGTTTGCTTGTACAAACGTAATTTTTTCATGTAAATAATGAAGTAAATCATTAATTTTAATTTACTGTGGCACAAAATAAATGTTTAATGAACTAAAATAATAGAGCACTGTAAATATTACTAATAGTAATAACCAATAACTTAAATTGATTCGATAATTTGGGTTCATTGTTATTTACTCAGACCAAACACTAAAAGCATATTTTAATAAACATACGACACGTGCGAGTCTTTTCATAAATCCAACTGGACATATATCATCACACAAAAATAACGAATTAACCTCCTCGAAAGTCGTAATTATGTAAATGTACAAAAATAATTTATGATTAATTCGATTTCGATGTATGCCATATAAGCACATACATGTTTATGCAGTCCAATTTTTAAATAAATTATTTTTAAATATTCTGATTAAAAATTATGTATGTAAAAATAATTGTAAAACGCTCGTTAAATATAAATTAATTATCTACAACAACAACATGAAAAAAATATCATAGACGTTTTTAAAAAATCAATTTAATTTTTAATTAAAATTTAAAATAAAAAAACAAAATAAAATTCAAATTATTATATTATAAAATCAATTAATTTATGCGAACTCATTTTACTGCAAAGTTTAATTTTTAAAATGGTTGTTTTTGTAATTAATTTTTATAAACATCCGATATAATATTTTTAATCCAAATATATACATAAAAATGCTATAAATGGGTTATTGTAAATAAATCGATTAACATGGTAAATAGCCGATTTACAATTACGCATAATAAGGCGGGTGACACAATACTCAAAATATATATAATTTTATATATCAACAAAAAAATAAAATAAAAAAATATATCAATACAAATTGGAAAATAATTTTAGTATAAATGAAAATGATTTGATATGCTGTGTGATTGACGTTTATGATAACTGGGGAAAATAATAGCAATAAATATTCATTTTTTCCAGGATATGTCACTAAAGAATTTTCATTTTAGTACTATTAATTGATTTTCTTTGTTTGTTAACCAAATCCTATCAATATAATTAGTCAATCATCGTCATTGTTTGCATTATAACAATCAATTTAATTGTAAATATTTATGATAATATTAAATATTTGATCAAATTTTTGTTAATCGTAATAAGCATTTTCCCAAAATTTTAATGAAGACCTGAATAATTTCTGTCGTTGCTGTGCTAAATCCAATGAACTAATAAAAGGCCTGTTGAAGGGTCGTTAGCTTGCTACTCAATCCAAGTTTCAGGTTTTTTTGACAGGTACAGATTATATGCCTTGGGGCATTCGGTATATACTTAAATTATACTTTAACTATTTGATATGAGACAAAAGCCCACTTTAGGAAAACTGGCCCTGATTTGGTATTGCGCGGTAATTAAAACCACACAACCATCGTTTGCCCCGCCTAATTGGTGAATGAGCTGAAACCAATAATAATAATAATAATAAAATATTGAAAATTTTTAATTTTTAAGGTAATCCACGAACCATTGTTCAAAAACCATTACATCCAGAAAAAGTTTTGTATGCTTTATGGGCCAAAAGAATCCCGAGACCATATGTTTGAACACATATGGTCCCGGGATTCCTCTGATGCTGGTAAAAACTTTGCAGTCAACTTGGAAACCGGTATTGCAACATGATTACTAACCATATTTTGCTTAAGTTGATAGTCATGGAGACATGTTGTTTCAAGTAGAAGGGGCCACATGCCATATAGCGCGCTTTTCAAGGATACTGCCTAACACTGATATACAAAGGTATGTAAGTTGGCTATTTTTAATAAATTTTAGTCCTTTGCCTAAGGAAGTATGAAGTTGCTTCCTATCTTTCGTGCCCCTTAGTAAGTATATATGGTGTTTTAGTAGGGTCATTTAAAACTTTTATACTGACATTAATTGCCTTATCTTTGCAGTTCCGTTTCCTTTGCCATTTCTGAAATGTTGCATATTGTACATCGAAATATGTGATCATGCTTTTGTGCTTTAACATATTAAGAAACCCTGTAATTGGTGCTCTAGCAAGACGACATCTGAAGGGTTATAAATTCTCTGAACCAGGAAAGGTTTTAATTCCGAGAAAACCTAGTTGAGTTTCCAATCGAGAAAAACAGTTTTTTAGATGAATTTAATGCCTCACAATGAAGCGCACGCAATCGACCGCGAGAAAGTATTAAAGAAGGTGAAGGCGATAATTCGGAGTTTTGCTGAAACTTCCCAGATATTGGGTAGGCTGGGTACGAAATTCCGATTTTCATGATTCGGCTTTAAAAAATTCTGTTTTACAAATTTCTATTTTACAAAATTCTGTTTTACATAATTCTGCTAAAAATTGATTGTGCAATTAGTTAATTTGCCGCATGTTATAGTATAGCTGTAATTTAGTATTGAATATTGTATTAATGTAGCATCTTTGCTGATTTTGTTTTTGTAGATAAAATAAAAGATTAATTCTTTTCTTTGTTCATACACATATTAAACTGGGCACGTTGTAACACAAAATAAAAAATCAAATCAAAATGAACATTAACATCGCTAAAACTAAGAAAGGCCATATTGCGACGTTTTTCTTTTAATATCCATGCTCCTTGATTAAATTTTTTCCACCTGCATTTTTGACATTATCAATTCTTTTGACAAATCACCTATCAATTTATAAATCCCCGCATGGCGGTTCCCGACAACAACTTTCAAGCATCAGTGCCATGCTTCAACGCTGTTTTGGGTTCTTGGGAAATAACGTCCCGAGTTTGCTTTGATACACTGTTCAAAATATTGGAGAATATATTGACTGATTTGTTGCCTTTAAATATTTTATTTCAAACCAGTCTCCAAATCTTTGCAGATTATCTGTGGTCAATCTTTTCTTTTAATTCTAAGTAATATGAGTATACTTCATCTTCCGGAACAAAGGATCGGCTCTTTATTATCCTAATTTCGAACGTAGAAGTTACTGAATTTCCATATTGTTTTAACCCCTCATATTAAGTTTAGTGCATAAAATGTGCCGTAATTAGAACAAGCATCCATTTACATTTGCGTTTGGAAAAAATTTCACCGAAGAGATAATGGCTTATTCAAAATCACAAAATTTTTTTTGTGGATTTGGTTCAATTTCGAGTTTTAAAAATATTTTTTAAGTAACAAAAGAAGCAGTCGTATAATTTTGAATTATTTTGGTTCATTAAACAAAAAGCTAATTGTATAACTTCACCTTCAATGTGGCCGTGGATGGAAAATAATTGCTGCATTATGGACGGTACCACTTTAGTACCATCCATTATCCAGCATGTTAACTCGGCTAGGAGTTGTAGAGATGATCTAGTATACCTATTAGGATAACCTTTTCACTACTTACTTCAGACTCATACAATACAAACAATTCTACTTTCAATTGACGTAATTCTTCAGGGATATTAATAAGGGAAATATTTTGTGGCTCAGCAATTATATTCTTTCTTATCCGATGAATCTTCATTTTTTGGACTTCTTTTGTTGATTAAAAAAACTCTAACATTCGCACGACATTGAACAATAGAATTTCTTATAATTTGTGATGGTTTATTTTCTGATGTTGTGACTAAAGTTTTAATGTTATTGTTTGCAATGAAAAATTTTCAGATCACGTCACTGATGGCTGCGTATGCTTATCAGAATGTTTGTTTATCCCATTTTCTATTATATAGTGGTTACTCTGCAAGGATATTCTTATAGCACAAGCCAAGCTAAAATATCCTTTCCATTTCAAAATAATAGAAGTAACCAACCAAAATATTAAGTTTTTTTTGTTTTACAAGGATCAAAACTAGTTTATCCTTATAAACTCGAAGATTTGGTATGATTTCAACGTTGGTTTAAAATTTGTAAATCAATAATTTTGTTAAAATTCGATTACCAATAAATTAAAAATGTTTCCAATATATGTTTTGGTTCTTCTGCTAATTTAGTTGTCTGTAAAATTCTGTTTACAAAATTCTGTTTTACATAATTCTGTTTAGGAAGTTCTGTCATTTTAAACCTAATTTATGATATTTAATTTATACCAGTTTACTTATAAAATCTGCACACACATAGTTGATTTTATAAGTTAACTCTTATACCAGTTAACTTATAAAATCAACTATGTGTGTGCTGTAAATATCATAAATTATGTTTAAAATTACAGAACTTGTTAAACAGAATTATGTATGAAAGAATTTTGTAATCAGAACTTTTCAAAACAGAATTGTTTAAAACAGAATTTTCAGGAAAACAAAATTTCGAAAAAATAGAATTTTGTAAAAACTGAATTATGTAAAACATAATTATGTACCGATCCCTTATCGGGTTTCTGGTTTGCTCGGAACAACTTATTAAATTTTTCCTGATAATCAAAGTAATTTCAAAAAAGTTTAATAAGTACAAAAATTTGATATTTTATATAAAAACTTGATCTTTTTTATAAAGAATTTTTTTTTTTCTATTTACTTTGTTTAGAAAAGTACACGTGTGCAAATATAGGTATAAAGCCAAAATTATTTCTAAAAAAATTGGTTTTGGACACTCGCTAAAATTTCTGTCCAAATTATAAAAGTGTCCAAAAACTTCACGCCGGTTTTTATATGGTATATTAAAACCAAAATGTTATCGATGTTCGGAACAACTCCACAAGTACATAGTACCAGTAAACAATTATTCATTAAGAAATAACATAATAATTAATAAACAAAATTAAATTAGTCAAAATACTGGGATAATTGTAATTTTGATACTGATGATGAAAATTATATTTCGAAATCGATGTGCGAAAATAAAATTCAAATACTGTTAGTATAAGGAATATATAAATTACAAAGTGTTTCAATTAGCTATTAAAATTAAGATCAAGTTCAAAAACATTGACAGAATAACCATATTTTAAAAGGAAACTTGTACACGAATTTGTATCTAGAATGAATGATGCTCTTTTCTATAGCAAATCATCTAATGATTTATGTCACCCCATGCCAACTCAAAATTTTAGAAAAGGCCATTAAAAAATTTTCGTTTTAAGGAGGTTTAGGTTGTACATTAGTTTTGTTGCATTTAATTGATGTGATCAAAAGTCGCTGGATGGGACAAAATAGACCGCAGCTGATCCCTCATCCTGAAAGAGGCGTCAAACAAATCTTGGAGTTATATTAGCCCCGGTGATATTAGCCTGAAAATATACGTCTAGATTAGATCAGATTCATTTAGCACATGGATTTAAAAAATTCATTTTTGCAGACCTCATTGGTCCACTAATTGGTCCTTATTCCAATTTAATCATTATGACTAATGCGCCAAGCAATACGCCATAAAAACACAAACGAGTGCTTCGAGCAGCATATCGAGCTTCGAGCGGCTACTTTAAGTAAGTGGCGTTTCTATAAAAATCAGCTGTACTTACGGTTAATCTAAGATTAAGAGCATATTTCTTTTAAATGATGAACCCTTAAAATATCAAAGACATAATTTGATCAATGACAACTTTTGCTAGTTCGCAACTTTTGCTAAAAAAAATTGTATGTAAATTTTTTGGAATGTAATCCATGATAAGAATAGGAAATAACTAAAAATTAAGAAATTTTCAAAAACAAATTAATAAAATGTTTTGTAATTTTTAAATTATTCACCTTGCTCGTAGATCCTACTAGCTCAGACTGAGTTTATCAAAAATTATGACCTATCTAGTGAACTAGGTGTGGAGTAAAATATCGTATACGGTCATAAAATATTTGGGTAGCTTTGGCTAAATTTAACAATAAATACTGTAAATAATAATCAATTTTGGTTTTATTTATTTCACTATTTTTGCATATTTTAAAGTTCTGAAATTAACTATGGGATTGGAGTGCATTAAAATCGAGCTACAAAATTCCTCATACACAAGTAAAACTGAATAATGTAAATGCGTTAAAAATGAAAAAACATAGTCCATGGCGACAGCACCAGTATTAACACACCTAAACCATTCTAAGTCATTTGAACTACCATGCAATGTCAGCAGAACAGTTGTTGCTCCAAAATAATGATGATGGTGAAGATCACACGATTTGGACGATACCCAACGAAATAACTCTCTTACAGATTTCCAGTGCTTAGCACAAAAAAATAAAAACTTCTTTGCGTATGTTCAAGGTTGACAGTTCTCCATCATGCTACTATAAAATGGCGTGTGAGTCAATAGGATGATTAATCGAATTATAAGCACACTGAGCATTAAAGTAACAATGCTTTGCAATTACTACCAAGGCACTCAAGATGTTGTGTTCGATGCCATATCACGTGTTTTTTTCAAAGTACTAAACTTTTTGCATAAAGAAGTTGTATTATAAAGTTGTATTCTCATCGACAAAGTTAATGGAAACCAGAGAATATACATTAATTTGTGTGATGAGAAACAGACAAAGACGTTCCTTTTTGAAACTTCTACGTATTGAAATAGCTGTATTACATTGGCTGTGGCTCATGATTCACCTTCTTCAACACATTTGGGAGTTGCTAAATGCTTGGTAGGTCACAGAGCTTTTTCTTTTAACGCACAATGGTTAGAGATGTCGAAGATTGTTTTTAAATTCGACTAAAGCTATTATAGAAATCCAAATTGTATTGGCGAATTGGCTTTTTAGGTCCCTAGCCAAGGTCCTCAAGGAATCATTCATATTTAAAAGTTATTTAAAAATTTTTCCGATCAGTTTTTTAAAATTCAACCGGAAATGGCGATTTTTGAAAAAAAAAATGTTTCTCAACCTAAATTCAGCCTCTGTATATCCTTGCCGGACTATTTGATCGGGATCAATTTTTATTTTTAATCTTTTTCCATAAATTAGGTGCTTCCAGTAATCTTTGGTCGAAACCGATTTACTGGAAATGGTAATTTCAGACAAAATTAGTTCAGTTCATTTTTAAATATTATAGACGGATTAAGAATTAGGAAGACTGTTAGGAATCAGTTTTACTTAACCTTTTTAAAAAACATGAAATAACCTTCCAAAATTTGGTGGAAACCTGTGTACTGAAACTGGCAAATCTATTATAGTTTCTTCAATTTTTACAGTGATACTATACAAATTAGTATTTACAAATAAACCATAAAGAATTAAAAGATTTAAATTAATTTAAAGATTAAATTTTTAACAATAGCTGGTCTTGCTGGTTTTTCTGAAATTTAAGACAGAATAGAGATTTTGGATTATATAAAACTATTTTTTTAAAGACCGGTGATCAAAAAATTATATAACAGCACATATCCTGCCCGTAGCCGTTATAGAAGCTGAAATCATGACTGGAAATACTCTGAGAGTTTTGAATTATCATACGAAACAGTCCATTTAGCTTGATGCAAGGTTTTACTATAAAATTATTTACTTTGATTTTCACTCATAATATATATTCACTCACTTAAAAACTATAACTCACAAATATACTTTTGTCACTGAAATATACTTTTTCTAATAGCAAATTAACTATTTTATCAAGGACATATGACATAGAACTTTTATAACTGTAGTGAAACTCCAGTGACTTAAAAGCTAATCTGCGCATTTCAAGGGAATAACAAATATACCTTTATTATATTCAAGATATATAAAGGGTTATCCAATTCGAGGTTGATAAAGTAGAAATCTGTATACCGACATCTGTCAAAGATAAACGTCAAGTACGCTGTCATTTATTTAGTTGACATTCTGCCATTTCTGATATTCTGACCATGGACAACGAAGAACATACGCAAATTGGGTGTTGGAAAAACAAGCCGTCGATGCTGATTTTTCGAACAAAATTTTCTTCAGTGATGAAGCTCATTTTTCGCTTGGTGGATACGTTAATAAGCAAAACTGTAGAATTTGGGGCTCAGAAAATCCACAATTGATTGTAGAGAAGCCATTACACCCGGAAAAAGTCACTGTTTGGTGCGCATTGTGGTCTGGTGGTGTGATTGGGCCGTATTTTTTTGAGAACAACCATGGACGAACCGTTACCGTCAATTCTGAGCGCTATGGCCGCATGTTAACCGATTATTTTTTTACGAAAATCGAAGATTATGATCTTGACGATATGTGGTTCCAGCAGGATGGAGCAACCAGTCACGTAACACGAGCAAATCGAGATCTTTTGCAAGAGAAATTTCCTGGACGTTTGATTTCGCGATTGGCTGATGTCAATTGGCCTCCAAGATCCTGTGATTTAACGCCTTTGGATTTCTTTTTGTGGGGCTACGCGAAAGATCGTGTTTACGCAAACAATCCTCAAACTCTTGACGAATTGAAAACTAATATTCGTAAGGTAATGGCCGAGATACCGCCCGAAATGAGCCGAAAAGTCATTGAAAATTACCTCAAAAGAATCAAGGCCTGTAAGAAGTCCCGTGGAGGACATTTGAATGATATCTTGTTTAACTAAAAATGGCAAGGATCAATCTGTAAAATGAAATAAAAATTACAATACATTCCGAATATTTTGTGTTTTTTTTAAGTTTACTTTATCAACCTCGAATTGGATAACCCTGTATGTACAGGAACTATTACCACGTGATTTCCCGAAACGTTTAAATTTTTGTCAATGGAATCAAAGAACTTTTTTAAGAACTTTTTTAAGAAATCCGCAATTTATGGGTAAGGTGCTTTTTACTAATAAGTTTCAAATCCGAAAATAACTTCCAGCATAAATTTTTGCTAAATGTATGGATGGAAATTATGGATAATTATTCAATTGACCCTGTGTTGGGAGAATGGAAATTTTCATTTCACTATATCTCTTGTTAGATGATGTACTAGTTTTATCAGAAATATAATGTGGTTCATGCAAGATACCGATCGCTCACCTCAGCACAATAGCTTGTTAGTTTATGGACATAATGTTTCTTGATCTATATTGATCGATTCATCGTTCCAAATGTTCAATGATTAAACCAAGAATGGCCATCAAGACATCCGGATTAAGAACCTCTTGATTTTTCCTGTAGCTACATCCAAAGTCAATAGTTTATTTATAACTTATTTCAAATCTGAAGAACTTTTGAAATGGAATAATGTCTAGTTGCGATACTGTACATAATACTTCAGGTATGTTTGGGAGCGTACGTGAATCATTTATAAATGTAGTAACATCAATGGAAGTGCTCATTTTGAATATTTACTTTAATTAATTATTTAACTTTCTCGATTGTACCGGAATAATTAAGTTTTTTCTTATTTTTCTTACATTTTACGTGTAAAGGTGGGTCCACATTTACAAAAATTTGTGCCGAACGCATTTGGCAAAAATATTTTCGCCGCAAATGATTAAACTGACAACTGATCCTTACAACTAATACAGCAACTAAGATTTTGAGAATATACAAAAACAAATTACAGTCTAACCTCCCTAAAAAGACCACTCAAGGGACTTAGAAAATCTGGTCACTTTTTAGAGGTGGTCACTTTAACAAAAAAAAAATTTTTTTAACAGGAAAATTACACATGAACATAATATATGTATATGTAAATATTACTCAATTTATGTTAATTTTTCTAAATACATATGCACCAGCTACGAGTACGTTCATGTTCTATACGAAAATGGTAACTAAATCAAAATTAATTTCTGGAATCACAGAAAATACACACAAGATGTATAATAAAAATACACAAGATGTTGTACATAACAACAATTATGAGATGTCATTTAAATTTTTGGCTTCGTAGCTAAAATTTGTTAAGAAATTGTTCAGGCATTCGACACGGATTCAAACAAAGTAAATCATCTTCATCGCTCTCAGACGAGCAGCCAATCAGCTTTATTTGAGTCGAGATGTTTAAATCATCTAAGACCGACTAGAAAATTGTGTCCTGTTGTGAATCCTCGTATACACGCAAAATTATCGTCAATCGACAAATAAGCTTCATTGTTGTAAGGTTGTAAAGTAGATGGTTCGTCCTGTATTATTATTTCGAGATCTGATTGATTGGAATCATTATGTCTGTCTAAATTAAACTCAAACCCGGCCTTCTTAAAACAATTGACAATCGTCTGACTTTAACTCGATCCCAAGCTAAACCTATTTTCTGAATTGCATCTAGCACGTTTTTTTGTGAATTCTGAGACAACTGCGATAATCGATTCTGCCACAATTGATTTGAACAAGTAAAATCTATATAGTAATGTTCGAAACTGTTGAAGATTCCCTGATCTAAAACTGAATAATAGAGGTTGTATTAGGAGGCAGAAACTTTAAAGTTACATTTGCATATTATCCACTCGAGGAGCTTCATTTTTATTTTGACTATGTTCAACCATTCTTCAAAAATAGCTCCTGGCATTTATGCCTTAGTATTGTAAATGCCGATTAAAAAGGGTCAATGAAAATTCACAAAATAAATTTATGGTGACATACCTCCATGCTCCATATTACCGGTAAATTTTTCAATTTTCTTAATGATGAGGTCGTTTGACTCTACCTATAACAACCGGCTTAAGTTTTTCTCCCGTCGCACTTATGCATAAAAGTATGGTTAAACTGTCTTCTACCATTTTACCAGCTTTACACGATTCCGTTTTAAAAACGTACCTTTTATTTGACATAGCTTTAAAAAAAACCGGACACATCCGCATTAAAACATCTTGAGCAATAAAACCTCGTGAAAAATTTTGGTCACATTACAGAGTAAAAATTACTCTATTCTGATCATTTTGTTCTGTAAATGTTGGTCACAAAACAGAATAGAGAGGTGGTCAATATAGAGAATAATTTTTACGTACGTTTGATATACAAACAACTCTGAACTATTAAAAAGTGGTCAATGTATAGAGGTGGTCACAATGTAGAGGGGTCACTTTTGGGAGGTAATACGTTACTAATGAAATTTTTAAAGAAATATTAAATTTACCTTATTATTGGCGCTGTCTTTGACAAACTGTAATTAGTTTGGAATAACAAATTTTTTATTTGGCAAATTTATGAGGAATAGTTTTAAGTTATGATTGAAATTCAAAGACTAGTTTTACCTTTTAGGCTAGATTATTTCTATAACGGTTACAGATAGGATATGTGCTTGCATATAATTTTTTGTTCAGATTAGTGACCCCCCATTGCCTCCAGAATTTATTGTACTTACTTAAGTCACCCTGTATAATAGTACGATACATTTTTTTTGTTAACGATAGCCAATCTAAGAGTCGTTGTTACTTACAGTTTCGGTAGTTTTTAAACTAATTTATTTATGTTAAGCATACACTAGCCCAATTGAGCTACTTAGGGTATACTTGACATAAATAATAGCTTAAGCTAACCAGTAAAATTGTTACTTTGAAACGTATGCAAATAGATATATGACTAAAAAGCTTAAAATCCTAAATACATAATATAATTTTAAAAATAAAACAGACGATGTTTACAATGTAGGTTCCATCCCCTATGTTTAAAACAAATTGATTCGTTCGCCCGTTTAACTTTAATCCGTACGTCGAAAATACTCCACAAAATAAAGAAAAAAGAAAAAGCTGTCAGATTTACCCTCCATATACAGTGGATTCTACCATATTCCGTTTCGTATAAATAAATTTCCAAACAATTAAATTCCATTACTTCCCTTCAAGAATTTTTAACACTTTAGTTAAAGCATCTCCGGTTTCATATATTATATGAAGTTAGTATATGTATATGCAATGTATGTACGTAACAAAAAAAACTATAACACAACAATAGAAAGGAGAAAATTATGTAATCCTTATAAATAATATTCTAGCATAATACATATATAAAATGAAAACTAAACTTTTTAAGGCGTTTAAATAACAATTCACATATGCGGATAAACATATAAATATTTCGTTGATATATGTAATATGTTGTGTTGTTATCACAAAAGCATATAAGCATAAACGTATAATACTTCTCTCAATTTTCTAATTTTTATGTTTATAAAATCATACATAAAACAGCTTTCTAGTTATACACATTTTTATGGGTACGTGAGTCTGAGTATGAATAAGTCTCATTGTAGTAAGTGGATTCTTCTTAATATACATCCCCCTCCTAGCAACCTAGCAACATATAATTTGTTATGTACATACAATGTATGCATACGCTATTGTGTTTTGCTATTTTATAATGTATAATCATAATTATGTTATGTATTTATGTTGGATGATGTTCTCATCTAACCGAAAATAATCCATCTCTCTAATCTGCCGACACAAAATATTTATATGAATTTAACCTTTACTGTGTTTTTGTATATTTGACCCCAACCTGTAATATTACATGTAATTATGAAAAATTATGCTACTTAAAACCTTTAATTAACCGGACAAGTGGTGCAGTGGTTAATGCTTCGGCACTTGGACCGGGAGGTACTGGGTTCGAATCCCATCAGAGGCTAGATGCAAATCGAATTTTCATCATCGATTACAATCGGTGATGTTAATAAACACAACTAAGACCCTCTGATGGAGTGCAGAAATCAGCGCCGACCCACCTTCCATGTCGATGTACTACAGGTTGACATGGAGCTTGCAATGTGCAGGTGGTATACTGTAGTTGTGTGAGTAGGTGAATAGGTGAATGGGTTAATGATGTGGCGTGAATGCGTGGTATCACAATGGGCCAAAAAATGGCCTAAGTGTCAACCACTGAAACCTAACCTAAAACCTTTAATTAGTGAGTTACTTAAATATTTATAACAAATATTTTCTATATACGAATTTAATATAATGTTTTATTATTTTGTAATATACAACTTTTATGTGTTTCGAATTAAATTAAAGATTAAATTTAGACATACAAGGATTGGGTCATAAATTATGTATATGTATACGGTAAACAGCTCTTATGTTGCCTTCGGTCTTTTCAGTGTGCTTAATTTTATTGTTGGGCTTAATACGAAATGAAATTGTACTGAACAGAAGATAAAATTAAAAAAAGCTTATGAGATTAAAACAAAATCGACCAAAAAAAGCATATACCAAGATTATATGAAGATGTGTTTAGAACGAAATATAAGTGACATAATAAAGGGTGATTTTTTAAGAGCTTGAGAACTTTTTTTTAAAAAAAAACGCTCAAAATTTGCAAAATCTCATCGGTTCTTTATTTGAAACGTTAGATTGGTCCATGACATTTACTTTTTGAAGATAATTTCATTTAAATGTTGACCGCGGCTGCGTCTTAGGTGGTCCATTCGGAAAGTCCAATTTTGGGCAATTTTTTCGAGCATTTCGGCCGGAATAGCCCGAATTTCTTCGGAAATGTTGTCTTCCAAAACTGGAATAGTTGCTGGCTTATTTCTGTAGACTTTAGACTTGACGTAGCCCCACAAAAAATAGTCTAAAGGCGTCAAATCGCATGATCTTGGTGGCCAACTTACCGGGCCATTTCTTGAAATGAATTGTTCTCCGAAGTTTTCCCTCAAAATGGCCATAGAATCGCGAGCTGTGTGGCATGTAGCGCCATCTTGTTGAAACCACATGTCAACTAAGTTCAGTTCTTCCATTTTTGGCAACAAAAAGTTTGTTAGCATCGAACGATAGCGATCGCCATTCACCGTAACGTTGCGTCCAACAGCATCTTTGAAAAAATACGGTCCAATGATTCCACCAGCGTACAAACCACACCAAACAGTGCATTTTTCGGGATGCATGGGCAGTTCTTGAACGGCTTCTGGTTGCTCTTCACTCCAAATGCGGCAATTTTGCTTATTTACGTAGCCATTCAACCAGAAATGAGCCTCATCGCTGAACAAAATTTGTCGATAAAAAAGCGGATTTTCTGCCAACTTTTCTAGGGCCCATTCACTGAAAATTCGACGTTGTGGCAGATCGTTCGGCTTCAGTTCTTGCAGGAGCTGTATTTTATACGGTTTTACACCAAGATCTTTGCGTAAAATCTTCCATGTCGTCGAATAACACAAACCCAATTGCTGCGAACGGCGACGAATCGACATTTCACGGTCTTCAGCAACACTCTCAGAAACAGACGCAATATTCTCTTCTGTACGCACTGTACGCATTCGTGTGGTTGGTTTAATGTCCAATAAAGTAAACTGAGTGCGAAACTTGGTCACAATCGCATTAATTGTTTGCTCACTTGGTCGATTATGTAGACCATAAATCGGACGTAAATCGCGAAACACTTTTCGAACCGAACACTGATTTTTGTAATATAATTCAATTATTTGCAAGCGTTGCTCGTTAGTAAGTCTATTCATTATGAAATGTCAAAGCATACTGAGCATCTTTCTCTTTGACACCTTGTCTGAAATCCCGCGTGATCTGTCAAATACTAATGCATGAAAATCCTAACCACAAAAAAATCACCCTTTAAAATAAATGGGTTAAATAAACTTACGTCTGTAATGGTGGGTATTTATATGAAAGTTTGAAATGGGATCCTGGTATTTAGACATCTCGTTCACTCTTAACAAGATTAAAATTATTTTTTCTTAATAAAGCATCACAAAATCTGACACAATCATGACACGGTCAAGTATAATTTATGCGAATTTCCGCAAAAAAAGAAGAGACCGACCCGACCGTTGCTTTGCTTAAAGCAAGCAGATATAAAACTAGTGATGGTAAAAAATTAGAAAAAGTGTGAAAAATAAACAAAAAAAATATAGAAAATAAAATTAAGAACGCATGGTGAAGAAAGATTTTTTTTTAAATTATAAATAGATAGAGTATTTAAGTCAAGAATACATAAAAAAGTATAAAAATAAAAAAAAAATTAACATTTAAGTTTATTGGTCTATCAATTAGTAGCAAATAATAACTTCTTAATATCTATTTTGCTAATGTGATATAGTCGAAAAATTCAGAATATTTGTTAGTCTCGCGCACCATTCTTATGATAGGCTCATTCTGGCCGTAGGTCGTTATGTGAGGAGCAGCCCTAAAAGCAGGTACCATTATCAAAGCACGAGCATTTACATTAAGAGTTATCTTTTCGAGTAGAGCTGGAAAATCTACCTACCAGAAAAAAATTGACGAATGAAAACGATGTCTGTAAGTTAATAAGTTCCAAGCGGTTGAGATTAGAAGGCAAGTTGTAAATCCATGGAAATATGCGCAGAGCGCAAAAATCTACGTTGTTCGACCTCAATTCTTTGTATGTGCACTTTATGGTATGACGACCAAACCTGACTAGCATATTCGAGCAAAGGCCGACAAATGTCATATAAATAGCTCTCGTAACATAAGGATTCAGAAATTTTTTAAAGTAGCGTTTAACAAATCCAAGCAAAGAGTTTGCTCTGACAATAAAATCGATCTGATCTCTAAAGTTGAGTTGGCAGTCACAGATTACCCCTAAGTCCCGAATGTCTAAAATTCAAACAACAGCTCTGGTAATGCTATACCATCGAAAATATGCGAGAACATTCACTTAATTTTATTAAACACTTCTTTTATTTGGCAAAAATTATATTTTTGAATATTTTAATAACAAAATTTGTTCAAAAAGTTTAAAAAATCACTCGATTGATTTCGACTTGTTAGGTCGTCAATATGAGTATCTAGTGATTTGTAACAAAAAATAAATAAAAAAAGGAGGGACAAAAAATAGGCAGTAAACATTAATCTTGATCAGGAAATAAAAAACAAGTGTTTAACAAAATGTGTTTATTAAGTGTAAGTGTATTTTGCCAAGTGCCTACGGCAAAAAGTGTAAAAAGTACTGACATTCAGATGAAGATTGTTTAAGCACACCAAGTTATAAAGTTATTAAGGTCATTCTGTAATAAGTCATCACAGATGGAGCTTGGAATTTGTCAGTAAATTTACATATCGTCTTAGTAAATGGAAATTGACCAGTTTTTGATCACAAAATCGACATCGCTGATGCATAAGACGAAAAAATAGGCCCAAGATGACTATTCCTTGCGGTACCCTGGAAGTATCTATACAGCAGACATTTATGACCAAAAGATCACCTGATTCCTACGTTCCCGTAGATAAGAAGCACTCATAGTAAAAGGTGGGGTGTGAAACCAAAAGCATTGAGTTTAAACAAAACCATAGTGTGGATAATATTGTCAAATGTCTTACTGTAATCCGTGGTAATAACATCAATTTCCTTTCCACCTGCAACGTTCAAAGAAGGAGACGCATATTTGGTTAAACTGGTTGTAGTTGGAAACAATGTTTTACATTGAAAGTAAAGGGAGTCATATACATTACTTTCAAATAATTTTGGGATATAGGATAATTTTGCAATTGGCCTATAATTGGAGACATCTGATTTACATCCCTTTTTATGGATTGGAATTACAAAAAAGTCCTTCCTTATTGATGGGAATATTCCGTGTGAGATCGAGTTCTGGAACAGTGTTGTAAGTGACTGAACTAAGTTACGAGCACAGTTTTTTAAAACGGTATAGAAAACAAGCCATTGGACCAGTCGAAAAATCATCTTTTAGCTTATTAATGCTCCTTATCACAGTATCAAGATCAATTTGAATAACGAGTTGCTGAAGCGCTATTATTCATGTAAATAATGTAGTCAGCATCAGGCTCGATATCGTTTTTGGTGTACGCCGTATTAAAGAAATGTCCGAAAAAGCAATGGTTTTGTGTCATCATAACAATAATTAGGATGGACGCTTTGGGTCCGGGATTATTTCTGTCTGCATACTATCGATGTAAACATTATAGAGTTCATGAGACATTTTCGAGAATTCATTATAAGCGTTCACGTAACTTAAGTAGTAAGAGTCCAATCTCGTCTTTTAATTTTTTTTCAGTTTCTATTTCTCTGATTACTCAGTGAACGCAATTCCTTGTTATACCAAGGTAAAACAGCCAGTTTTCTTACAATTTAAGGAATGGACTGTTTTAAGCATTTACTAGCGCAACATAAAAATTGAGAGTTTGGGTTTCCCGGTTGTGATTATTATCGAGAATGGTTCTAAAATCGGTGCTAGCGAATAATTCATTGACCTCGCAGTTAATGTTAACTCTCATTGCTCGCTGGAAAATTTAATTAAAAAATATGGATGATACAATGCAATTGAACTGAGAACCAAATTTATTTCCGAAACTCTGCAATTATTGGCACCAGAAGAGAATACTAAGTCAGTTGCCTGTTTGGATGGTTCTTGACGTTAGTGATCTGCATCAAACCAGAATATGAAAAGCTATCAATAATCAAAGTTTTTATTGCAGATTGAGCATTCGCACAAACATAATGGGTATTATCATCAGATTGTATCCATATAAGATCCGTGAAGTTAAAATTTCCAAACCACAAAAAGTTCATCTAAAGTATTCGTGCTATCAAAAAAGAAATCGACAGCATCTTACGAGGAGATATAATCTAAAATTATTACCATCTTCTAGATACCGCCCTTCGAGACGAACTGAGCAAACTTATGGTGGTTTACAAATAAATTCGGATTAGTCTCGGACTATATAGTAAAATTTGAAAATTTGTTAAATAAATTTTTTTCGCTAACTTCTTAGCGAAAACTAATTATTTAAATGGAAAGTAAATTTATTAGCTGTAACTTACTCTTACTCAACAACAAGTGGTATGGTTCTTCTGCAGATAATTTATTTTTTTTATCAATTGTCTCTGGTTTTAGCTCTCACCATAATCTCCATGTTTTTTTTTTTAATTATTACTCTCGACCACACCCTAAATAGGCTTTAGAGATTTTTTGAAAATTAATAAAACTTACCGTTCATGTAATTTGTTGGGATAGTATTTTATCTCTTAATTCTTTTACTGATCAAATATACAATTTTTTTATAGCTGTATTGATTATGTACAGGGTGCTTATTATGTTTAAGGTCGATATGTTTTTTTAATAAAGAAGTTAATAAATTGTTAATTGATTATTTGATTGGATTATTCGAATACACCTGAAGGAAATTCAAGTACCTCTCTCTCTCTCTCTCTCTCTCTCTCTCTCTCTCTCCCTCTCTCTCTCTCTTTCCGGTACTATATCCCATCAAGGGATTTGGCCGCCTCACATTAAGTTTGATAATCATATTTTTCATTTCGGATAATGAGTGATTAATTCATTGATCCTAAGCCAGCCGTGAAATTGTTTCCTTGTCACCACCGGGAATCGAACCCAGGACCTCCGGTCGCTGCAGCAAGCATGGTCACCACTTTGAATCCGGGGCGGCAATTCAAGTACCCCGCATATCAATAAATCAGGCAGGGTCAAATCATTTGATCGTGGGGAGAAAGTCAATATCACAACTTTTTTACAGCATATTTGCATCGTAGGATGAGTTGTGTGTGATGAGGCACCGTCTTGTTAGAACCACATGTTGATCTAATTCCGTCACAAGAAAGTTTATCAACATGCCTTGATAGCGGTCACCATCCTCAAATAAATATGGTCCAATGATGCCGCCGGTCGTAATGGCATACCATGCAGGTACTCTACGTGGGTACAGTGGTACTTGGTGAATCAATTAAGGGTTTTATTGCCTCATTAGCGCCTATGCTGTTTATTAAGAAAGTTAGCCCCAGTCCAAGTGTGCTTCGTCGGTCATAATAATTTTTTAGCAAAAATGGTGGTCATCTTATGTGGATTTACATGGATGTTATATATACGTGTAAACTTAAGTATTCTTAGAAAATTTTCAACAAAAATGATGGAAACATTTCCATTTTTATGCGAAGTATACACAAATTGGAACTAGGTATAGTTTCAGAGCTATTTATTTGTAAAATTCACGGCTTATTATTTTAAACATTACTTAATTTACTGTAGTCCTACCTATAATATTCTTTATACAAATTTAGCGTTTGTTGGATCCCAAAATCTGTTTCGTTTAGAAATATATCAATTGTAGTTTTGCATTCTGTAATTTGCAAAGTTGAATTGCAATCCACTAGTTCTGATATTGTTATTTTAAAAAAAGAAGATTTGCCCTATTGTATCAAGCTACAGGTTATTTATTTTCAATTTAATTATATTGTTTCCTCTTCATTCCCGCCCATGCTGCCAATCCGTCTGAGCTTTCCTATTTGCGCCCAAACAGTATTTAAAGTTTTTTTTTCAAGAAGTTTGAATTGGTAGAAAAAACACAAATTCAATCAGCAAGCAAACAACCTGTGGCATACATAGCTCAATGTTCATCACTGTACCTGATTTTTAGCCGGAACCAATATGGGCAGAGCCACCTAGATATAAGAGCCTACAGGTTACGCTATTTTTTTATCGTAAGCTTGAAATAGAGGGAAAACATATTTTTAAACATACTCGTGTGGAAACTTTCATTACAAATTTTAATGTGATTGATGAATTTACATCCCGCTTTCGATAGTCGTGTTGTTTGTTATTTTATGTGACTCGTTTACTATATACGAGGGTATATCAAAAAGTCTTGCAATATCATATGAAAAAACAGAGTGAGTGAGACAACAATATATTTTTCAAAACCATTTTTTATCGCGATGAAACTTCTAGAAGAACATTTCGATGTAAATTTTACAGTTCGTTTGTTTTTGTCAATTTAGTAACATGTGTTTTGAATTTTTCTTAAAATGAATGAAATTGAATATCGCGCCGTTATTAAATTTTTCTGTAAAGATGGATGAAATGCAATTTATATATTCAACTATATATCAAAAGTTTACGGCGAATCTGCACCATCATATGCCACAGTAACAAGGTGGGTAAAATTATTCAAAAGTGGTCGGGAGTCATTAGAAGACGACAACCGCTCGGGTCAGCCAGCAGATGCCATTAGCCATGAAAACGTAATTTTGGCCGAATCTATTGTATTGGAGGACCGGCGTATTTTTATTCCGCGATTAGCGTGGAGACTTTCTCTTTCATACGGTACCACATATACTATATTACATGACCACCTTCACATGTCGAAAGTAAGTGCGCGATGGGTTCCCCGTTTGTTGAATGCAGAACAAAAAAAAATGCGTGTTCAAACTTCAAAGGCGATTTTAGATATGTACAAAGAAGATCCAGAAAATTTCTTGGATAACATAATAACAGGCGATGAAACATGGCTTCATCACTGGGATCCGGAATCCAAACAAGAATCGATGCAATGGATTAAACGTAGTGAACCACCACCAAAGAAATTCAAAACTCAACCGTCTGCTGGTAAGGTTTTGGCAACAATTTTTTGGGATGCTCAAGGAATTTTGATAATCGATTATATGCCAACGAAAACCACAATCACAGGCATATATTACGCAGCGATTTTGCGAAAATTGAAAAAAGCGATCCGGAAAAAACGGCCAAGGAAAGTTAGGAAAAAAATCTTGCTTCTTCACGACAATGCACCCGTGCACAAGGCTAATATTGCTCAAGCTGCATTAAAGGACTGCGGCTTCGTGGAAATTCCGCATCCACCGTAAAATCCAGACTTGGCACCCAGTGACTACTTTCTGTTTCCCAATTTGAAAAAAACACTAAGGGGCCGGAAATTTTCCAGTGACTATGAAGTACAGTCTGTTGTAAATGAATATTTTATGGAGCAAAAGAAATCTTTTTTTTTAGAGGGTTTAGGCAAGTTAATTGATCGATGTGACAAATGTATAAACCTTAAAGGAGATTATGTCGAAAAATAAAAATATTGCTGTCTCCCTCACTCTTTTTTTTCATATGATATTGCAAGACTTTTTGATTTGCCCTCGTAAAACCAGTGCTTAGCCAAAGTTAGTTTTAGGTTAACAATCCGTATTTACTTCAAATCCAATCAGCGTTTTAATGTTTCTGCTTTCGCCCCAATTCACTTAGTGGTGTACAAATTGAATAACTTTTCATGTACAGCTAACAAATTTTTATTATCACGTGGACCGACAACGACTCACATAGCGAAATCAAGCTGGTAATAAGGTAATGATTTTTGAGATTCATAGAAACTCCTGCGTTAGTTCGTATTTTGTGTCCCATTTTCTTAGAAGGGTTTTGGTTTATTGTATGGGTTAAATGGATTTTTGAATAATTTGTGGAAAATTAATGGACGTAACTTTTCCTAACCTACACAACCAAACATAAAGTTTAATTCTATAGAAAACATTAAAATTATGCCTCTCTTTATTTATTTCCATTAATTAAATATTAAATAATAATGGCTGATTTATATAATATATTCTTTTGTATAAATTATAATTTTTAATTAATAAAATAAATTTTCATTCACAAATATTAATTCAAAAATTGTTAATTTACATTGTTTTTAATGGAAATATATAAAAAGTGAAGCCGCAGCCGACATCAACTCAACGATGGCACAAGTAACACAATGCATTGTGGATTATTATGAAATATTTAATTTTTCAGCCAGAACCTATTTGAGCCACCTGAAACCATAGAAAGTCAACCTATACCGTCTCCTCTAGTTCGAAATTTATTATGGGACAAATAGCACAACGCCATTGTACACTATCTCATTTATAAATGAGAATATTAACCCTTAATTACTCGCCTCAAAACATTTACACATTTACTCACGTCGGGGCAATATGACCTACATTAAGAAAATTTAAATAAAAGCCAAAATATAATTCATACAATATTATATTTATATTCATATTAATATTTATAATCAATTATTTCAATTATTTTCTTCTTTGCAATCTACGCAAATTGTTTTAGAGTGCTCCTTGCAAATTGTTTTTTTGCAAATACAACAAGTATTAGAGTACTTATTATCTTTAGTACTAGGACACAAACCACACCGCTTCCGCTTAACTCCTCTAGTTGGTTCTGGAACAGTTTCTGTAGTTTCCGGAGTTAATACAATTACTAACAACCTCGGATAAAAACAGTAAAAAAAGTAAAACGTAACTAATTATCTCGGGTCAAAATAAAAATAACAGTAAAACATAACTAATCACCTCGGGTCAAATTCATAATAACACAATTAATGTTTACGCAATCACTAACCACAAACTACTAAACTATTTAACGGAAAGGAATATGAGAGTACATAAAATATCCCCACTCTATGAACATTGAAACAGAATAAAAAACAGAGATAAAAATCGCGTTGGGTCATTTTGACCCGAGGTGAGTATTTAAGGGTTAAGCCAGCAAAATTATTCAAAGCAAGAGGGAACCATTTCGATCTTGAACAGTCAGCACAATGCGTAACCTCTAGAAATTGCAGCAAACCTTTACTTAAAAAAACTTAAAAATGTGCATTTGATGCAAATATTGGTATCAAATTTTATCATAATAATTCTCGGCTAAAGATAGGGGCTATTAAAAAAAAAAAAAAAATTAAGCATTTGAAATGTTATACATATGCGACAATATGGCCGATTAAAAAAATCTTAGAGATGTTACCAAGTGTGGGCATATATCGCTTAATAGTGGACAGCTGTAGTTGATTCAGCTGTTTGAAACAATAAGCCACATTAAAATAAAAAACCTGAGGTGTCCCCACAAAAGTTTCAATATGCAAAATTTTTGGAAAATTCAAATATTTGTCAACACTATATGGCTGATTCCTGGAACTTTAGAGTTGTTGCATGCGGTCACATGTCTCCTATTAGTAGACGAAACTTGATGTTTAAAATAGTAAAACACGTAAATACAAAAAGCATTGGGATTGCTCGCGATGATTATTCGTCAAAATGGCTGAATATAACAACTCGAATTAATGCGTATGATTAGTGTCACGCTACTTCAGTAATCATCCACTTTCGATTTCAACTTTACGTAATACTATTTTAATTTTTTATTCAACCATTGGTTTCTGCTCATTGAATGCATATCTTACATGCTGACCTGATTACCCTTGATTTGATTAACATTTAATCGAGGGGTACAGAAAGCACCGTGGTTATTCTAACAATTTATATAGAACATTTAGAACATTTTTTATTGTCACTGAGCACGTCCATTATTATATCTATAGTCGGCCCCACTACGAGTTTACGCACAATTGATTGTTTTCTGTGGTTCAATAGATTAAAATTGTTTAATAAATGTGACTAAATATGTCTTGAACGGAAAATCAGGAAGATTTACATTTGCCCAAGAAATTTACCAAGTGATAACATTAACATATTATGTACGCCACCACTAACAGTGGAACATTGAACCACTACGTTACCACTAACAGTGGAACATTGACAGTGGAATTTTGACCAAAAACCACTGGGATCTCTCAATTTGTAAAAAAGCGTATAAAATGAAGTTTCACCTCAATCAATCAATTTACCTGCACTGTAGAAAGAACTCAGACGTTTATTCTGCACTCTACCACACACACATAGACACACACATAGAGAACCAATCAATCATAATTTCAAAATCACTTTTACGGGCTTCGTCGATATATCAAATGGTAAATTTGCAAAAACTTTGAAGTCACAATTTTTCATACCTTTTCATACTAGGGCTGCGGGCCAATAGTCGGGTATATCGTTTACTATGGTAAAATTCAGATTTAGAACAGTTTTTTCGATCAGTTTGCCATAGATTTTTTGACAAATAAATGAATTTACCGAAACATTTACTTAAAATTGACTTTTACCCGACTATTGGTCCGCAGCCTAGGTAACGTTTGTATAAAATCCTTCAAACGGTAACGGCCTAATTTTGTTATAAACTCCTAATGCAAAGCTTGAATCTATTTGGATGTTGGCATGGAAACCAAAGATGATGGAAACTTCATTTTTATAGGCTTTTTTTACAATTTGAGAGATCTCAGTCATTTTTGGTCAAAATCGTTTCACTGTAAGTGGTAACTTCCATGCGAGTTTTTTTGTTTATTGCACAAATTTAAATATTTAAAAAAACGACTAAAAACTAAAAGATTCTAAATTAATTTTGCAACAGTATCGAATCAGTTCTCCAAAATTAGAGCACAAATAACAACTTTTGACAAAAAACGGTTTTTAATAAAAATTTAGCTCTGAGGGATTAATAGTTTTTTTCACAAATTGGAAGGACTCAGTGGTTTTTAGTCAAAATCGGTCCAACGGAACCGTTAATTTTAATAAGGCGACATAGTGAAATATAGTAATCATGAAAAATGTGTAGTCGTGAAAAATGTGTATACCTCAAATTTTTTGCAGATCTACAATTCGCTACAAAAACTGTTTTTCACAAAATTACGGTTCTACTCAGCCAAAACGGTGTCTTTAATCAAATTAAAACTTCATACTTAAATTGGGAAATCTCCGTAAATTTGGCCAAAAATCAGTCCACCGGAAGTGACAGCTTTCGTTGGAGCTTTTGGCGTTTTAAAATATTTTAAAATTTGAAAAGTATATCATTTAAAATTAAAATTACTATGAACACAAAAATTTCAAATTAAGTTTGCAACAATACCGTTCTAGATAAGTTTTCCAAAATTTAAGCGGAAATGATTATTTTCTGACGAAAAAATCCTCGTCAACTAAAATTTAGCCTCTTCACTCCCCTTTTACCTATTTCTTTCAACAAATTTAAAGATCGTAATGATTTTAGTTTAAAGTTAGTCCACCGGAAGTGAGAGGTTTCATAGAAACTTTTTCGTTTTACCACCGGAAGTGAAAGCTTGAATTTCACATGTATTTTGAAAAGAAAACTGTTTCGGAGCTAAAAGAGTCTAAACAAATTTTGCAACAATAACGTTCCAAAATAGTTTTAGAAAATAAAACATTTTATTGCTGTACCTACAGCCGAAAAAGATTGATTGTTTGGGCTGAATGAAACTTCATACTTTTTCGCAAATTAGGAGATCAAAATGATTGATGACCGAAATATGTATACAGAAAGTTACAGTTTCCTTATTTAGGAGCTTTCACGTCTTTTGCAAATATTTTAAAAAATGTACAGCATTTACGAGAAAAGTCGATTAAATTCAAGAAGATTGTAATTTAAATTTCAAACCAAATTCCAAAAAAACCAAAAAAAAAACCAAAAAAATCGTCATCTTTACAGACTAGGCGGATTGATTATTCTGTGTTATACTACATTATAGCTTTTTCCATAAATCAGGAGATTCATGCGAAATGTGGTCAACATTTTTGTACCAAAAGTGGCAGCTTCCGTAGAAACTTTTTCAATTTTTGCAATGAAGATTAAATTTTCAACATAGGTCAAATGTAGGTAAGTCAAACAGAGCTGTGGGTTGGGGCCATAAGAATTGCACACCTGCAGTTATTTGTTCATTCTAGACAATTTTTACAGAAAGTCCGTTAAGTTTAATTTTTTGTTTTCGAAATGAAGTGTGGTGTATTGGAAATCTACGTATGAAATCGTGCTAAGAGAACGTCGGCTGTTAACTAAAACATATGCACCTCTTCATTTTTCCGTTAGTGTTGTAAATGAATGGGTATTCTTTTACACGAAAACAAAAATCTAAAATCTTACAAAGAAGCTCACATAATGACTTTATACGCTGGGAAAAGAATACATTGTGATATTGAAACACTTGCCTTTTTCTCAATAGATTTGCAAGGTATTTGGTACCGAATTTGTCAAGTTGTACCAATACTGTTATTTTGAGTAAAAAAAGTTTAGCTCTCATTGTCACTATCTGTGTTCGAAAAGGGATTTTTGCTATATTTGTACAGCACAAGCTACAATAGTAAGCGAGAAACGGAGTGGTTAATATATTTTTGGTCAACACGCAAGTTTCTCTTACCACGATTACATACATAGATTTCGAATACACCATAAACCATGGTTAAGAACTTTACACCGATAGGTAAATATTTTAGCATCGAATTTTCTTTATATTTAGAGAAGTAAAAGAAGCTTAGCAAAGTAACTCTTCCCTTACCTATTCCTAACCTGCTTATTTAATAATTTTCGCCCAATAAATCTTTAAAGCTCTAATTAAAAGTCTTTTAAAATTTTTCAGCTATATTAAGTTGGAGTATATTTACCGATAATATTTAACTACTTTTCTAATCGCTCCTAAGAAGGAAGGTAAACTGAAAAATAACTTTCTGAGTTTACTCTTGTGTTTTGTTCATCGGAGTTGCCGCCGAATTCAGGACTGAGTTCTTTATTGTTAATAATGTTTATAACTTCCAGATATCCATCCCACCATCATTGTTCATTTTATAAACTTGGCATTTCTAGTAATGGCAATGGCTTAGTTAGAATTTTTAGTTTAGCTGTTTCCATATTTGCCTGAAAAGGGTGTAATTTGAAAATATTTTATAATGAGCCTTTGTATTTTCTAGAAATACGCTGACATTTTATCTAATCATCAAACAGTTTTGTGATGGGCCTCACTTCCTAAATTTATGGATGATGCTTCCGAGAATCTTATGTGTAGGTCTTAAAAATATCCGATTTTATAAGGGATACACAAACTAATCGGTACAAAAAACATAGACAATTTTATCACACCTACAGCAGTTTTCACTTTTCATGAAAGCACACATATTTATTCCATTTGTCATCTTTAAAATCCGATTAAATACATTTGTGTTCTTTAATATTCACACACATTTTATTTCTCATAATCATTAAAATGTTGACAACGGAATGTGTAAGATGATGACAAAAAAAAGGTTTTACGTTTCTCTTTTTGTTATGCAAATTTAATTTTCTTTTAAAATCAATACCAAAATATGTGTTCGTTACATATCCCCCACCCGTACAAAGTCGTATAATCAAATAATATAAATTTTAATATATGAAAAAAGCTCTTTTAATAATTCATATCGTTTTCCATAAGCATAAAAATACATATATCGCATAACTAGAATATGTCATTTAAAAATTACTGATTTTTATACAAATTCAGTTTCTTTCGTACTCGTTATCCGCTTCATGTGCGATATTTTTCCATTGAAAATCTTTTTCTTTAAAAATTTTATGAAATTTTTTTAAACCATACATAAAATTTTTATCTGAGTACCAGAACGTCGATAACAAGACAAAAAAATATCATTTTATTTTGATTGATCGTAAATAAAATTTGGCATGTGGTATGTTTGTGGCATTGGTTCTCATTTTGGGATTAAAGTTTATGAGATATTCACACATCCAAACAATGACTCCTAACAATGGCGTATTGAGTAAATGCAATTACCTATATATTATTATAAATCTAGTTCAACAATATTTATATTTATTTTGGTTTTTGCAACACGTTCATCTACCTTCAATATTTTATTTGACATAATAATATGAATATTAAATAGAGATTAAATATTTATATATGACACACCCAAAATATTTGTGGAGAAATGAAAATCAAATTTGAGATATATTTATGGTACATATTCGGTAAATATTCAATTTTGATTTGTTAGGGTATTGTGGAATACTAAATATTGATATAGGCACTTTATATCTTTGGGGACATAAAAATCATCGCAATTATTTATGGGGGAATATCTAGTGTGGAATCTCTAAGAAAATTGCTTTGAGTTAATATTTAGGAAGTTTAGTCAGAATTGTAAAGTTAAGACAACCACGTTGCTCCTATTTTACCTGATAAAGTTGCTATTTAGTTATTTGGTAATTGTCTAAATATCCTAGGAACAAACCAAGTTTATACTTAGATACTAAATCACATGGACACTGGATCGACTCATACGCGGACTTAAACTTTGCAAGTGTGGTCAGAATAAAGTAAGCTGCGCAATTAAAGTACTTGAAAAATATTGTACATAAATAATTACTTGAATCTAGGTCTTTTACAACACGTTTTAATTACCTAAAATCTCAAGTTAACTAGAAACACCTATATTAAAAATGGAATAAAGCTACTAATAATATATAACATTTAATATTGTTATGGTGACACCTAGATTAGAATAGAATAGATTTGGTTTAACATTTACGCGTCATTTGTATACTAACATATTTGCTCGATGCGCATTTAGGATTATTCTGGAAACAAATGTTTTTGTATATAAAGGCGTACATTGACGTAAAATGCTGAGTCTTATTTTAAACGTGATACAGTGAAGGTTAAATAGAAAGATTATTAAAGTGATTATTAAAGCGATTATTAAAGTGATAATTAAAAAGTGTGTTATAATTGTAATAATTAATTGTTAATTGTAAATAAATGTAAATAAATTGTGTAAATAAATTTGTGTGAGTTCAAATTTGACGCAGTTGTATTTATTCACATTCTAGTGATTCGAACCTTGAGTGACAAGGCAAAAACGTAACAATATTTAAAAGATATTTGCGCGCCATCTCGTATCAGATAGACTTATTTTTCACGATAAAAGATTTTGATTGACCATGACAGTGTAAAATTTCAATACTTTCTTTTTAAAAGTTACCATTTAAAAATGTTAAACAATTTGGAATGGAAATTTAAATATCGTGAATACCATGATAAAAACGTACCAACCTTCATCACGACACTTGAAACAAATCTAGTTGTGCTAAGAATATTTTCCACCCTATAATTCTCATCGTTTTGCTCTACTAGTTTAGTGCAAAGCAATAAGTCCATCCTGGGTATATGTGTATTAATTCGTTTGTCATGTCAAGCGTACGCACATTCATTGGCGGAAACGAGCATACGTCATCGTTGAATTGGGCAACGACTGCGATCGTGGAATTACGAAAGAAACTGTCGACTTTTTAGCCATGGGTCGCAAGCAAAAGTACAGATCAAATGGGGTAATTAGCGTCCTTACAAGTTAACTTGTAAGATGGACCTGATAAAGAATGTAACGGCAATTAAAAATTCGTAACACGTGAAAAAATTAGAAATTATTGCTTGGAGGGAGGAACGCAATTTGGAAAAATTCGCGGGTAACGCTTCATTATAAGTATTAGTACATGATCATCCTAAGCCACATCTTCATCCCGCAAATTAGATTTAAAAAAAGACCCAATAAATGTGCCACTAAAATGACTCCATGCGGTCTACCTGGATAATACATTCCAGCTGGCTTGATTTAATCTATCGTCTATTTTCATCATCCAATTCAGTCTCATCTCTAATTAAGCGGGTTCTCAATTGGTTTGCTCCACATATTCAATGAAAAATACATCAGTTGCCACAAAATGTAACACAGTTCAGTGATCAAAATATTTATAGTCCAATTAAAGTTCATAAATTTTTATTTTGACCAAATTTCAGATGTTAGCAAAATAGTTATGGTTCGATTTTTTTCGCTCATTTTTATCGAGATGAATGGCACTGTGAATTCTTAATTATGGTTTTCAAATAAATATATATTTTCTGTTTTGCGAATTGCATTATAGAAAAAACTGTATCAAAAACCTTGTGACTGATATAGATTTGTTGGCTGCTTGTAAGTTTACTGCAGCAGGTTGATTCTGGCTCTCCTATAGGAAAAATGATTTAGGAAAAATATTTACATATCGTTTTTGTCAAAAGTATCATTTTCCGCCCAACTGAGAAAAATATTTCCCAGTTAATTTTTGCTTTTGAAAAAAATTTACACCAACTATTTACCATAGAATGTCAGAAAAAATTTTTGCACAACTATATTCAAATAATTCGAGATAAGATTTTTCTGCAGATATTTTAAGAGATCCTGTGGTATTTTATGTCAAGTTCTTGTGAATCGCCTGTGATATAAGTGTCAAATGACTAATATATCCCGATAATTCCAAAAAGATTTTTTTGCATGTCTCTCCGATTGTATATAGTCAAAATTTTACCAATTCCGATAGCATAGGCCAATTTCTCGTGAGATGTAGTGGCCTATAATCCAAGTTTTTGACGAGTAAATTTTTCTCAAGCTGCAAATAGTTTAGATCATTTCACTGGAAACTTTTTTGAAATTTGTTTGAACATTTGCTTTTTTTGCTTGATGTTTTAAAATGTAAAATGTAGATGCTACGATTAACTCCAATAGTTATAATTTGTTTGTGAAAAAAATTTGCTTTATAATTATAATTTGCGTATATTTATTGTCATGACAGAAGTGGTATTGCCATAAATAAAAAAACGGGATTGAAAATTCAGGCCATACCTTTTTTGGAGGTGATTTACTGATAGTTTGGAGCGGTAAATTTTGGAGACCACTTGGGAACATCATAGAAGAAAGTAAACAATGTAATGAAGTGGCCCATATTCACAATTTTAGCCATCTGACTTTCGTTTTCGCCTTTATCGAAGCAAACTTGTAAAACATAGCATATTTTCTTTTTATTAACCTTCATTTTGACACATGAATCCCCCTTTTCAACGACGAGTATAAGTATGGCCCATTGCGACAAATACATCACGGGATATATACCACAAAGCCATCTAGTGAAAAAATGATGGTTTTATTTTTCTCCAACCCATTATTAGGAAAATCTATAATCTCTATCTTGGAAAGTGTAAAAATAATAAACAGCAACACGTTAACGAGTGGATATACAGGAAAACTTTGAAAAATGACTTTGACTTCCACTTTCATCAACCTAGAAAAGGTACTTGTCAAAAATGCGATTTTTTAAAACTAAAAATTGAAGCATATGAGGATGAATGTGAAAAACGGCAATTAAACCTTTAAGATGATTTACATTTCAGATCGACTAGGAAATATTTAGAAGAAGATCAGATAAAGACAGCAGAAAATGAGATGAATATTTTACTTTTCATTTGACTTTCAAAACGCAGTGCCTTTTCCTAAACCTACGACTACCATATCATATTATATATGGCAAGAGGAATATGTACGTATTAAATTTGGGATTCCATATAATATTGACTTTTATCTTTGGGATGTAATAATTGCATAAAAAATTCTTAGGAAGTTGCGTCGTATTATATAAAACATGTTCTGAATGTTACAACTCAAGTGAGTTATGCCAAGTTCAAAATAAACAGCTCCTATACAGGGTGTTTGGTGCGTGAACTGACAATTTTTTTGGCAGATTTAGAAAGGGGGGGGAGGTTCATGCGGAAGGTTTCATCATATAGAACTGATATCCGCGCTACGGAAGCTGAGATATGATTATGAGCTTAACTAAGCTTATGAGCTTAACTAAAAAGGTATTTTCTTAACTCAGACCCCGGTAAAATAGTATATCTTAAGTTGACCATAAAATGAGTTATTTCTGTGGCAATTTCTATTCAGTATACCATTGGCAAGGGCTTAAACTATAGAATTTTTAAAAACTGCTGATTTTAACAGCTATCCAAATTTCTGACTTTTTCGGTTGATTTTCTGAAAATTTTCTTTCATACAAACCTTGTTCTGCGACAATTGCGAATAGAACACAAAATCAGCCAAATTGGAGCCGTTTCCAAGTAATGATCTTTCACACATATATAGCAATTGTATTTTATTTATATAGAAGATTAGTATCGGTCAAGTTTCCGGCCCCAAACACTTCAAATCGTGAGGGAATGACTAGTTTTTTTATATTAATTTTCGAAATAAATAGTTTCGTAGGGATTACCAAACGAAGACAACTAGTGACCAATCCGTTGGATTTATAAAATTATTAGTAATGTGGGTCGATACGGGTGGTTTTAGGAAAAAGGATTTTTTTTTTCCTATTTAGGAACATTTTTTGATAACTTTCCGTATTCAAACTAGGTGCGGAAAAATAAACGTCAAAACTGCCGATAAATAGGAAAGAAAATAATTCCTATGAGACACACCAACTTATAGGTGCTAAGCTTATAGGAAAAAACACAAAACTGCTATACAAGTTTTAAATTCTTTCCTGTTTCTTATTCCTTTAGGAAAACCAGAATCGGTCTACTGGTCAACTTTCCAGGACCACCTCTATTACATAATTGACCATATGATACCGATCTTTGCATTTATAAAATTATTAATACCTATTGGACGTTCCAGATCCGACCTCTCTGAATCGTGCACAAAGATGAGGATTTAACGAATTTTCACAATAATTGAAAACTACTAGTGACCTACTAATCCTCAACAATAATCGTCCACACGATTCCAATCATTGGATTTTTGATACTCATAGGATTATTTTAATCTAAATAACGCGTTGCATTTAATTTTTGTCAAATTATAAAGAACCAAAAAATTGAGTGGGTTTTACCTTATGTCTTCCACTATAAATACAATTCTTTGAAAAAATATTTGGTATATACCAATTATATTTATTATTAATTTCATAAACCGAAATTCCTAAGTTAGCAACGTACCTGATTTCATTGCATTAATACAATTTTGATTTTGTTTTTTCGCAAAAAAATGACCCATCGGTGATCAAATGCCAGAATGTGTCGACCAACTTTGATTTAATTATTACCTAATAAAATTTGATAAAAACGTTATGATTTTCTTGAATGAGGTGATGCCCGGGATTTTTTTTTTAAATGTGTCATTGTTTATTTACTGTTTAATCGTAAGTGGTCGAACGATATAAGCTAATGTTCAATCCTGACCAAAGCACGTCCAAGCGAATTCAATTAGATGGGGTGCTAAAAAGATGGGGCCCTTACCTCTGCAATAACCTTTATTTTTTTAAATGAACTTAGGTGATATGTTTCATAATTTTAATTTTTTTTTATGATTTGGAGGCCCATAAGTCATTTTTCTTAAACCAATTGTATTTAGAATAAAATCACATTGCAGAATACAATAAAAGTTATTGTGTACCTTTACGACTACAAACAAAGAAGTTATGACCATTTAAATGCCAGATTTTGGGTAACTAAAAAAAAGCTTAAAAATATCAATGTTGCCGTGGCACTTATGACATCGAAGTGCTGACCTGTTTGCTCAACATGCTCAAAAAACGTTTCAACCTATAGGTCAGTAGACGCTCAGAATATTTGACTTTGAAGATATCAGGCCTGAAACATTGAAAGTACTAAAAGCTGAAAATACGAACATAAAACCAAAGAAAGCTTCTAGTCACGATCTGATAACAGGGAAAATAATAAAAGAGTTGCCTGAAAAAAGCACACGTAAAACATTCCACATAATCAAAGCGATCCTCAAGGAAAAAGATGTGCCAATGCAGTGGAAATTAGCAGAAGTAAAAATAATTCCGAAACCGAAGAAGTCACCGAATGATATAAAATCTGACCGGTCAATTTCATTTCTACCAAAACTAGCGAAATTGTTTAAGAAGCTGTTGCTAAAACGATTGAAAAGAACCATAGAACAAAGAAACCTAATCTCAGAATATCAGTTTAGTTCCAGAGAGAAACACTTAACAATTGAGTAGGTACTTACAGATGTCATTGAGAATATGTTAGAGAAGAAAAAGGTTTGCTCTTATATCTTCTTAGATGTGACGCAGGCCTTCAATAAGGTATTGCATAGAGGTTTACTCTTCAAACTACATATACAAATTTACCAAAACAATATTATATGATTTTAAAATCATACATAGGGAATCGCCACTTTTGAGTGAAATATGGAGAAGAATATTCCGAGCCACAAAAGATTTCGGCAGAAGTCCCACTCAAAGTGTTACCTCACCAGAGATTTACCTCAATTAAACGTTGTTACCGTGGCAACATTTGCTGATGACACTGCAGTTCTCTCAGTAGGAGCCACTGGGGTAGATACTCGATCGGCTAGCAAGCAAGCAGTTTGCTATCCAAAATCCTGGCTACTCAATCAATTTTGTACGGTAAATTTTACGGCTTCAAAAAACTAACAGCAAATTTTTATGTAGTTTTACTGTGCAAAGATAAACAAAAATTGTATAAAAAATATAATTTGGTATTCAAATTTTCGTCAGAGGCTGTAGAAAGAAAACCAACACCAAAATAATACAAAAAAACAAAATGCTACGTAGTATAGTAAATGCTCCGTGGTACATTAGGAATGATGACCATCATAGGGACCTAAATATTCCGACGGTTCAAGATTCAATAAAAAAAAAACTTGCAATAATTCATGGACAACGTATTTATCATCAAGTAATAGAAGAGCTTCGTGGTACGTATACTGTTAAAGTTAGCCGAAATTTTCCAGCAGAAATATAATGCAGATAGTGTCTTGAATACATCAAAAATAAGTCATGAACTCGAATTTAAGATCGGGTTATATCATTCGGGTGAAGGAGACATTATTTCAGTTTATAGGAATTTAAAAATCGATAGGAGCGAGAGTATAAATAGAGTTTAACTTTCGGCTGAAATAGTCAAGACATACTATCTGCGTTAACTTTCGGCTGGCAACTTTCGGCTACCTTTAACAAGCTGTGGTATGTTGGACACTTCAATGCAGTAAGACAATTGAATAGAACGAAACCAATTGATTTAATGGATTAAGGACACCAGTGGAAAGAGTGCTTAAGTAAATAACTAATAAAGTGAGCTGGTCAATTCACAAGTGACTAAATTAAGAAATAAAAATCACTATATGAATTGTATTCAGTTGAAATAATTAATAAATAATTAATAACTTTGACATCAATTTTATGGAATGAAAGCTTTCAAATGAACCCTCCTACCCCGCCCCCTCCCTCCAATCTGTCAAAACATTTTGTCGGTTTAGCGCCAAAAACCTGTATAACTTTATAATTTATTGGAATCTTGTAAAAATAATTAAACTACAATATTAGCTAGATATTTGGGTAGATACTCGATCGGCTAGCAAGCAAGCAATTTGATAGCCGAAATCCTGACTACTCAATCAATTTTACCAAGGAAATTTAAATTTCAAAATACATTTTTCATAAAATTTTTGTTCATTTTTGCGATGTTACAGTAAAATTTACGGCTTCAAAAATTAAACAGCAAATTTTTGTGTTGTTCTACTGTGCAATCGCAAAAAAAAACAAAAAGCTTATAATTTGAAATTTGAATTCCCTTGGTAAAACTGTTTGAGTAGTCAGGATAACGGCTAGCAAATTGCGTGCTTGCTAACTAATCGAGTATCTATCCCATTAACAAGTAATTATCCAGATAAATTTGATGGATTTCTTGTGAGAAAATTACATGAAATGCAAATATTTTCACATAAATCTTGTAAGATATCGTTAAATGAATAAACTTGTTTACTGACTAGATTTCAATCAAAATCTTGTAAAATAAATTTTAATAGAATTTGGCTAGACTTCTGGGTTGTATAATTTTCGTCAGTTTACCAGGGATTTTTTTTACCGTATAGGATTAATTTTTCGCTATACAAAGTAAGTGTGGTGCGTATTCTAGACCTATGTACATTTGTCGTTAAAGAAGTTCAGGCGTTGGCCACAAAAATTACACCTCTCAATTTTTGTCTAGTGTACTGATCGCTAGAAAACGTTTTATTAAAGTTTATAACATCATTATAAAGTTTTTTTTTATTCACGATCAAATTAGAAATTTAGATAGTTGATAGGTATTATTCTATGGTACCGAACAATTATATTTAATAAACGAATAATGGCCGCGTCCTGTTTTAGATGTAACAATCCATAAAGTATCAGGCGCCGCAAAACTGCGAATATACACAATTTTCGTTGTGCCGAACAATGTTTATACCCAGTAGTAATAACTCAACGTAGATATGGTATACAATAAATTTACTCAATAAACGTTATACTCTGATTATTAAATATTCCATGAATTAATTACAAAATATTTGCCAAAACACCCCTAGACGAACCTATAATAGAAGCTCAAAAAACCCCATCTCTTGATTTATTGTATATTTATACAATGCATACATCACGATTACACCAATTGAAAATACATATCGTAATTACAATGTTAACAATTTTTCTTGGAAATAGTGTATACATACGGATAATTACTTCCTCTATTGTTTAAAATGTATACACGTTATCTATAATCACCAGTCTATTTGTACATAACATACGCGTACATATATGCACATAAATAATTTATGTACATACATACATATATTATGTACATTAATTTAGTGTCGATACACATCAAGCGAAATCAAATATTATTTAAAATTTAATAAAAATGAAATAATTTAATTTAAAATAATTAAATTTTCCCATTATAATGAAAATATAGTAATAGCGTAATTGATTTGTTTTTCCAGTGATTATTATTTTTTTCACCATACGTTCATATGTATATAGTAAGGTGTGAGATATATAAAAATAAATCGACATTTTATATTATAATTTACATAATTTAAACATAAAAAAATATTGATATTTAAATGGAAAATTAATAATAAAAAAAATAAATAAAATAAATATTTTATCGCTCGTTTTTATATAATATATTAAAATTTACATATTTAATATTTACCATTAATTTTCGGTACAATATTCTGACTTCCTCTAGCGGTGGTATTGATTCAATTGTCCATGTTAAATTATAAATATCCAGATGACCACTGTATAAGGGTGATAAGAATTCGGCTGGTCCCGGTCGTCCTGATACTTCGATATATTTTCGTGTGCGTCCTAGTTGATTTTCTGCAACGCAACTGTGGATGAGATAAAATATGTAGGTCAAATGAAAAATTGATATTCATTTACAAAAATATTCTATTTAGTAAGGCGTGTATGGAACGTATCATGAATTATCGAATTCTGGTAGCGTATCATGTATTACCGAGGTGGTAGCTTCTAAAGGAGCTTTTTTTGCAAATATTTGGGAAATTATAAGAAAGGAATAAGAACTAAAAGATTCTAAATTAAATTTACAACAAAATAAAATTAACAACACATTAAATTTATATCGGTCCCTTCTGAATCTGTACAACGCATGTGAAATGACTGAAATTGATGAAACTTTTTAATTAAGTGTTTTTATAATTCAGAAGATCCCTGTGATCTTTCGTTTAAAACCGGAAATGGTGACATTTGGTTAAAATCGGTTTACCGGAAGTGACAGTTTCCATAGGATGTTTTTCGCTTTTTACAAATATTTTGAAAGTATTATCAATTATGAGAAAAACGACTTGAGCTAAAAGATTCTCAATTACTAAATTTGCAACAATACCGGTTCCGACTATTGTTCCAAAATGTTAGAGAAAATTACGACTGGTGTGAAACAGCTAACTGTTTTTTTTTAATTCAGTCCCTGTACAGCCCACATAGATTAATTGATCGGGATGAAACTTCATACTTAAGCTTTTTCAGTAAATTGAAAGTATATACTTACGAGAAAATGATTATATACAAAAGATTGTAAAATAAAGTTCAAAACAAATTATCAGATCATTATTTTAAATGTTAAAAGATTCAACTAAATTTAAGATAACATTTTCAACCAATAAGGTTCACCCTGTTGGTTTCCTGAAATTTAACTAAACACGAGTTTTGAGATTATACGAGGGTATATCAAAAAGTCTTGCAATATCATATGAAAAAAACGAGTGAGTGAGACAACAATATATTTTTCAAAACCATTTTTTGTCACGATGAAACTTCTAGAAGAACATTTCGATGTAAATTTTACGGTTCGTTTGTTTTTGTCAATTTAGTAACATGTGTTTTGAATTTTTCTTAAAATGAATGAAATTGAATATCGCGCCGTTACTAAATTTTTCTATAAAGATGGACGAAATGCAATTTATATATTCAACTATATATCAAAAGTTTACGGCGAATCTGCACCATCATATGCCACAGTAACAAAGTGGGTAAAATTATTCAAAAGTGGTTGGGAGTCATTATAAGACGATAACCGCTCGGGTCGGCCAGCAGATGCTATTAGCCATGAAAACGTAATTTTGGCTGATTCTATTGTATTGGAGGACCGGCGTATTTCTGTTCCGCGGTTAGCGTGGAGACTTTCTCTTTCATACGGTACCACATATACTATATTACATGACCACCTTCACATGTCGAAAGTAAGTGCGCGATGGGTTCCCCGTTTGTTGAATGCTGAACAAAAAAAAATGCGTGTTTAAACTTCAAAGGCGATTTTAGATATGTACAAAGCAGATCCAGAAAATTTCTTGGGTAACATAATAACAGGCGATGAAACATGGCTTCATCACTGGGATCTGGAATCCAAACAAGAATCGATGCAATGGATTAAACGTAGTGAACCACCACCAAAGAAATTCAAAACTCAACCGTCTGCTGGTAAGGTTTTGGCAACAATTTTTTGGGATGCTGAAGGAATTTTGATAATCGATTATATGCCACCGAAAACCACAATCACAGGCATATATTACGCAGAGGTTTTGCGAAAATTGAAAAAAGCGATCCGGGAAAAACGGCCAAGGAAAGTTAGGAAAAAAATCTTGCTTCTTCACGACAATACACCAGTGCGCAAGGCTAATATTGCTCAAGCTGCATTAAAGGACTGCGGCTTCGTGGAAATTCCGCATCCACCGTACAGTCTAGACTTGGCACCCAGTGACTACTTCTCTTTCCCAATTTGAAAAAAACACTAAGGGGCCGGAAATTTTCCAGTGACTATGAAGTACAGTCTGTTGTAAATGAATATTTTATGGAGCAAAAGAAATCTTTTTTTTTAGAGGGTTTAGGTAAGTTAATTGATCGATGTGACAAATGTATAAACCTTAAAGGAGATTATGTCGAAAAATAAAAATATTGCTGTCTCTCTCACTCTTTTTTTTCATATGATATTGCAAGACTTTTTGATTTGCCCTCGTACAAGATAGTTTTTCCAGAAGTATGCGATGTTTCATTTTCCGATTTAGAAATCAAATGTTGTTGTATTCGAGGTCTATGTTTACAATCGTGATAAAAGAAACTGGTGCGTTGGCCATAGTATATTCATCCTTCCTTATTTACGGATCTGAAGTTTTAACAAAACAACAAAATTAACAACACACAAAATTTAATAAATTTACAAAAACAATCAGTCGGGTCGGTGAAAGCGGCCTCGCAGAGGTGGTCTTTGAAATAATACTTCTCGCATAAAAAAATATACGAGGAAAATATAATCACTTAAATATTTTAGCGAATTTTAAGGTTTCGGTATGCTCGGTTTCAAAAATATTTATACCCAACTTAATTCCAACAGTACGCCAGAAAAACATAATTTAGACAATAATGATTTGAACATAGTTTTCACAGTTGCCTATTCACAGGGAAAGCCAAAAAAGTGCCTCTGGTGTGCGACAGAAAGATGCGCTCCACACTATGATGTTTAATCTGGCTATAGAGTACGTATACTAAGGAAACTATATTGAAACTTCGCGTTGCATATAAAAGTTCACCACATTCTTGCATATGCAGATGATACCGTGCTTCTGGGCCATAATGATAAAGCATACTGCTTGACCGTTACGCGAATCTTGGTTTGACAATCAACAAGGCAAATCTCGGAACAAACGATCACAACTTTGACATCGTAGAAGAAATTTAGAATAAATAAATTCTTAACACTATGACTAATTTTTATGTGAGATTTTTATACCAGACCATCACCACCATATTGCTAACTTCTGAGGATCTATTATAAAACATTAATCGCTTTCGAAAAATTTGACATCTAAAATTTAAAGCGCCGCGTTTATTTGTTGTGAACTTGTCAAATCAATTTTATATATTATTTTGAAATACAAACGTTAATTGTAGTAAATTATTTTACAACATACATTTTGGTAAATATTTCTAATGATATTTAAAAACAATAATTATTTTTTACCTTAATTAAAAAAATATAAATACACGACCGAATTTATTTACACGATAAAAAAAAATATTATTTTAAAACAACATTGACACAATACGATATTCGCCACATAAAGACCAGTCGGATTTTCACGCCACATTTTCATTTAATTCGATTCGAATTTTTTTTTTGTTTCATAATCTGGCGAATTAAGCGATTTCGAATTATTCGATAGAAAAACCAATCATAATACCAAAATACGCCGCGAATCGAATTTTCCGAAATCAAATAAGCTTCATAATAGACCCCCAGATTTGTTTATTCACCCTTATTGAAGTTGTCATCCTTATTGAGCTTCGTATCCAGGCAGATATAAAAGCCAGCGTAGCAGCCCGACATCGAGTCTTATATTCGCAATCAAAGTTATTGTGATTAAACTATCTCTCGCAGTTGTGTAAATTTGCACTTTACAAAGCACAAATGCGGCTTGTGCTAACATTCTGATGTGAGAGTTGGAACTTGGTCACCAACGATTGTAGATTACTAACTTTTTTTTGTAAAGAAAGGTCATTCGATCAATTTATGGTCCCGTTAAGAGTGCGAACAACAAGTACCGGATTCGAATGAATCACAAAAGGAAGCTTCTACTTGGAGAATCACAATTAATTGTCGTCAGTAATTATTCGAAAAGTTTTAAGCTTTAAAAGTCAAACATTTAAATTGTATGAATTTAACATAAAATGTGTACTAGCCAACTACTGAAAATGTTAATAAACCAATAATAATTAAGATTAGAGAATTAGTTGAAAATCCTTAATCCCCACACCACTCTGAACAAATTCATTCGATAAACTATGCGAGTTTAGTGATTAAGCTTAACATTAACCAAATACTTTCGATAAATAGGAATGACCTTAATTAGACCACACCTATCTGTTAATTTATTTTAAATGATACTACTGAACCATATTTTATTGCTTTCTGGATTAATTTGAGCAAATATTGGTTGTGCAGTTTGTATAGTTGGAAGTTCTCGCGAATTCAAATCTTATTATGATTCGCTTCGAGCGTGATTGTGTTTTATGTCCCTTAGTTTTGTTGTTTATGGGTAAAAAAAACTGAGTTGGTGGTTTTTAACTTAATTTCGAATGTTTGTCCAGTGTTGAAGTACTTTTTCGTATTCTCTACTCTGTTGGTGCCGATCTCCGGGTGCTATCAGAGGAAATCCCATCAGATCAGGAAATTTTAAAATTGTTTATTTGTAACGTTAGTGTCCTTGTCGGTAAGTAGACGCTGAATCCGGTATTTTGCGAGGTTCCGATAACAAACGTCTACAGTTTACTTTCAAGACGTATCCTTTAAACTGTCTAATTTGAGTTATAAGAGGAGTAAGCCATTACATATATCATTACCCATAGGCTTAGGTGCGTTTTTTATTGAGGTTTCCAAAATTATTAAAGAAAACCTTGGGTTCAGCAATCCGGGTTTCCTTATGATATGTTTCAGTGTAAGTCCCATCATTGTAAAAACACTCACTTGATTCTGGTTTCATTTGACAGTACTTTAGATCTTATCTAAGTGAGTGTTCCGATATACGATCGAGTAAGTTTTGAGTGGTTCGTTTTCAGTAGGTCGGTTTGGATGAAGATTGCTCGATTTCAGTAGTTAGATATCTGCTAACTTATCTACTGTGGTCCTTAAAGAGTAGATTACATAATTGTTGACTTGTGTTTATACTGTGTTGTACTGATGAGATTTGTTTTCGATTTTGAGAAGAATTGGGTGCTGCTTTTTTTCTTTATTTTAGGATCACTTTAGAAGTCTTGAAGCACAAACGTAATATATACAGACGAATTATTGGGAAAGAAAGTTTGGTCGAATACTGTGGCTCCACTTTTCATATTACATTATTTTTTGTAAACTAATCGAGGAACCCCATAACCCTGCCATCTATATATACATAGCAAAAACAGCCTAAAAAAACGTTCGTATTTTTTTTCGCACCTAAACTAAATACACATAGTAATAAAACTTTATGAATGAAGGAAACAATAACAAAACAACACGATGATCATAGTGTCGGCTTATTAAAAACGAACTCTCTTATTCATGGTTTAGTTGTTTTGTGTGTATGTAGTATGGATATATAAAAAATAAAATATTTATAAAAAATAAAATATGCATGTATATCACAACACACGGGTAGTGAAGCACGTGGAGATTGGCCATGTGCGCTATACATGTACAGAGAAAAATAGATTTTAAATAAATTTCGTAAAATAGATAGATATAATTCGTTTTTCTATAATGTTGCTGCATGTAGTTTTTTGTTTCGAGTATAGTTGTGTTGTATGTGGATATGTAGTTTAAATTTTTTATGAATTACTCAGACATATTTTATGGCTTCCTGAATTGAAAAAGGCCGAAATTAAAAAGGTAGACTTAAAAAATATGTTTTTATATGAAAAAATGGGGCCTTTTTTAACTCATATTTATAACAAATTTTCTGACTTAACAAAGGTGTTTTACAAAAACAAATTTAATTTAAAAATGACACAAGGAAGGCATATTTTAAGTCATTTTAAAAATACATTTTATAATTCATTTTCAAAATGACTTAAAATAGCCATATTTTATTTTACATTATAAACATAAAATTTACATTTGTTTTTGATAGATATAGAAATGCATGCGTTATAAGTGGACTTTTATGCCATTTATAAATGCTTTTATGCTTTTTATAAATACACTTCTTAAATCATTTTCAAAATGGCTTATGATATGCATTGATAAAGTACGGTTTTTTTTATTTAATTTTCATTACAGATTTTAAGTCAATTTTAAAATGAAATAAAAACGCTGGTTTTAAGTCCGGAAAAATACAATTTTTAAGTCAGCCTTTTTTAATTCGGGAAGCAATATTTTATATAGTTTTCACTTTTCGTCCTTCGTTTCCCATTTTATATTTATGCGAACCATAATTTACAGGAATATAATGTATTAAAATGTTAACTCGCACAATAACGATTATAAAGTATACGTTATATTATTTATCATAGATCATCGTTTTTTATTTTTAATACAATTTTCATTGAGAATTTTTCTTTTCCACGTAGGTACCTATATTTATTGATTGTTGATAATCAATAGAGTTAAATATGTGTGAAGACAAATGCGCTTCTATTATGTTTGTAAAAACGTGTAAAAATGAGCAATACATCATAATGCAGAGATGCTTTAGTCGGTCTCGGTAATTATATTAATATTTACATATAAATGATAATCAAAAAATGTGTGTCAAACACATAGCGATCCTACGGCACGACACGATTCAATTCTGATCTACTGCAAGGAAGGATAAAGGTTTAATATAGGTTTAATCGAGGTTAATAATGATATTGGTCTTCAATAATTGCTTCATTAAATCAGTACCTAAGGAAAAAATATATATATTTTGGATGTATCTAGAGATTTCCTGAAATTGAATACAAAAATTAATACTTTTCTTATTAATCGTAAAGAGCAACAACATATTCATATTTGAGGCTTGTAATTGACTCCAGCTTTAAATGGAATTTACATATAGATAAATTAAATAAATGCATTATACTATATATATTTGCGATAAAAATAACGCGAAACAATTTACCCAAACCAATCCTCAGTATGATCTACATATCATCCATATACATATTCACATATAGTGTATTTAAACCCAATATGGAGTGGGGCACCAGAATATTTGCTAAACTGCATCTTTAACCACTTGAGTGGTTTGCCTGAGCGTGACTCGGACGCGTAGTTCGATTGTGTTTTGATTTGCTCGAGTCTTGCTCGCGCAAAGCTTGTATTGAAACAATAATTGAAAAATAAAAATTTTGTATTCAGATTACTTGGTAATTATTTTCTAAAGAAATGTAAAAAAAACGTAACAATTTATGGACACACTTTACTTAAGTTTTTATCTAAAATAATTGGTGGAATAAAACAATCAGTTACTTTTCATCATAGAAAAATACGTATGGATAATATTTGTTTCTTGTTTTAAACTGGTTTTCGGCTAATTGTTTGATTGGTATTTGCCTTTTTATGCGAAGCTGTTTGCAAAATTGCCAAGAGTTATTTGCAAATGGTAGTAAGCAAAAGTTATTTGACAACATAGTAGGGATTTAGCCGCTTTATTTCTAAGGTACACAATCAATTAAATTTCGGATTAATGAGCAAATGATTAGTTCATTGAAACCAAGCCAGATCCCAGGGCAGCTGAAAGAGGCATATTGCTACTGGATGAGGAATACTAGCATGCCCGGAGGATGAATTTATTTCCCTCCATTTACTGACCAAAACAACGATTGTTTGACTTTGTTGAGATACATTGTTAAATTGTTTCTCTCTGCCATGCCAACCAAACATTGTAGATATTCTAAGTCCGAAGGATTTTACACATTCACTTGAAAGCTAAATTTTTGTTTTATATTAATGCTGTGTGCAATCAACTACGTTGACTAAACTTAATTCAAACTAGAAGTCCCTGAAATTTAAAGACAGATATCACTAAAATAAAATATTTATTCTGTGTAGTTTATTTGTTAATGTACATGTACAGAAATTTTAAAATCATCCGGAGTACACCATAATAAAATTATGACAATTCTAATCTAATAAAATGTAATCAAAAAGTAACCACCTAAATTTAATTGCATCAGTCGCGTGCTGAACAATAGCAGAAGCTTCAATATTTGTTTAGTCAAGGCAAATGGCATAAGTTGTTCATTCTAACAACTTTTGAATTCATTAACCACCCACCAAGAATTTTTTCCACATATTAATGTAGTTTCAATTTTCTGAATAATAAATCTTTTTTGCAGTATTCTACAACCAATGAAAAGATATACACCTAAATTAACGCCTACGTTCGCAATTTATTATATCGCCGATGAGGAGTAATAAGAATAGAAACGCCTGCTAAGGGGCCAATGTTCCAGATTTTCTAATGACATTATTGTGTTATTCACTTTCACTTGGCAACAAACGAAAAAATTTTACAACTTACATTCAATGGATACTTTAATTTTTCTTTGCATTTAAAATATTAGTTTTTGTCCGGGTTGAATTAGTTAATACCAATCTTTACGATCATTGTGTTATATAGATTTTAATTTAGTTATTATTTAATAAAATATTAATCATTCGATTATGTTGTTATTCGAAATAGTAGATAAATAGCTGAGGATGATGATTTATTAATTTATATAGTTATAATAAATGTTGACAACAATTATGTCGCTAGCAAAAGCTTGCTGTTTTACATTCTATTTCATTGAACTAACAACTCAGTTACTATTGACTATTTAGATGTCTGAAACTGGGTCCATTTCAGAATAATTAACTTATATATAAAAGGGTGGGCGAATGGCCCGCCGTCCACTTGTTTTTGCTTTGGTCGCATACTCTAAAGCATTTCTGCATCATGAGCAATAAATTTTTTTACACACAAACATAATAGAAGCGCATTTGAGCGCTTCACACGTACCTTCGTGATAAAATTCTTAATGAAAATTGTATTAAAAATAAAAAACGATGATCTATGGATAAATAATATAACGAAAACTTTAAATTCGTTTTAAGGAAAATTGTGCTAGTTAACATTTTAATACATTTATATTGATGTAAATCAGGCAATCTTGTATGCGTTTGAAAGGTGACATTTTAACTTGCACTTTGACATACAAAACATTAAAATCGGTGAAATGAATAAAAAGTTACATTTTAAACATATAGATAAATAATGAAAAAATTCGTTTACTTTTACAATTTTATTACGACAAAATTAAAAACGCGGCTCAGGCTTGCGAACAAATTGTGCATGGAGAAGGTGCTTTATCAAAATGAGCAGCAAAGAAATCTCGCTTTCATTCTGGAAAAATGGATGTGAAAGATGCCCCTCGCTCTAGTCGACCAACCAGTGGAAAATTTGATGAACTCATACAGAAAATTGAAGAAGACCAGCATATAAGTAGCCATGCCATTGGTAAAGAACTCAATATCACAAAACAGTTTTAAACCATTTGAAAATGGCTGGATACAAAAAAAGCTTGACGTTTGGGTACCTCATGAATTAACAGTTAAAAATTTAATGAACCGGATTTCTATTAGCGAAACGCGAAAAGGAATCGTGCATTATGAGGTGCTGCCACCTGCTGATGACATATCAGATATATCTGAAATTTTTTTTAATTTGGATGTACCTTTGCAAGAAGCTCAATGCGGTATATTGTGGGCTACGTAGCGTTCAAAATTTTGAGTAAAATTAAATGTTCCCGTTGCGAAAACATGTTTATCAAAACTGATGAAATTTTAGAGGCTCCGACAGAATATTTGATTAGCAATAAAAATTATGACGATGAAAAAAAGAAGAATCTTAAAGCTGTAGACTAAATACAAAATATACCAAAGCATATGTTGTTATTGTTTCTGTACAAAATTTATAACTGTTTTTACAGTTAGTAAATATAGGTACATTCATTATTTTTATCAGTTAGTAATGTTCTCAGTCTCAAACAAAATTTTGTAATAAAAAATAAGGCAAAGTGTATCATCACATATGATGCGCAGGACAGTCAAAGGGTTAACTCATCGTATAGTTAATTGATTTTAATAATGGTTGCACAACAAATTCGATATTAAAGAAAAAATTATTTAACATAACAATTAAAATTAATTTCAAGTAAAACAACGTGCACACCATGTGTCATTTTTTGTGTGTTTGAACGTGGTCGAACTAACTGCCGATATTATTTTGTTCGATTCATGGTTTTTATTTTTCGTATATAGCTAATACTAATAGTAATTTTTTTATCAATAAATTTTCTTAACGATCCGTGGTAGGTATGAAAATAAACAATATGAAAAAACAAATAAAAAATAATAATTTACAGTTTTCACTTATAAAATTGTTTGTCAGTCTTTTGTGTGTGTGCATACGTAAAAATTGTGATGTTTTCGACTATGTTGATGGTAGTGCCATCTACTAGTAAGTAGATGTCAAATGAATATCAAAATAGCTAATGGGGTTCCTCGATGTAGTTTAAATTTTTCTCACCACAATTGGCGCAATTATCAGTCAATTTGATAAAACCATGTCTTCATTCGCCAATAATTCGTCTGTATATATTGAGTTTGTGGTTTAATAACTAGTTAGTATGTTATACATCGATCGTTAATAAGTATAAGATATTTGTTAGTTCTGGATACATTACTTTAATATAATGAATTTTAATAAATATAATTCATTGTTCTTAAAATTACAATGTTTAAACCAAATTTTAGTTTATTATTTTAATTTTCCATATATATAGAATTGTTTTCGATTTGTTTCTATTGGTACCGGTTTTTGCTTGGAACAAGCATGGCGTACCTCTTTGTGTTTTATAGTAATGATATAACTTATCGGTAAACATCTGGTAATTTATTACGTACATTAATTTCCACCACTTTAGGTTTACTCGAATATTTTTCTAACTTTACTTCACGTCAATATAAATGGGCGCTTAAAGGAAAATTTCGTGGAATGTACAACATACTCTCGATTTTCCAGTAATAAAAGAATTAGGTTCCAATTAAAATTTGTAGGCTGAATTAGTTTTAAAATTGGTATTGTCTAGCATTCAATTCGAAACATAATAGAAAGCATGTGATTTTACCAGAAAATTGGTAAAATTCTTTAAATTTTAAAAGACAATCAACATCAAACACTACTTGTTATCGGGTTAAAAAATTTATTTATTTATTAATTTTAATAGAATTTCTGTTGGAAAAATATTGAGTTTACTAGAATATAAAAAAATTTCTGTTACTTTTACTGAAATATCAATAAGAAGCACAACCTTAACTTACCAGAAATCAGTTTTAAAAGCGGAAAGTACAGTAATATTACTAAAATTTCAGTTAAAAAAATAACTGAAAATCTAGTGATTTTACTAGAAAAACCGGCTATTTTATAATTATACAAGAATTCCGGTTGAGAAATGCAACAAAATATTATACTAGAATTCCGGTTGTACTACATTATTATACTAGTAAAATTTACTTGAATTATGAACTACCAGAAATCTAGTAACATACATTTTACTTGATTCAACTAGATCATCTAGTTTGCTCACATCTAGTGAATTTTTGATTACCGTGTACATTATAATTCAAAACCGCCACCTTTCAACTAATTTTCCATCAGCCATAAAAGTTAATAACCAATTAATCAACAAAATTCATTCAATTTGTTACCTAGGAATTATCATTGACGAGGCGCTTCTTTGGAAAGAACATATTAATAAGATTACCAAATCTATTTGGCCATATGTATTTGCACTAAGGAGAGGAGACTTCAAAATATTGTGAATGAGACTCGCTAGTCTATATACTTTGCATATATTCACTCAAGACTCAGTTATATGAGTCTCTTGTGGACAACAGCAGCTTCAACTTATCTTAATTCACTCCGAATATTGCAAAATAAAATTATTAAAACAGTTAAACTACTGCCGATTTTAACACCGACCAAATCAATTTACTCCTCAGTTATATTTCCAGTAGAAATACTAGGAAGCTTCGAACTACTAGTATTTATAAAAAAAAATCAACTTGGATTGGCTAAATGTAATGTGAGTTTTACTTCCATAAGCAACGTCCACACGCATGAGACCAGACAAAGCTAAAATAATAATTTTTACGTAAATACCGTTAATACAGTTCGATCACAAAAAAAAAACCTTTCTATAATGGACTTATACTATACAATGATCTTTCAGATGTTATTAAAACTGAGAATAATTTACAAGCATATAAAAAAATGTAAAGAACTTTTATTCCAGAAATGCTTATCAAATAAATAGCGTAATTAGTTTATATGATAATTACTTTACTTTCACATAATTATTACATATTATTAGAATGGAGTAACAACTTATTCAGCTTTCAACATCGCAATCGGCCAAGCCTAAATCTTTAAGAGTTCAATCATAATTATTTATATCTACTTATCAGATCGTTTATTTTAGCTATAATGTATGTTAACTAAATGTAGATCGATTCATATCAATTTATTTAAATTAATTATATTGTATTGTATAATAATAGACAAATAACACATTATTGTATGTAAATTAAAAAAAATTGTAATTTGGTCACTTATTTATAGTCTTCAAGCATTAAACTATGCTTTTGTTATATAATTGAGTGTACAATTTTGATACCCTTAGTGTTGGTGTTGCTCCTTTTATTTTATAAAAATTCACCTCGATAGCATGCAATAAATAGCATTTTTCGGATATTTCATTTCGAATACATAAACAACCTTGAACAGTAAGTCCATTGCATTAATAAAGATGGTCTGCCCAATATTAATAGTTTGTCCGTCGATTATAATCCAAATTATTCCCTGGTGCAGTAATCTTTCATCGGCGAAATATATTAGATATGGCAGCGATTGTCGTGTATTTTTTATTATTTCGGAGGTGCTTTCTTCAAACTGTATTATAAATAAAAATGAAAGAATAAATAAAACTCTTATGTCAAAATCACAAATAAAATGTTAAAATAATTGACGTAATACATATCCGGTACAAATAGACCTAAATGAGTTGTTTACATAAAAATCTTTAAACCCGATATTTTTACTAAACTAATAACAATTATTATTACCTTAGCCCAAATGCAAATGCTGGACATGCGATTTAAAATAAATTCTTGAGACTCCGCGTCCGCAGGAATTAATTTGGAGCTGGCACCGACTGATGTTTTATGTTTTATTGTTATATAGAACAATAAAACCCCAGAACAAAAAATCCTCAATAAACTTTATTTCGGAAATATTTGCACTCAGCTAATTCCAACAGTAGGCCAGAAAAACATAATTTAGACAAAAATGATATGAACAAATTTTTCCAAATTTCATATTCCCAAAGAATCCAACTCGACGTATTCAATTTTGTATTATAGTATTTGCTTAATATTTTTTAATTTATTTATTTGATATATTTAAAGTAACGTTAAAATTTTATTGAATTATTATTAAAAGCGCTGTTAAAACTTAATCGGAAATTGTATACACTCAGCATTTACAAAAATTTAATTACAATTCCTTACAATACAAAACATACAATAACACCTAAACATTATTTAAAAAAATATTCCGGTAGGAGTACGTATCCGAGTAATCATTAAAATAAACGTACCATTTTACCATAATTAAATTCAAAGAAGTTTGCGAGCCTCCATGAGTATTTCGGTGAGATCGGGAAAATAATCACTAAAGTAATATAAAATCTAAAAGCTTACCTGATAAAATTGAAATCACATCTTCTGGAATTTCTTAGAAAATTGCTGACATAATTCTATTATATCCATTTTAATTTTAATACAAACAACAAGTAACTTTTCTTAATAACTCAAATAATAATTACGAAGATCACTTTTTTATTTTGATGTCACTTATAGAAATTTTGCTTAATACTGAATAATTCCTACGATAATTTGAAAATATATACCAAAAAAAAAAACAGAAAAAAACTCGAATAACTGTTAATTTTACCAGATTCAAGCAATATTTCAGTAACTTTACTAGAATTAACTGGATTTCAGGTAAAATTAACAATATCAATGTAAAAAAAAAAAGATAAAAACCATTTACATTCACTAGAATTCTCGTAAAATTCTAGTAAACGATTAAATTTTACTGGAATAGTACTAGAATTCAGGTAAATATTATTCTTATAAGAGAGGTAAATATTCGAATTTTACTAGATTTTTACTGGGATTCTGGTAATGTAAAATGTTATCGCTATTTGTTAATTTTTTATGGGGATAAATTTAATCGAACTCCCGTAAAATTTAATAGAAATCATATGTAAATCCAAAATAATATGGTGGAATTGGTTTTTGCTAGAATTTTGCAAGAATTCATGTAAATTAAACTTTTAATGGAATTCTAGTAACAAAATTAACTTGATTTCTAGTGAAATTAACTAGACACTCCATTATAGAACCAAACAGAAATGATCTAGTAATTTTCTAGTATTTTTTTTACTAGATAACCACTAGAGTCCCAGTATAATAAACACTAGAACTAGAAATTAACTAGAACTTATTAAAATTCTGGTTTTAATTTTATTTTGAATGAAAATCTAGTATATTCACTTTAAAATTTAACTAGAAAACAAAATTTCCTTTTTTATTTACTAGAATTTAACTGGACTTTAACTGGAAATAGTAATACCAGACAATCTAGTGGTCATTTACCAGATTTTATATTTACCGTGTAGTTCGTTTTCGCATAATTAATGACCATTAGATTGAATGACAGCCAATTTTCAATTTTTAAAATATCTTCAGTCATTTGATCAATTAATTGGAATGCATCTTTGGACCTAAATATTAACATTGAATCGTCAGCATACATTACAAGCTTTCCATTCAAGGTTAGACTAAATATATCATTGATAAAAAAATTAAATGATATAGGGCCAATAATGGAACCTTGAGGAACACCTGTTCGAGTGAGTAAATTAAAACTTTCGACACCATTTACTACCGTATATTGTACTCTATTTCTCAAATAGGAAGACAGTAGATTAAAAGAGTTTGTTGTGGGATATAATTTTTCGAGTTTTGAAATTAGGATACTGTGCGAAATCGTGTCGAATGCATTTTTCAAATCGATTGATAGAACTGATATAAAATACTTCTCCTCAAGCCCTAATAATATTTCGTTAATGACGGCTGCTGCAGCCGATTGAGCACTAGAATTATTAGTGAACCCGAATTGATTTGGATTCAAGATGTTATTATCAATTAAATATTGGTACAATCTATTAAAAATGACCTTTTCAAAGATTTTAGAAAGCGAGTTTAGAATGGATATTCTATTACTCTTAATTACCCGTCTTATTGCATTTAATTACCCGTCTTATAAACCGGAAAGACTTTGCTAACTTTAAGGCAATCAGAGAAATCTCCTATTGATATAGCATTATTTATTAAGTTTAATATGTTAGGAGTCAAAAAAGAAGCACAGTGGATAATAAATCTTCTTGATATAGTATCGTACCCTGTTGCTGCCAATTGTCGAAGGTTTTATAACTATTATACATATTTGTTACTTCCAGGTAATTAGTCGTGGAAATATCCAATGGCGGGAGGTCTTCGTATAGATGATTCAAATATAGAGAAAAGTGCACGGAAGCACTGTTCATATTACATGCCACAAATATACATTTGAGATATTAACAAAATTATAATTTAATAGATTAGCTATCTCACTCGGGTCATTTATTATTTTGTCACTACCGTCTAGCATCGCTATACACTCATTTTTTGTTGGAGGGTCCTCCCTGTTTAAGATCATGTTTTTCAGCACATGCCAAGTCTGTTTCGAATTTCCAATGGAGTTTTTTAACATGTGTTCATTATAGTTAGATTTAAGATTTCGTTTAGAATATACTACTTTGTTCCGGAAATACTTGTATCTACTAGAATAATAATTATTCTTGAGGTACTTTGGTTTTAGGGTATAAAATAACTTTTTTATTTTAATTAAATCTAAGAATTCATTTGTTATCCGCATTTTTGAGAAAAAATCTTTTATGTATTTTTCTAGTATTACTTTTAATAAGTCTAGACAGTTTATAAAATTAGTTCTAGAAAATTATTGGAACATATGAAATTTGGTTTTAGATTATTATAATGACATTATTATAATCTATTATCTTGAGGTTAAAATTTTTGTTGAATGATTGAAAAAAACGTTATTTTCGATATTCGTCAGCTGTGGATAGCCTTGTCTGTAGTGTGAGTTCCGTATCCTGAATTTCCTGTACGAATTTATTCCGAAGAAACTCGTTTGTCATTTAACTTTGCGATAAATATAATATTTAACAATAGTATTTTTAATCTTAATAGATATTCGTCGAAATTCACGTGCTGTGTCTGATTACAGGAATTAAATTAAAATTTGGTGTGTATCAGGTACGATTTAGGCAGGATGTATAGTTTTAAATTTTTTTCTTTACTTCTATATTTCAAATTATTTTTTAGTCTATTTGTTCATATGGCAGGCAGATCAATTATTACTCCACGTTGTTTCGAAACTTCTATGTTATCACGTATGTTCCGTAAACAATAAACTAGGCGTGGCTATCGAATATTTTATGGATTTATTAATTTTATGTAATTTATATCGCTTCAGACTCCATTTTCCTCTCCATACCCGCCTGGGTTTAAACAAAGTTAATTAGCGCTTTCAATAATTTTGTAATTAAATAATTATGTTTTATATTTGTTATAAAACTACTATTCATATAGTCCTATAGTTATTTTTTCACCATATTTTGTTGTTGTGGCCATTGAGAGGTATCGTATAAAATTATTTCAATTAGATTTACTGATGCTTTATTGGCGAAATGTTTTACATTGCTGTAAAAAATAAAGACGATTCCTAAAGCCTTGCAGTTTTAATTTTAGCCTATCTGCAATCAATAGGAAAATTATATGATGTTAACCAAATTTTCGGCCCTCCCAGTATAATCTAAAATTCTATTAACTCTTGTTCTATTAACAATAAATTGCTATAAACACCTGGATTTCTCTCAGCTGAAAATACCAGACAATATACCAGAGTATAACAGAGTATAACAGAAATTTACTGCTACCAGCCAGACTATACGGCTTATTACTATTGATACTCCTAATAAAGATGGCAGCAAATACTTTTTCCACCCTCCCCCTCTTCCCCCATTGGAATCGTATTTGTGTGTATATTTTACCTCCACCGCTCTTTATTTTGCCCTTACAGGTAATATTTCTTAATACCATTTGGATCCGGGTTGCTCTTACCTTTCCCTAAAACGCTCCTTCTTAAGCATTTAAATGTATAGTGTCAGTTTTACCTCACTCGTCTCAACATTTTTCGATTGAAACTTCATCTGAACAAAAATTTCTTGGCTTCAGTTTGCGGCCTTGTTAGCAGAATCTTAGGCGTAATCGGATAAAATGATTTTATCGTTATTTAATGTTGATGAATCCTGAGTTCAACATTTTGTGTTTGTGACACTGAAGAAGACCAAAATGATTCACTCAGATGCTTGATGGCGTACATTTTTAGGAAACTCGTGATACCAAATTCTTTCATTACTTCCTAAAAAAAACACAATTAACGCAAATCTCCTGAAATAATCTGCTTCTCGCGAAATAAATTAATCCCTACAAATATTCTCTCTTTTCTTGACCAAAATTGTTTTTCTGAAATATTTTACATCCGTTTCTAGAAGTTACAATTATCTGGTACACATTAGTTTGTCCTCTTTAATAGAGTATTTTATTAAAGATTTGAAATATTTGTTTATTTGAGCAACGATTTAAGGAGCAAAACTAATGAATATTAAGAAATATGTTGGAATACTCGTAAGCAGCGCTGTCTTTGCAAAGTTTTGAGAATTGAATAGTAGATTAAGATATTAAGAATAAAATTGGCATAACATACCTATAATTTCCAAAATCCGATGATTGAAAATTTTTGATTTTCAGCACGTGTCGATCTTGTTTTGATGTCATCGACCTGCGATCCGTTGGATCTAATAAAAAAGAATTTTGATACCAGTGCATCTAAAATTAAACAAAGACATATTTTATATATCCAAATCCATTATTCACGAACAACAAATTATTACATCTGATGAAATGTCACCATGAACAGAACAGCCTAATTCTACATCGTATCCTTCACTTGCGTGCACCCATGATCGATCCACTGTAATTTCCGGCGGTGCTGTAAATATATAAAAATACAAATCGTAATTGGTTAAAAAAAGTACTGCATAATGTTTTTGTCAGATTATTAGCACATACGAGTACGTGTATAAAAATTTAATTATTTATATTAAGCTGATTAAATATTTTTCCAATATTTATATCATTTCGCGTATTTTTATTGTATTTTTGGAAAAATAATTTGTTTTTTATAATTCACATTTATAATGAAATATATAATTGAATTTTCATCAATTGTACTAAAAAAAAAATATTTATTTTTTTTATCTAAAACGTGCCAACAAATTTTATCATATTATCAAAATTGATATGATATCAGGTGTGAGATCACGTGCGCATAATTTTTCCCCATACACATTATGTCGGGTTTTCTTTATACAAAATAATAATAATAAAGATTGTTATAAACATATTTTGAAATGGGATGAGATCTACCTACTTAGAGTATGTAACATAATATTAATGTAAGGAAGTTAAACATTCGTACAATGTATCCATTTAATGTTCCACACATGTTAAGTATTTACGATTTAATTCAATTATGATTGGTAATGACATACTTACAAATGTTCGATTGTTTCAATAGTAATGATTAATTCAAAATTGTTCTTAAAAAAGTTGTAGGTTTATATTGATTTCATCAGGTATACCACGTGCTCAATAAATTTGTAGACAATGCATTTCGTTATATAAACTAATAGCTGTATGTAATCGAATGAATGATTATACGTAAGTTTGCAAAAATTTATAAGTTAGAAGCATCGAAAAATTGAGTTCGTTTGATTAGGAATGAGTTTAACTGGTTACAGGTTACAGCAATATAGTTTTAAAATGGGCTTACTAATTATAATTTCTTTTACGAATTAAAATAAAGCAACATAATCATGTACAATGCCAATCTCAAGATTTTTGCAAATTCACTATTCGCTATATACTCCCATTGGGAGATCTCAATGATTTTTGGCTGAAATCGGCCCCATAAATGGCCGAGAACCTTTTTCGTTTACTGCAAATATTTTGAAAACGGCATTTTTCTCATCATTTATGAAAAGCATGCTTATGAACGATTATATTCAAAAATAATTTTGTAAAAATATCGGTCCAGATTAGTTCCCCAAAATGTAAGCGGAAAAGGCGACTTTTGTCTAAATTCGGCTTCTGTTAAGCCCAAATGGATTATTAAACAGGATGAAAGTTTATTAAAATGTACTAGTGATGATTATGACCGAAATCGGTTCACCGGAATTGGTAGCTTTCTTAGGAAGTTTTTCGTTTTCTGCAAATATTTTGAAAAAAGATTGTAAATTAAGTTTAAAACTAAATTTTTTCAGATCATGCGTTTAATTTCACCGAGAATAATGAGTTTTGATAAAAAAAATATTTAAGCATAAAACTCAGCAGTTTTACAGTCCAGGCGGATTGACTCCTAAATAAAATTCCACACTTAACAATTTTACATTAATTGAGAGGTCATTCCGAAATTTGGTGGGAAGCTGTGTGCCGGGCGCTTAAGTTACTGTGGGAGCTTTCTCAATTTTTGCAATGATGTTGAAAAGTATGTTGGAAAAAGTTGAATAATTAAAAGGTTCAAAGAAATTTAAAAATTAAATTTTCAAAGAGGATTGACCTTATTGCTTTTCTGAAATTTAGACATGAATAATGATTTTTGATTAAATAAGACAGTTTTACCAAATCACCAGTTAGTTTAGCTTTTCTAAAAAAAAATAGAATGTTGGTATCAACTCAACATATTTAACGGGTGAGAAGTATTCCAGACTTTCCATAGATGTTATGTATGTATGAGTATCACACTGTTAATTCAAATTCAAATAGGAAAAAAATGAATCATATTGGAAATTTTAGTACAATCATATAAGTATGAGTCTTTTTTAGAAAATGACTCAAACCTCAATTTAAATAAAAAATATATAATTTTTTCTAAAATAAAAATTTATCAACAAACTCTAACACGTATTATGTAGAAATTATCGAGATTTTTATTAAAATATATTAGAACTTTAAAAATATTAGAATAAATAATAGAAAATAAAACTTATTATCAAAAAAAACCCAAAGTCAAGCATTTTAAGCACTAAATGGTTTATTTAGGAGACTCTATGACCAACAGCATATACTATCAATTGAAATAACCGATAACGGTCATCCAAATTTGAGTAAAAATGGTATCTCAACACCTTGAACATCAAAATTCGTAGCAGTAAACCCGAGGTCGACCATTATTTGCACTAGGTGGTTTTGGTTAGGTGACTCAATGACCAACTTTATGTACTGGCCAGACCTCAATCACGATCTCTGAAAATGGCCGATAATGGCCATCCAAATTTGAGTAAAAATGATATCTTAACACCTTGAACATCAAAATTCGTAGCAGTAAACCCGAGGTCGACCATTATTTGCACTAAATGGTTTTCGTTAGGTGACTCAATGACCAACTTCATGTACTGGCCAGACCTGAATCACGATGTCTGGGAATGGCCAATAATGACTATCCAAATTTGAGTAAAAATGATATCGAACACCTTGAACATCAAAATTCGTAGCAGTAAACCCGAGGTCGACCTTTATTTGCATAGGTGGTTTTGGTTAGGTGACTCAATGACCAACTTTATGTACTGGCCAGACCTGAATCACGATCTCTGAAAATGGCCGATAATGGCCATCCAAATTTGAGTAAAAATGATATCTCAACACCTTGAACATCAAAATTCGTAGCAGTAAACCCGAGGTCGACCATTATTTGCACTAGGTGGTTTTAGTAATGTGACTCAATGACCAACTTCATGTACTAGCCAGACCTGAATCACGATGTCTGGTAATGGCCGATAATGCGATCCAAATTTGAGTAAAAATGATATCTGAACAGCTTGAACATCAAAATTCGTAGCAGTAAACCCGAGGTCGACCATTATTTGCACTAGGTGGTTTTGGTTAGGTGACTCAATGACCAATATTATGTACTAGCCACACCTTAATCACGATGTCTAAGAATGGCCGATAATGCGATCCAAATTTGAGTAAAAATGATATCTGAACACCTTGAACATCAAAATTCGTAGCAGTAAACCCGAGGTCGACCATTATTTTCACCAAACTTATATTTTAAAATAAAGAAATTATGGAAGTGCGTAAATTTTGAGTTTGGAAACAGGTACATATTTACAATAGGTTAGGTTAGGTTTCAATGGTTGCAATCGCACACTTAGGCCAATTATTCCCCATTGTAATACCACAGGATCCAACATCGAAAACTCTCTTAAACCCATTTAGCAATATTAATATAGCGTAAAAGATCTCGCACATTACAGCTTTCGAGATAACAGAGGCTGTCCATAGTGTATTTCCCCAAGTGATCATGTCTTCTATCAGCTAGCGCAGGGCACAAGCAAAGGAAGTGAGCAATAGTCTCCTCCTCTTCCTCGTCCATGCCGCTTCTGCAGAAGTCATTTGCATCCAGACCCAGCCTTCTTGCATGTTTTCCAAAAAGGCAGTGTCCAGTAATTATCCTCACATTTCTGCCTTAATCACTCTTTCTTAGTGTGATTCAGATCTTGGAGCGATTCAGGTTCAGCTCAGGCCATACTTGCTTCGCTACCCTGTCGGTTGAACTGACGATCCAAGTAGCATTTGTCAAGGCAACTGCTTCCCTATGGCTTGCTGCTTTCAGCATACACATAGGCCTTCCTACACATTCTCTCCCTAGTTCCAGTTGGAGAGTCGTACCATACCTTGCTAACTGAAGAGTCGTACACCCAGAAAAAAAAAGTTTTTAATTCAATAACTTTGACTTATTGAATCGTATTTCTCGAAAATCAGCAATAAAATTGTTTAATGAATAATTTAGTTTTAAGTTTAACAAAAACATGTATTCTATCAATAAAATAAAATAGTTTTACTAATAAATACACTTATTGTAATGACAATGTATTAGTTATCAATTCTAAACTTACTAAATTCATTGATCGGACAATGTTCGTTGTTAAAATAAACATTAGGACTTGATTAAATTACTAATTCAATAACTAAAGTTATTACATTTACAACGTGACTGTTCTCGTTAATCATTAAAATTCGCTAAAGCAGTATACTTATACTTTATATGTAAGTTCAAAAATTTTCAATATTTTTGTAGTTTGGTCACAGTCTGATGAGACGACCGAATTTTTAATGTAAAGAATTCTGTGTTGGAAACATTGAATTCTAGAGAGTCGTGTTGCTGATATTGCAGCACTAACTTGGTGGTACTGGTAAACTCCATCCACCAAATTAGTGCCGCAATATCAGCAACACGACTCTGTAGAGATTTCTTTTTCAGGAAGATTATAGTCTCTACACGGGCCTCGCACCCTCTATAGGTAAATGCCCCCATTCAAGATGGTGTTAAACATATATAGTTTATATTATATATATTCAAAATGCGTTCCATCCTTCCAACGTCTTGGTCTTGGTAACCTCACCTCAAGCTCAACCTCACCCTATCAAGGTAGGTACCATCCATCTCCCCCCATATTATCTAGAATATCCTTTATTATGATTATTACGCTCTTTGTACAAATTACTAGTTTAATTTTTTGGAATAATAACTAAAGAACGTCCAATTTAAAACGTCAAGTTATTGAACGGAACTAAATACTTATTGATATAATAATTATTGTGTCGATTTAAAGGTGGTAAAATCAATAACTATTGAATTGTTACGGCAATAACTTCGTTTATTGGCCAAAAACAACCTATGTTTTTTATTGATTTTGCATATGAAAATTGTTATTTCAACAACTTTTTTCTCTGAGTGTACCGTACCTTGCTAATTTACAATAAAACTTAATTTGTTTGAAAAAATTAGCCGTAATCAACACCAAATTTGAATTATTAGTGTAACAATGATTCTTTCAATTTTAATTTTTATAAAGAATCTTTCAAAGTAGGAACATTTGAAGATTTGTATTTTTATTTTATAAAACAAGAAAATGAAATAAATAACGTGATAAAAAAGACAGCACGATTATTTATATATTTTGAAAAAAAAAAATTCTCTTTCCACAAAATATAATCCGAATGACAGACGATAAATTAGTGTTTTTTTACGAACGTAATAGTTGTTTAAACGACTCCCGCTTGAATAAAAATTCAGTCATTTGAAAAGACAAAAAGTGGTTATTACGACGTCATAACAACCTAAGATTTATTCTCCAATACTATTGTAACATTGATACCAAACCGTTGTACAAACTTCGGCTATCCGCCCACTAGTCATCCAGCTAACGGCGATACGACGTTATCTCAACCTATTTGTGCTACTTGGGGACGCTTTTAATATTGCGACTACCATAAGCGATTCGAATGCCGTCCGTAAAATGCAAATTTTTTGATATTATGAAATGATTGTATAAGCCGTTAAACAAGCAGCTCGTTTAATTTGTATATCGGTAAATAAGCCAACACTATGCTAGCTTTTTCTGCAAAAATTTACTGGGTCGTCTTAATTTATGAAAAAAACTTATGTATGAAATTTAAAAAAAAATCAATCGACGAATTGTACACGACCGAATTTTTATTGCAGAACAGTTTCAGAATCAACTTTACGAAATTTTTGGAAAAAATGTAAATATTTTTAATCTTTTCACGGAAATGAGTTTTGGAAAGGGATTGCATGAAATAAGTGACATGTTTGAAACCAAGGGGACCGTTCCCTGGATCAAGGGATAATTCTAAGTTTTTACATAATTCATCCAATCTGTTTCAAGTTTTGTGTAGGTTATTTATATCAAAACGGGCAAATTGTCGATATGCTTATGAAGGGATCGCCCCTCAATCCTGGATCTAGGTGCTCCCGTACATTTTTTTCTGAATTTTTTTTTTTTTTTTACTAATCACACATTTACTACACTGAAAAAAAAATAGGGTGAAGTCTACAAAAAATATAAGTAAATTTAACCTAAAATCGCTGTTGAAATTGAGCCTAAGTGGCGCAAAACAAACTTCACAAATTTTGAAATGTGAAATATAACTTCATGCTATGTAACAATATTTTATAAAAAAATTTTGCCGTTGCATGAAAATGAAAATATAGAATACGAATGAAAATATGTGTACAATTTAGTGATGGAAAATGGATTTTTCAAATTGTACTGAAAATCGAAACCAAATTGTACTAATTTAGACGAAATTGTACTTAATTTTATTTTCTGTTACGTATTTAAATAAAACTACAAAAATATATTATAAATTATAATATTTTTATAACAATGTTTTTTTATAAAAAACTTCAATTCATTTTCATAAACTAAATTTATTTTATGTAAATATTAAATACACATAAGAAACTAAAATATTGCAATATAAATATTTCAAATAATTATATTTTATAGATGAATATTAATAAATTATATAAAATTAAAAAATAAATAAATAATAAATCACATATTTATATAAACAAAAAATCCAACGCCTTATTAAAGCACAATGGAGCATGAGGAATAGTTGTTAAAAATACCATTATTCCAAAAGTTTATCATGCTGTAGTGGTGCGTTCTGTAAATTAGTTTTTAGAAGTTCTTTTGGTATTTTAAAACTATGGCAAGATTCCGATTTTATCAAGTCTTTAGTTTGGATTAATGCAGAACATGTTTCAATTTGCAAACGATTTCGACATTTAGTCTTTATAAAGTGCTTTCATCTATAACGATGGAAAAGTACTGCCGTAGTGCTATAGCTGAGACAAGATGTCTATTGTACGGTCCTGTTAGGTTTTTAAATATTTTTTGACTTTTGTGACGGTTGATATTCATTTTTTTACGGTTTTTGAATCCGGATTATTGGCTTTTAAAAGCAAATTAAGGTGGTCTAGGATTGCAAATGACAAATTGTGTTCCGCCACAAATAATCCGAGTGAAATTTCGTCTGAAACAATTTCGATCCCTTTCTCCAAAACATTTTCAATTCTGGGGGTATCATTTGCGCATTGCCATGCTTTTTTGTGTTTAATATGTTGTTTAATATACAAGATTTAAAAATGTTAACTTACTCTAAAGTTTCTGGTGCTTCCAGTATTAATGACACAGGGGATGACGACTCTGTTGTTGATGGTGAGACTAAATTTGCAGGCACACGATTTTCCATTTTATCTGTCACTTTTTTAACTAACCACCTATCGATTTTACTATTTTAATCAATCATAAAACACAAAGAGGAACTTTTAATTTAAACTTTAATACAATTTTCATGGCACTTTAAAATATTCCATATTATGTACTAGCACAAGTAAATTATTCACAAAAGTTATGAACCATAATCTCCGAATTTTATTTAATAAAAATTAGACCTTATTTAAAATTACACTATGATTTTTTTTCTGTTTGAGTTTTTAATTTTAGTTTAGCAAATTTAAAACAATAAAAAGTACCTATCTTGAAAATAATTATAAATCTATATATATAAATAATTAAAAATTGTATTTACCTGTCCATTTTTGAAATTTGATTGAATTAATTTTATATAATCCAGACACACTAGCAAACTAACCACAACAGTTTCGAACAGAAGCAAATGTCTCATATTTAAAATCACAAAATAACTTTTAATTTGTAACTACTGCGAAAATTTTTAGTGTTCCTATTATTTTAAAATGAAATGAACGATTTTTTTTAAAAGTACTGTTTTGGCGCAAATAAAAACGTACAAATAAAAATGTTCATAGAACTACCATTGTAAGCATTTTTAAATGGAAAAATTCATTTGTTAGTATTTTAAAATGGAAGAGTTTTTTTTGGATTTAATTCAGCAAACATTGCGTTTTCGTTTCAGCAATTTAATTTAAAATTATTTTCTATTTTCAAATTGTATCGAATTTGGCGGAATTGTACTAAAGTACTTTTAAGAGATATAATTGTATTGAAAAAAGTACAATTGTATCGAAGATTCCAACACTGGTGTACATATGTCGAATTAACATTTATTTAAGTAAAATTTACATTTTGCTTAGTCTAAAAAATAAACTCGTGGTTCTTTTGTATGATGTGGCCCGTGGCGAGCTGCAGCTATCGGGGGGGTCACAGGTGGTGGATTGTGAACGGCCTATCGATAGGTAGGTTAGCGGTGAATTAAATAAGCCGTCCCCAACCGCAGCTCTGCTGGAAGGAGAGTCTCAGAGAACGGGGGAGTGGTTAACCTCTGTTCACTAAATTCTGAGTGCCTATGATACCCAGTAGGGAAAGGCGAATTGATGGCGCCATAAAACCATCGACCACAACCACGGTGAACTGAGCGTCACGTCTCCCTGCGCTCTCGAGCCTTCAGGTAGTGAGTAGGGAACCCTATAAACGGTAATCCCCTGAATGAAATGGGTCCTATTTGTTTGGGATATCCATATAGATGGGTGAATGAGTGAGTGGATGTTGGGGGGCGGGGGCGTGGAAGGCGGGGTACTCGGTGAGCCAATGGGCTGGATTAAGGTGTTATGCGACCCGTGCTGATGATCGACTAGACTGGGGGCCCATTTAACAAAGCCCAGTCGTGAACGGAGCCCTCTGGATACCTGGCAACCTCCAGTTGTATTTAGCCTTACCTGCGTATACGGATCTCTGCGCAGGTGGACGTATTTCTCCGATACTCGTGGGAATATATGGAAGATTTAAAAAATAATAAAAATAAGGGGACCGGTACCCACCAAAAACCGGGAAGTACTATAGAGGGGAGTAACTCTAACCAACAAGGTGGGGCTCCCTCAACTGAGGCAAGGGTAAGCAACACCATGACATCGAAGCCAGGTGGAAGCGGAACTGCCAAACAGAACAGTGGGGGACCGAGAGAGATCCCTCCATCAAAACGACGGTACAGAGAAAGACGGTCGGCATTTAGAGTACTGGAGAAACTGGCTGCGACCCCTGAGGGGCAGCTTACAGTTGCGCAGAAGGAATCTGTAGCATGGGCTAAGAAAACTGTCGGCTGCGATAGCTCGGAGAGGATCCTTATGTCTAAAAGACAGAGGTCCCAGGATGAGCTTGAAGCAGAAGACAGTAAGCGGGCCAAAGTGCAAGCAGACATGACGTCGGGTGCTCCTAAGGAGCAGAAACTGAAATTATTCAGTGAAATCCTGAAGGAGCACGTGCTGGTGCTAGCCGTCATTGACAAAGGTCAGGAAGATGGGAGCATCACGTCGGAAAAGTGGAGGGTAGTGTATAATGCACTAAACTCCATTTTCTTGAGGATCCTTAGAGAAAATCCGGGATCCCCCCCGTCCTGCAGAGATGCGGGATGGCACCAAGGGCGCGTTAAGCTAACTGCGTGCTCAGACCAGAGATCGGTCGATCTCTATAAAAGAGCAGTGACCGAGGTAGGCGAGGTGTGGCCGGGCGCGAGGCTGGAAGCAGTCAGCAGAGGGGAAATCCCGAGCAGGCCGCGAGCACGCGTCTGGTTACCAACCGAGCCGGATAAGCCAGAGGAGGTCATTGAGATTATCCGGGCCAGTAATCCCGATCTTCCAACGGAAGGATGGAGGATTGTGAAGCAGGAGGAGGCTAAGGTGGGCTTTAGATTGGCAATCATGCTGATCAATAAGGAATCCTTGGTTTCCCTTGTTAGATCTAAGGGAGTAATCAACTTCGGTTTCGGGTCGATCACTCTTAAAGTTTATAGGAAAGACGAGGTCGATAAGGGCGCGGAAGACCAGCCTGGGGGCGACGTAGAACGGACCCGGCAGGAAACGGTCAAGCGGGCTGAGGCCGACCAGAATAGCCGTTCCGATATTTCGGACGAAGTGAAGTTGGTGATGGGAGGCAGCCTCCTCTCTCTGAAGTCCGATGTGGGCAACCCGTCGAACACACGACGAGAGGGGGTTTGCGACCAAACCAACGAGCCAAATGACACTATCCTGATGCAGGAAGTGCATGAAGTGGTGAGTAAGGTAGATTACAATGGTTAGCATTGTACAAATAAACCTGCACCACACGAAGGCTGCCTCGGCAGCCCTCGTGCTCAGACTGACTAAGTCAGATGAGGACTTGGTGTTAATCCAAGAACCTTGGATTAATAATAACAGGATCTGTGGCCTCGGAATGAAAGGGTATAAATTATTATACTCAAGCAACTCTGAAAAGATCAGATCGTGTATCTTAGCGAAAAATAATTTGAATATTTTTCTTCTTCCACAATTTAGTAGCGGGGACGTTACGGCGGTGAGCGCTGAGGTAGGCTGTGAAAAACTATGGCTAGCCTCAGCCTACATGGATCGCGAGAAGGAGGTTCCACCGGACAACCTGGGGGAACTGATCCGGGAAGCAGGTCAGAAAAAGGTAGGTGTGATACTTGGATGTGATGCAAACGCGCATCACACAATCTGGGGAAGCACAGACATTAATGAAAGGGGTGAGTTATTTTTTGATTACTTATTAAATACTAACCTTGTAGTTTGCAATATTGGGTGTGAACCAACATTCATTGTTAGAAATCGACAGGAGGTTCTAGATGTAACCTGTGCGTCAGAAACAATTTTTGATATGATCAGTGGGTGGAGAGTGGCGAAAGAGCACTCATTCTCTGATCACCGATATATTACATATAACCTCAACATCAAACCTGTTGCCCGGAAAGCCTTCAGGAATCCCAGAAGGACAAACTGGAACAAATATGGGGAGGTGTTGAAGGAATTATTGCCGCTGGAGGTTCCTGGACTTCCGGCGACAGTAGAGGAATTAGATGGCATGGTTGATATTGTCACAAAGGCATGCAATCTTTCATTTAATGCTGCGTGCCCCCTAATAAAGGCTAGGGGCAGGCAGAAACCGATATGGTGGACCACGGGGTTGGGAACCTATCGGAGAGCGTGTAGGACAGCCTTTAATAAGGCTAAGAACACCAGGGAAAATCGAGATTGGGATTCCTATAAGGAAGACCTGAGAACATACAAAAAAGAGTTGAGGAGGGCACAAAGGGGGTCTTGGAGACTCTTCTGTTGTAGAATGGAGGAGGTCTCCGAGACTTCTCGCCTAAGGAAAATTCTATCTACTAACCCAACCAGTCCTAGTTACTTAATTAGGCCGGACGGGTTATGGACAGCTTCAAGTGCGGAATCATTGGAGCTTCTCATTGAGACCCATTTTCCGGGAAGCATTGATGACTCGATGGAGCCTGGAGCTCATCGAGGAACACCTTTAACGAATGTGGATGGCATCGTGGACAGGAAACGAATCCTGTGGGCACTGAACGGTTTTAAGCCTTATAAATCGGCGGGCCCGGATCGGATTATACCAGCAGAGATCCAAAGGAACTCTGCGGTCATCCTCCCCTGGCTGGAGGTTATCTTCAGGGGATGTCTGCAATTGGTCTATATTCCCAGGAAATGGACGGAGGTCAGAGTGGTTTTTATCCCGAAATCGGGAAAAAGCTCACAGGCTTATCCAAAGGACCTGAGGCCTATAACTCTATCATCCTTTCTGTTGAAAACCTTGGAAAGATTGATAGACGTACTTATTCGAACAAAAGTTGATCCGAGGAATTGGGCAATGTCTCAGCATGCGTACTGTAAGGGAAAGTCGGTGGACACAGCTCTGCACGATCTAGTACGCATGATTGAGAAGACAATTTACTCGCAAGAGTTCTGTATGGTAGCATTTCTCGACATTGAGGGTGCCTTTAATAATGTAAAAACGGAGGCGATCATGGAAGGATTGTCATTTTTGAAGGTGGATTATCCTATAAGTAGGTTGATAAATCAGATGCTGGTAAGCAGGATTATTATCTCGGAACTAGGAGAGTCCACCATTAGAAGGCGGGTGGTTAGAGGAACTCCGCAGGGAGGAGTGATGTCCCCCTTTCTTTGGAGTGCAGTGGTGAATGGATTGCTGTTGGAACTGGAGAAAGAGGGGATGGGGGTTGTAGCGTATGCAGATGATGTAGCGATAGCTGTCTCAGGCAAATATCTGGATACGATTAGGGATGTTATGCAGAATGCACTCCTGATCGTTACGAAATGGGCCGGCAAATGCGGATTAGGGATCAACCCGTCCAAGACAGAGCTGGTACTATTTACTAAGAAATATAAAATTCCGGTAGTTAGCCCTCCTACTGTGAACGGCATTAGACTGGCTTTTGCTGACAGAGCGAGATTTTTGGGCATAATCTTGGACAGTAAGCTCAGCTGGAAGCCTAACATTGTAGAAAGGGTGAATAAGGCTAATGTAGCCATTTACTCGTGTAGAAACGCAATAGGGAAGAAATGGGGTTTGAAACCAGAGCTGGTACACTGGCTCTATACCGCAGTGGTAAGGCCTGTGCTGATGTACGGGGTGGGCGTGTGGTGGCCAGCTCTGGAAAAGGTAACCTACATAAGGATGTTGGAGAAGGTGCAAAGAACGGCCTGTATGCTTATAAGCGGGGCGCTTAGGACAACACCTACACGCGCTTTAGAGGTTATGTTCCACCTTATTCCAATCGAATTTTTTGGTAAGCAGATGGCAGCCAATGTGGCTACAAGGCTCTCGGCTGTCTCTCAGTGGAAGTGTCTTCAGGTGGGACACTCGACAATAGTTAGATCACTAAGGGAAGAACTGGTGAATCTAGATTATATTAAACCAACGTTGTGCTTTGATATAGGTTTCCGGATCATCTGTCCTTCTAGGGAATCCTGGAGGAATGGATCAATACGGGAAAACGAGGCACTGACATTTTTCACGGACGGCTCTAAGCTAGACGGCAAAGTAGGAGCTGGAGTCTTCTGTGAGAAGCTCAATGTTAATATTTCTGTTCGTCTCCCTGACTACTGCAGCGTGTACCAGGCTGAAGTGGTGGCGATAGGGGAAGTCGTGACATGGTTGAAGCATAACGTGGTATCTGTTAGGGATATCGCGATTTATGTGGACAGTCAAGCGGCACTCAGGTCACTAGAGGCGGTTTCTCTGAAGTCACGGGTGGCGCTGGATTGCCGCTCATCTCTTAATGAGATGAGCGAGTATTTCAGTATCCAGATGATCTGGGTCCCTGGTCACTCGGACGTCACGGGAAACTGCAGGGCAGACGAACTAGCTAGGCACGGTACGACTCTCCAGATGCAACCGGAAAGGGCAGGTCTGGGGAGGCCTATAGCAGCGCTCAAATTGACGCTCAGTAAAAAGGCAATCGCCTTAACAGATGAGAGGTGGACCAACACTCTCACGTGCAGGGTAGCAAAACAGGTTTGGCCAAAACTGGACCTGCGGCGCTCCAAGGCACTTGTATCCCTGGGAAAACGAGATTTAGGATTGGTCGTAGGGATACTAACAGGACACTGCCTTTTTGGGGAACATGCGAGGAGGCTGGGTCTAGAGACGAATGACTTTTGTAGAAGTTGTATGGACGAAGAGGAGGAAGAGACGCTAGTTCACTTCCTATGCTCATGTCCGGCACTATCATACAAAAGACGTAAGTACTTGGGTGTGTACAACATGGACAGCCTTTCTGAACTCGCGGACTGTAGGGTGCGAGATATTTTACGCTACATCAGTAGCTCTGGTTGGTTTCAGCGGGAGTAAGGGGAGATTGGATCCTGTGGTATCACAATGGGCCATTAATGGCCTAAGTGTGCGATAGCAGCCACTCTAACCTAACCTAACCTAACCTTTGTATGATAACAAAATATTTGTTATCACATCGAGATGAGGTCTCACGTCTCACCTTTTCAAAACCAAAGAGATACAAATTTTGAATCTTTTAGTTAAAAGATTCGACATACTTATCATCAGATCAGATTATGTAGTTATCAAACTACGAAAATAATGTTTCACACTTCATATATTTAAATAAAGTAAACATCAACTGACTTAGCGAATTATATTAAAAATGCAATAATAATTATTAAATATCGCCGATTTAAGTTTAACATACCAATTTGCAACCTTTACCTTGCAAGTATAAGTTTTGGTTAAAAAATTTATTTTACATTGTCTAAGTAAATTTTACTTGTTAACAATAAGAATAAGAATATAATGACGATTTTTTAATTTACATAAATTTTACGTATAATAAAGTTCTTTTAACTATTTAAAAGGTTTTGTTTCGTTTTATTTTTACAAATTGTTTTTACATTTCAAAAAATGTTATTTTAACCTGGGCTAAGTAAGGAGAACTTTTTAGATTTTTACTTAGCATGGGTAAATAATGTAAAAAATTATGTAACTCTTACAATTTGAAATTTACTTAGCAGGTTATGTAAAAATCGCATCGATTATTTTTTTGAGTGTACCAAAAAATGTATTTTATAGTAATTTATTTGATCGTTACAACACTCCCACCTTAAATGTATTGATCCGGTGAAAAGTATTTTATTTATTTACTCTATTTATTGCAATTTTGCGAACCACACCCTTCATAAAACTAAATTTACACATTCTTGAATGATATTTATTGAACTTAAATTATATTTTAGAGTTTGTAAACGTGAAAACAACTGCTTGGCACAAAAGTCAAGGCCTACAAATAGGTCTTGTTAAAAAGCTGATCAAACATGTGAACCGCGTAAGTGGCATGAAAACGATCAAACCCGAACGTCTTTTTATACAGCTGGGTTTTGATTGGGGACATAAATTTGGCAAATAATAACAAAGCGCTGATTCAATTGGGACTGACTGGGCTAAATCGATCTGCAAAAAACATTTTGGATCGTGGTTTGCAACGTGAAACACATTTCGATGTCGAAGAGTTTGATACATTTCTTCAAACAAATCTTCCGGACCGAATTATGTGCTTGCGCAGTTTGCGAGCTAAAGTTACGGATTGTATTTCCTGCATGCGACCAGAGATATAGGCAAATCTATTCTTATTTCAATTATTTTGGCAACTATACGATCACGAAAAATATTGCGGAAACTCTTTTAGATGGTAGTCACACACCACCTTAATCAGTGAAATTGCCGTTGAGTATGCAAATCACTGGAATACCAACATGCAATAATTGTTTGTAGATATGAACTTGGAAAAAAAGCCAGTAGATGACGAACTTAAATGCTGCGTAGATGGCCGATTGATGAGTTGAAGAAACGACAAGAACACTGTGATCACGGATGACTTGTATATTTTAATTATTTTAATGAACAGTGGACTTAGAATTGTTACAATTATTGAACTAATTTAATGATTTTTTATTTTATTTGAGAGTCTTCACTCTTCGACAGATTACAGAGAATTGAAAATAATTAATTTCACAATTATATACGTTAATCTACTGTCATATTCAAAATTTATAAAAAATGTAGATTTTATCAAAATTTGACTATAAATGTACTATTACTAATATTAAGTGAAGTACTAGTACGATGTACTATGTAGCTGCGGTTACATATGATTAAATACACTCATCGTACTACTACTCTATAGTACAACATTAAATATTGACAATAATGACAGCTTGTTTTGAGTTTACAACGTTCATCGAACAGTAATAGAAAAGATAATTATACAAATTAATTTTAACAATATAAAATTATTAATGAAATTCTTAATTCTAGGTAGCTAATTACTAAGTGGATTAATTTACAATGTGTGGTAAGTAAAAGTGGGATCTTTTCTGGTATATGAAATTAATTTTGTTTACTTTTAGGTATATGATGAAACTGCTGATGGAACATAAGCTGATCCATAGTTTACTACTGTCGATGGTAATCAGCAGTTATGTACGATCCGCAATGACATTAATAATGGTTAAATATGTCTGAATTTCTCAGCTGGTGTTTTCAATTTTTAATTGATTCAACAATAATAACAATAATTCTGGAACAGGAAAAGTACTGCAATTGTATGAATTCATTATATGGAAAAAATATAATATGGCGCATTGGAAGCGCTACATCGTATACGCTTACAACATTTAGAGGAAATTAGCAGCTCTTAGATGGGGCACACATTTTATTATCTGATGATTTTCGTTAAATTCTGCCAAACGCACAGCGATCACTAATCGACAAAAAACAACTATATCAATACTTTAAATTTCAAAGTCAAAACAAAATACAAGGCAATTCGACAACATTTAAGACCATCGATATACTGTCAAATTGACTTTAATTCACGTAATTTGTTCCATCATTGGTCTCCAAAACTTCAATCCAATACACTTTTGCAACGGTACCAGACTTTTAGTGAAAACGATGATAATGAATATCATCAAAACTACAACTTTAAGTGGAAAATTTAATGTAGTAGATGTGGCCACGCATCCCAATGATTCTGACATATGTGCTATTCGAATTCAAAAGTTTGCAGTTTCCAGTTCGACTCGCATTTGTATTACCATAAACAAAGCACAGGGACAATCGTCGCTACAAATGTATTTACTAAGTTTGGAAAATCATTGTTTCTCATATATGGCCAGCTATATAGTATGTGGCCTGCTTACGCGTCGAAAAATCTTTAGATTTATTTATGTATGCACCACATCAGACAGAAAAACAGAAATACTATTTATCCCAAAGTATATGGTCTATATAACCGAATTGCATTTAATAGCTTCCAGTACAGAGAAAATCTCATGCGAAAACTATAATTATCTTAAATATTTACAAATTTACCCACCATCAATTTCAATTTATTAGCTCGCGTAATACCAACAACCACCACTCCCACGGCAATCTTTGTATTTTATACTAACAAAATACGTTAAAAGATACTATATTTTCTCGCACAGACGACCAAAAACAATTTAAATAACCGTAACATCCCCATTTTATAAACTCCAAGTACACAACAAAATTGATTTTGACAGGTTGCCCAAAAACAAATCTATATATACGCGGGTATTCCACATTTCTTCCCGAAATGTACCGTTGTGTCTGTTCCAAAATGTCTCTATTTTCTCGTTGTTGATTGATATTTCATTCTGTCTCCAAAGTTATATTTCACATTATTTTGCCCAAAATGCCCAACTTTCTATGTTTTTCCTCTATTAATCAACAGCCGAATCAAAATAAAATTTTTAGATTTTTTTCTGCTTGTTGCGATAATATACGAAATCACTTGGGAATTTTTAATTTAAATACAAGCAAAGAAAAAAATATTTTTTTATAAAAGTTGATCGTTTTTCCTTCTCGCTATTATTTATTATTATACGATTTGGAAAATAGGAAAAAATGATTGGAAATAAAAGATAGACATAGACAAAAAATATTTATTTTTATATTTTCTTCTTCTACAAGTTCTTAATTTTCACCATTTAACGTTTTTTTTCCTATATTGTTTGTGCCGACGCTGTATACACAGACGCAGATTGTCTGTGATTTTCTATTTGAAATGGAAATTTCTTATCAAATAAATTTTTTTCTGTTCATAAATAACTATTATTCCTGTTTTTGTTGAATGCTCTGCTTAAAACATTCCTTTTTATGTTTTTTTTTGTGTAAAATAAATGATTAGAGAAATGAAAATACTTGGAAATTATATCTACGATTTTCTGTAATGTCAATTCAAAGTTTCTTGTAAACCATTTTCTATATAAAATAACGTCCAGACAACGGGAATATAAAGTTAGGGCGTGTAGAAATAATATACAAATATTAAATATGTGTTGACATATTTCTCGCTTTGTCGCGTATTTTGCTAAAAGCTCATATAAATTGAACATTTTCCATTCACCTGCACGTTTTCTTTTCATTTCGGTTATTAAAAAACGTCCCCGTGATTAATCCAGATATTATTAACGTTTTCTGTAATATATATTTCTATATTTAATGTTCGGTTGGTGCGGTGCAAAACAGCAATCAGATAACAAATGAATAATTAGGCCTCCACTTTCAAGTTATAAAAACTTAAATAGAAAAATGGGGAAAGATATAGAAAGTTGAAATAAAGCACAAAAAAGTTTCTTAATTATTTTATCGTGCTTTTCTGTATTCAATTCTAAATTCTTCTAATATTCATTTGAAAATTTATATGTTTTTTTTTTTTTTTTTGGTAAATTATCTTTTCTTCTCACGCAATCACCATTAAGTAATCTTTGTTGTCTCCAAAAAAATAAAATAAAATCGAAAATTATTGTCATTTCATTTCTCTTCCTCGTACGCACACACACATACAAATAAGTTTAATATTATTTTAAATGGAAAATTGGTATGAAAAATCTAATCAACGTTTTAATGAATGAAATAAAAAAAGAAAACTAGAAAACGGAAGGAAATTTTTTTATTTATCGGAATGGAAATAATGATTTTTGCAATAAAATTTGTGCGGGGAGATGCGTGTACCTGCCAAAAGAATAACGAAAATTAAACAAAAAAAAAGGTTTTGTTTGTTGAAAATATACCTTTAAATAATTAAAATTTAATTTAAAAAATAATAATTAAATAAACATTAGATATTCGGCAATCAATAAATTCTAATCGTTATAACAAATAAAATTTGGGAATTAAGGATATTGTGAAGTCGTAAATGTTTTGTGTACCTAATGATGTATTTTGGTTTCAGAATTCTAAATATAAATTTTTTAACTCTATCCGAAAGATTAATGCTCCCAAAAAACTAACCATTTCTAAGTATATACCAAATTTGATTAAACATAATTTTTTTCATTAAAATTGAAATTAATCATTAACAGTTGAATAATTTTAAAATGATTAATTATGCGGAAGCTTTCAAAGTTCTTTTGCAGCAATAATAAAATGCTAATTATTTTTAACAAATCATAAAATATGTAACGATTTAACTGGGTGGGTAGTGACGTAATATATTTAATTATATACGATGCACAACAAAACCACAATTTCACAATTGCAAAACTTATGTGTAAACTAATTGTAAACCTATACCAGCGGTTTCCAAACTGTGGGTCGCGACCCACAGGGGTATCGCGTAATAACCTCAAGGGGCTCGTTAAGTTTTTAATTTCTGTTTTACATATTTAAAATATACTTACAAACATCTATTTAATCATTAAATTTTAATGCAAATGTCTTGTTGCGATATTACATTATTAAGAATCCCTGTAAATCCATCAAATAATAGACAATCCATCAAATAATAGACAATCGAGAACATTAAAATTTGTATAACTCATACATCTAAAAATGTTTTGCTACCCTGAAAAAACTTAGGCTGTTGACCGCAATAATACGTAATACCCGAACATCCGCACTCATTTAACAGCTCAACCTAGAGTTTCTGTAATACAGCCATTACTGATACCTTAAAGTAGACACTACTATTCAATATAGTTTGTATACTATACCTATAAAATAGGTTGAGCTTCCCTTACAAAATTCCAAATATTTAAAAAACGTCGACAATTGAGTTCATTTGAGTAACCGCAAAAAACATTCTTTTTTCGCCCGTTTTTGCGTAGTCTGTAGCAAAAACGGGGAAGGTCGTACAGAGGTCCCCATGGGCTTAAATTGACCGTCGTAAAAAATGTGTCATAAAAAATGTGTGGTCCGTTTTCAAGATGTGGCTCTGACTATAATAAAATTAATTTTTATAGTGACAGCTAATTTCCTTTGTTTCAGACAGATTCTGCCGTTAACATTCAGTTTGTATTGCTTTGAGTTTCATACAAAACGTGGCCTTGCGGCATTGAATATGTCAGATTTATGTGATAACTATAAACAGCATTTGCAGGAAGTGTTAATATTTTGTTTTAATTGGAAAAAGGTGTAGCTGAAGCACTTTGAATGCTTGCGGAGTTTTACAATGACAATTCTACAATCGATAAAATGTAGAGAATGGTTTTGACGCTTTAAAAATGATGATTTCAGTGTTGAAGATAAGCAAAAAATACAGGCAAAAAAATTCATAGACGATGATTTAAAAGAAATTCTCGATGAAGATCCAACTCAAAGGCAAGAGCAGCTTACCGGTACATTGGGGGTGACCCAACAAACAGTTTCCGTACGATTGAAATCTATGGCCCTGATTTTAAAAGCTAGGGAATTGGGTCCCTTTTGAATTGAAACCATGAAACGTGGACAAGAAATGGATTTTATATCGGATAGTGAGTGGTGATGAGAAATGGATTTTCTACGATAACCTCAAGAGGAAAAATTCCACGCTTTGGAGGGGAAGGGGAGGGGGACCAAAGAGACGTTGTGTACTACGAGCTGCTACAAACCTGGCGTTTTCATTACGGGCGAGCAGTACGGACTAAAATTAATTCCGGAATATGAGGAAGAACATGATAAAGTTATTTTTGACATTGCTTCTAGTTCTGATTACTGATTGTTCCGATGGATGCATCACGATAAGACAGGTTTACTTCTTTCGAAGAAATTGAAATTTGGCTTCAAACTTGGATCGCCTCAAAAGCCGAAACGTTTTTCAGAGATGGGATTCGAAAATTGCCTGAGAGGTGGGAAAAAGTCGTAAGCAGTGATGGACAATATTTTAATTAACCTGTTCGTTCATTTTGTTTAAAAATAAATGCATTTTTAAATTTAAAAAAGGGACCAAATTATTTTGTACTCCCAATATGTTCGAGTGTACTGCCAATATGTTCTACTTGATATAAGTAGTGTCTATCTCGGCAAATTTTGCAAGGTGAGGCATACCGTTTGTAACACTGGACTGTTCAAAGTTCAATAGCATTGACATTTTTCAAATTAACAAAATACACGTTTTGTCTAAATCAGACTCCTTCTCCAAACACCTACAGATGATCCCGATCGAAACAAAAAACTTTTCAAAAAAAATCAACAACACCATTTTTTGTCTTTAAGGCAAGGTGCCAACCGATATTTTTCCATCCAGAGCGATTTTAACCTGTCAGGTGTATCCTGGAGTTTTAATCTAGATCTGAGCACAAATATCTCATTTAAATACGAAATCATCCGAATACGAAATCTATTTCATTGATTCCATTCTCAGTTTAAATTTAATCAGTTAAAAGAAAATCTTGAAGTACATAGTAGAAACCTTGGTATTATCCTCCCTAACGATCTTAACTTGTTTGTCGTGGTGGAGCCACTGGCACCATTCTTCTTGAATGACGAATGCCATAAAGCGATGGAAATTTCATATTTAACCCATTTGTTCTGAAGGTCTTTTGGATGCGAATTAAAAAAAAGAATTTGTTTTTTTATTCGTTAAGAAAATTTTAGGACTTCAAAAATTCATATTTGGTAGTTTCGCGGAAAATACCGTGTGCTCAAATGAGTACACTGGGAACATCTATAATGCTACTGTGTATGGAAATTAATAAAACAGTCTCATTCTAAACAAAAGGTTACATTACATTTGATACAGTACCATCTAGCACTCTTATGGCATTGCCGACATCTCAATTGCTTCTCGTGTTTTTTGGGAAAATGGTCTCCTTCATTATAGATCACACTTCGCGGAGGATTTCCAGAAGGTTTTGTTTACTGATTTGATTTATTATAAACTCGTAAATAGTGTATAGCAATGCTCCGAGTGAAGTCCAGAAGATTTTTTTTACCATTTGAAAGAACGTGTGGTTTCCAGGCAATAACTTACATCTCGAGATGCTGTACTACAGCATTGCATACTATGTATACTATACTACTATTGTATTGCATAACAGATTCAACACATACCTTATAAATAAGTTTCACTGACTGGAAATATTATTTTGGTTTGATTTTAGTAATTTAGAAAAAATTGGAATTACTAAAGAAACACATATGTAGTTTCGCATCAAACACAAAATGACACTTTATCACTGTAAACGAATACACTGTTCTTGAACGGGCTAAATATTTTTGTGGAAAACATAAATAATCGGATAACACTAAAATTTTAATTTTATTTAGTGCAGATGGCATTATAATAAATGTTTTGCAGTGTGTACTCAAATAAGTACGGTGGTGACAAATGGGTTAATTTTCCAGAAGCATTTACTTTTATGCTACATGTAGAGAACCGTTAACCTTTAATTTTGAAAAGGCAAACCAACATAAATTGAGAAGACCGTAAACAAAGTCAATTGAGAAATGATCATGGTATGGTTCACCATGGTTCAAGCACTCAAGCGTATGAGTAGCACCCACAGAAGATAATATCCAATGTGTACTGGAAAGAGTTCTGAACAGTCCAAAAACGTAAAAAGGAGAGGTTCAATAGTACTGGGATTATAGAGAAGGTCCTTATATATAATTTTGGCCACAATACTACACTATACAAAATTCGGTTTATACACGAATTAAGATCGACAGCCTATCAAGAACGGTTTATTTTTGCAATTTCGGTACGAGGAAAAGTTGAAGAAAAGCAAAACTGTAAAAATTGATCTACAAAAAATCCAAATTAATACATCAGCGAAAATTACTTCAGATTATGTGCATTGTAAGGTACGGAATATCGTCTGAAAAGATCGTTGGCCCATATTTACTCGAAAATGAAGCCGGGTGCTAGTGTTCAATTTGGGACGATGTTAATTTTTAAAGGCCAGCTGAGCAAAATCATCCAGAGCTGTAGTTCCAACAAAATGGAACTTTACCCTATAATGTAAAAAATGCAATAGTTCCGTCAAGACATCTAGATTCAATCGTTCCGCACTGTTTTTTTTGGTTTTCTTTTATTGAACAAATTTTTTGATTTGTCGTCTAGCAACCGAAAGCTCTTATGAATTTGTTGGCTTTGGCACGGTTAAATCAAATTAAAATACCGGTGTATATACGCACGAACATTCAATAAGTTTCGCTGCTTTTGCAGTAAACTATCTATATTAGTTTTAAGTGGTGACACCTAGGTCATTTTTGGCCCATTGTGATGAACCCATTGTAAGGTTTGCTATATTTTGGCAAAATTCCGGGTTTTTTTTTAAATCTTTTTGTATATTTTTAGAATCCGAAACTCCTTCGTAATTGGGAGTCTCTAACGAATCACGGGTGTAAAAGTCCAAAATAAAATTTTTAGTGTGAAACTGTTTCAATCGGTTTGAGCTGCTGTATATATTATATTTGATATTTCCTTTATTCAATTTTAAGAATTAATTTTGCACACAAGTGAAATGGTAAACGTCTAATGTTTGATTATTAAATATAAATAAAACAAGTTGAGTGTGAGATATATACTCATTTTTCTATTTTAAGGAATATTTTATGGCATTAAGTATAGAATTATATTCTCGTCGTCTATCAAGAGCGATGAACTTGCTGACTGGCCATACGGGATTTGCCGGATGGCGTTTGTTATTGTTAAGAAATGTGCAACTATGCATTTCATAATACAACTATTATATTCTCATATTGTATAAATAAAACAACAGATTACAATTTGGGGTCAGTCTTATAAAATGTTTCATTTATCAACATGGTAGCAGACCGTAGTTCTTACTGCTTATTCGTCTGTTGAATAAATGGAGAATATCAAATTACGTTTTAACCTATTTCAACCCAAACGGTCGAAAACGACCAAAGGTACTATTAACCCAAACAGTCGAAAACGACCTTGCGCTATTTTTAATTTTTTCTCGGTTATTACAATGACTTCTACGCTATTGGCCGCTTACACCAACTGATGACGACACGCTAAGTCGATGGTTCAACTAGATGGCAGATAAATTTTAAAAAGGAAAATTACATCACAAAATATATTTAGTTGCAATTATTACATCGAAGTAGAAGGTTATTCATTTTTTATTTCCTTTTTCCAGTTTTTTCTAGTTTTTGGCTCCGCCTCGTTCTCATAAAACCAAAATAAATTTCGTCATACAAAATTACAAAACAATAAAAATATTATTTTTCTCTCCAGTTGTTTTGTAATTTTGTTAATTTGTTTTTTGTTTAGTTTCGAACAAACTGTTGAAGCCGAATGATATTCGTTTTTTAATTTTTCTAGTAATGCATGTACATTTTTATTTTAGATTTTGGCATTTTTTTGTCATTTTTATCCAACATAAGTCGATTTGTAAAATCATCTATTTTAAAATTGTTGTAATTGGTACGTAGATTCAATAAAAATAGGAAAAGAAGTACGGATATCATGTAAAATACAGAAAAAATGCATCGTACCGTACGGCTTCGACTAATTATGTGACATTAAATGAAAATGACAATAAAATACAAAAATGAAATGATAAAATAGAAACAAAATGATCACACAATATTCTCTGCTCTCACGGTTTTATTTATATTTTTGTAGTGGAATACACTAGAACTTTGTATTACGTTACCTAAATCGGCGCATTTCTTTCAATTCTCATTAACTTCTTGAATGTGGATCGAAAAAATTCAATTTATGAATTAAGAAAATCAATTACACTAAAATTGTTCATAATTTATTAATTTATTGTATAGTAATTCAGATTTCTATTTATTACGTTTGTCAAATCTATTGCCGTCGTAATAAGGAGGCAAAGTGTATTATTTTTACTTAATTATGCTGACATCTGGTTGTCGACTTACGTTGTCGTCATCAGCAAAAAATGAATGTTGTCACAGGTCAGTACTATAGAAGGCACTGGTTATTATAACACGAATACAGACATAACTGGTTTTGTATGGTTCGTTTATAGTATACAAAACATTTCGTTGAAAAAATTACTGTTTTTTCAGTCTGTGTTGGAATTTTGAACGATATAGAATGGTGTAATATTTTTGTAAGAAATGGATGATTCTAATTACTGGTAAGTTTTTTAACTGTACAATAAAAATAAACAAAACAGAATTAAATTAGATTTATAATAATTAAAAGTAAAATAATACGAAAAATAAAATTAAAAATAATTAGCAATACTGTCGTTCTATTGAGTCAAAACTACGTTGGTCGTTTTCGACCGTTTGGTATATACAATATAAATATATTTGTTTTATTTTTTAAGGAAAAAACCTTTGACACTGGCTCAAATTTTGGAAGAACTGGAACGTGATGATGCTTTAGAACCACCAAATACGATATTTATACTGCCGCCAGATGATCAAGTAATTACAGATGAAGACTCTCGAGTTGAAGAAGAAGTACTTTTAGATAATTTACCATCCAAGCAACTAAATATGGAAGCCGAATATTCTTCTAAAAATAAAGAGGATAATCATTCAGAAATAGAGACTAGGAATGAAAATGATGGCAATGCCACCAATGTGCCATCTAAAGAAGCAAACAAGCGGAAAAAACTCGACATTGGGGCAAAGGAGACATTGCAGAATTACAAATTGACGAATCAATTTGGGAAGGATCATTTCCGCCTCCATTAACTTTTTGGGATTCAACCTCACAAATAGAGTTCTTCTCGTTATTTTTAACGCAAGACATAATTGAAGAGATAGCCAAATATTCATCTTTGTATGCAGCACAAAAAAATATTAATTTGAATGTGGATGCGAAATGTATGCGTTTGTTGGTATTTTGATTATATCTTGCTATATGGTACCAACCCGACGTAAAATGTTCTGGGAAAATCGAAACGATTCGAATAATAAATTGGTAGTAGAAACAGATTCGAGATATTTTTCGTCATTTACATGTTTGTAACAACAGTAAATTGGACAAAAATGACAAATATGGAAAAGTTCGGCCACTAGTCACTAAAATATACGAAAATTTTGCTAAATATGCTCCAATTGAGGCTAATTTGTCAATTGATGAATCGATGATTCGGTACTACGGACGACACCCATGTAAACAATTCATCAGGGGGAAACCAATTTGTTTTGGCTATAAGGCGTGGTCACTGGCAACTAAATTTGGTTACTGCATTTAATTCGATTTGTATCAAGGAAAACAACTAGATCAGAAACCAGATGTAGCAAAAGTATTTGGATTAGGAGAAACTGTTATTTTGAAGTTTGTCGATTTCGTCGCAAAATCGTTTGCAGATCTGCGTTTTTCCTACTATTTAGATAATTTTTTCACGAGTACTAAGCTTTTAGATATACTTACCGAAAAAGGAATAAAAGGAACCGGAACTGTTCGTGAAAATCGAACTGATAAGTGCCCTATAGAATCATTCAAAGAAATGAAACGAAAAGAAAGAGGAGCTATTGGTTCTTTTATAGACAAGGCCAAAAACATAGTAGCCGTAAAGTGGATGGATAACAGTGTGGTCATGATGCTGTCAAACCAATACGGAATAGAACCATTGAAAAAAGCACTAAGATATTCTGTAAGAGCAAAAAAAGGATAGAAATTACACAACCTCACTGTTTTAATATGTACAACAAGTACATGGGAGGGGTCGATCAACAGGACAACCTTATTTCAAGATACCCAATTTTATTCAGAGGTAAAAAATGGTAGATACCACTTTTTTTTTGGGTAATAGACGTCAGTTTAAATAATGCTTGGTTACTCAGCAGACAATACGGCTCAAAACTAGACAAACTAGAATTTATTAGACAAGTCTCTTATGATTTGTGTATTAAATACGGAAAAGAGAGACAAAAAGCTGGTCCTTATAGAGCCGGACGAATAAGTGAAATTCGAAAAACTGTAGGGCAGCACTTAGTTATAACTGGTCAAAAACGGAGAACTTGTACTTTATGCAAATATAGAACAGTAACTATGTGCGATAGTTGCAATGTTTCTTTGCATAATAAATGTTTTCTAGATTTCCACAAGTGAGGCGACGACATGTTATTGTTATGAAGAATATTTTGAAATATTAAAACTGATTTTTATTTTTAAGCTTTAATAAAATGAATGTGATAATTTTTGTTATAATTTTTTGAAATAAACCAAAGTAAAATTTATTTTGTACTATCCCAAACGGTCGTTTTTGACCATGTCCGTATTTCCACCAATTGGTTTTGTTTCAGACAAATTTTTGCGTTTCCAACCTTCTAAGGTACCATAAAGTCATATAACAATGCATCATTACAATCACGAGCAAATAAAGTTCTGGGAACACAGGCGTATAACTATAAAATAGTTATGGGATGAAATAGGTTTTAATATTATTTGGTGTACGTGACTGATCGCATTCATGTATGCGCTGTGTGAATTAAAGAAAAAATAAATAAGCACTACTAGTTCACATTCTAGTGTGAACTAGTAGTGCAAAATGTCAAAAGAATACGAAATTGAGAAGCTCAAGAGATACTGTTAAAGTTAGCCGAAAGTTTCCAGCCGAAAAATGGTAGTGCAGATAGTTCATTTGCTATTCCAGTAGAAAGATGGTAATGCAGATAATACATTTGTCACCATAGGCAAAATATGGTAATGCAGATATTAATTTTGTTGTACCAACCGAATATATTTTAAAATGGGGTGGGTCTAATGGGGTTATAGGGGTGAAATTTTGATTTTCCTGATTTTTCGTCGATAAAATCGTTCTTCATTCGATATTTTGGCATATAGGCACTAATCTGACTATGCCAATTCCATAGCCCATGACCATAGGTAGATTCTGAGTATATGGTTGGGGTGGGTCTGATGGGGCTATAGGGGTGAAATTTTGATTTTCTCCATTTTTCGTCGATAAAATCGTTCGTCATTCGATATTTTGGCATATAGGCACTAATCTGACTATGCCGATTCCATAGCCCATGACCATAGGTAGATTCTGAGTATATGGTTGGGGTGGGTCTAATGGGGCTATAGGGGTGAAATTTTGATTTTCTCCATTTTTCGTCGATAAAATCGTACGTCATTCGATATTTTGGCAAATAAACACCAATCTCACTATGCCGATTCGATAACCCATGACCATAGGTTGATTTTGAGTTTATGGCTGGGGTGGGTCTGATAGGTTTATAGCGGTGAAATTTTGATTTTCTCCTTTTCTCAATGATAAAATCGTTCGTCATTCGAGATTTTGACATATAGACACCAATCTCACTATTACGATTCGATAGCCCATGACCACAGGTAGATTCTGGTATATGATTGGGGTGGGTCTGATGGGGTTATAGGAGTGAAATTTTTATACTTATACTCAGAATCTACCAATGGTCATGGGCTATCGAATCGGGATAGTCAGATTGGTGTCTATATGATACTGTTAAAGTTAGCCGAAAGTTTCCAGCTGAAAGATAATGCAGATAGTGTCTTGAATACAGCAAAAATCAGTCATGAACTTAAGAATTTACGATCATGTTATATCGTTCGGATGAACGAAAAATTATTTCAGTTTATAGGAATTTAAAAATCAATGGGAGCGAGAGTATAAAGAGAGTTTAACTTTCGGCTGAAATAGTCAAGACACTATCTGCATTATCTTTCGGCTGGCAACTTTCGGCTAACTTTAACAAGGTGTCTATATGCCAAAATCTCGAATGACGAACGATTTTATCGTTGAGAAAAGGAGAAAATCAAAATTTCACCGCTATAACCCCATCAGACCCACCCTAACCATATACTCAGAATCTACCTATGGTCATGGACTATCGAATAGTCACTTATAGTCACTTTGGGCTCAGATACTTCAATTTAATATATAATTTGTTTAACTTTCGGCTGAACTACTCAAGACACTATCTGCATTATCGAATTTTTCAATTTCGGCTGGCAACTTTCGGCTAACTTTAACAAGGTGCTCAAGAGTCATGATAATTATCATACTTGGGAATTTGGGATTACAAATCTAATAACTTTGAAGGGGTTATCAAATTGTGTTGGCGAAACAGTTATCGAAACAAAAACGGGTAAATTAGCCCAATGCAAAGCTATGATATCTCTAAGTGTTGATCCGAGTACTCGTATTAATATGTATATTCAATCCTGTGAATCTGCACAATCGATTTTGCCAAACTAGCAAAAAAGTATGAAGATAAGGGGTTAACACGAAAGATAAGCATACTCAAAAAATTGATTTCAACTAGATTAGAGGATTGCGATGGAATGCAGGTTTACGTCGACCAGATAACAGGGTGTTCGAACAAGCTCGAAGGAATCGGTTTCTCTATTAACAACGAATGGAAAACAGCTATTTTATTAGCCAGTCTTAGTGAACATTTCCAGCCATTCATCATGAATGTTCAAGCATCTGACAATACTTGTACTCCGGATGTTATAATAACAAAATTATTAGACATGAGATGTGATAGTGCGAACGGTCAAGTTTTTTTCTTCGAAAAATAATCCGAACAAGAAACATAAAAGGCACAAGAAACTCTACAACTACGGTTCGACACAACATATAGCAAAGGAATGTGATCAACCAAAGAAGGAGAAAGAGAATACTGGTTAGCAAAAAATACATTTGTTGCATTTTTGGGCAAAAATACACAAGCGTGTGAATCGACAGTGGAGTGTCAAGTCATATGACACCACATGATGGTTTACTTAGTGAATTAAAACATTCCAACACAAAGGGCATAACCAGCGCAACCAATTCAAAAATGAATGTGAATAAAGTTGGAAATACAACGATAAAATTAAGTGAAGGCAATGTACAAGTAAACGATGTTCTACATGTACCCGACTTAGTTGTTAATTTGCTGCCGGTGCACAAAATAGGTTAGAAAGGAAACAGTGTGTGTTTTAATAAAAACGGTTGTGTCATCAGAAACAACGAAAATGATATTATTGCGAAGTGTATAGCTGATAATACTAACTCAACGCGAGTGAAAAAATGTGCATGATAGCAAAAAATAATGAGAGGCCTTTCAATTTCCAGTCATTAAAAAAAATGCACGATGGAGCTGTCATTG